>WNGS01140953.1:0-13290 GCA_020271785.1 Procambarus virginalis
AAACTCTCCAGACACAAAGCAGAACGCTTTAAAAGAGACCAACGTCGTCTATGCCTTCAAATGCCCACTTGGGGACTGTAAGCCTCAAAGAACTCAGTATATAGGCAAGACAACAACATCTCTTTCCAGGCGATTAACGATGCATAAGCAACAGGACTCCATTAGAGAACATATAATGTCTTCCCACAATATATATATATATATATATATATATATATATATATAATATATATATATATATATATATATATATAATGCACAACTTGCCTAAACACGCAAGTGAAGTTATACAACCTTAGAACACTTTCCCACCAGGAGACTCGAACCCTTACAGCAACTGGCATAACAGGTACGCCTTTAACCCACTGCACCATGCTCAGACCCTTAAAAGAGATGGTAATTTCGGGGTATTTAAACCCCCCAAAGATCACCACGTCCCAAGGGCAATTAGAGCTAGTGAGGGGTCACTCACGTTTTCCATCAAGTCCCTGTTAATATGGGAGAACTCTGTGTCTATGCTTGATGCACAACATGCTTAAACACGCAAGTGAAGTTATACTACTTTAGAACACTTTCCCACCAGGCGACTCGATCCCTTGCTAGCACAGAAGCCTTACAGCAACTGGCATAACAGGTACGCCTTTAACCATGGTCAAGCGGATTAAGGCGTCCCTGTACATAACAGTTGCATTGCTCCTGGCAGTATGGGTTCGAGTCACTTCTGGGGTGTGAGTTTTCAGTTACATATAGTCCTGGAGACCATTCAGGCTTGTTCGCATTTGTGTTCCTCACGTGTTGCCCCCAAAAATGAGGTTATTTGATAAAATGCTATGCCCAAGATTACCATCCGAGTGCCGGCGGGGAAGTGGTTCAAATAGTTTCGGCTATCACTTCCTTTTGTCCGGTCGTGATGGTCAAGCGGATTAAAGCGTCCCTGTACATACCAGTTGCGTTGCTCCTGGCAGTATGGGTTCGAGTCACTTCTGGGGTGTGAGTTTTCAGTTGCATATAGTCCTGGGGACCATTCAGGCTTGTTCGCATTTGTGTTCCTCACGTGTTGCCCCCAAAAAATGAGGTTATTTGATAAAATGCTATGCCCAAGATTACCATCCGAGTGCCGGCGGGGAAGTGGTATAAATAACTTCAGCTATCACTTCCTTTTGTCCGGTCATGATGGTCAAGCGGATTAAGGCGTCCCTGTACATACCAGTTGCGTTGCTCTTGGCAGTATGGGTTCGAGTCACTTCTGAGGTGTGAGTTTTCAGTTGCATATAGTCCGGGGAACCATTCAGGCTTGTTCGCATATATATATATATATATATATATATATATATATATATATATATATATATATATATATATATATATATATGTCGTACCTAGTAGCCAGAACGCACTTCTCAGCCTACTATACAAGGCCCGATTTGCCTAATAAGCCAAGTTTTCCTGAATTAATATATTTTCTCTAATTTTTTTCCTACGAAATGATAAAGCTACCCATTTCATTATGTATGAGGTCAATTTTTTTTTATTGGAGTTAAAATTAACGTAGATATATGACCGAACCTAACCAACCCTACCTAACCTAACCTAACCTATCTTTATAGGTTAGGTTAGGTTAGGTAGCCGAAAAAGTTAGGTTAGGTTAGGTTAGGTAGGTTAGGTAGTCGAAAAACAATTAATTCATGAAAACTTGGCTGATTAGGCAAATCGGGCCTTGCATAGTAGGCTGAGAAGTGCGTTCTGGCTACTAGGTACGACATATATATATATATATATATATATATATATATATATATATATATATATATATATATATATATATATATGCTCTACAAGGTGTGTGTGATGCTGTGTCCTGTGTCACAGTGAAAATGAGCAGCACCTCACTGTCCTGTATGACAGTGAATATAAGTAGCACCTCACTGTTCTGTATGACAGTGAATACGAGGAGCACCTCACAGTCCTGTGTGGCAGTGAATATGAGCAGCACTTCACTGTCCTGTGTGGCAGTGAATATGAGCAGCACCTCACTGTCCTGTGTGGTAGTGACTATGAGAAACACCTCACAGTCCTGTGTGGCAGTGAATATGAGCAGCACTTCATTGACCTGTGTGGCAGTGAATATGAGCAGCACCTCACTGACCTGTGTGGCAGTGAATATGAGCAGCACCTCACTGACGTTTGTGGCAGTGAATATGAGCAGCACCTCACTGACCTGTCTGGCAGTGAATATGAGCAGCACTTCACTGACCTGTGTGGCAGTGAATATGAGAAGCACCTCACATTCCTGTGTGGCAGTGAATATGAGCAGCACCTCACTGACCTGTGTGGCAGTGAATATGAGCAGCACCTCACTGACCTGTGTGGCAGCGAATATGAGCAGAACCTCACTGTCCTGTGTGGCAGTGAATATGAGCAGCACCTCACTGACCTGTGTGGCAGTGAATATGAGCAGAACCTCACTGTATAAAGGCCTAACTGAATTGCTCGGATTACGCATAATTATATATTTTGTCAACTAAAATTTTAATAATGTACATAACATCGTCGTCGCTTAAAACACCAACTAATAAACCAACCCGTTCTCTTGATGGGCCACAACGTACAATATACATCGTACGAACCTAACCAGAAACGAACGAGCCCAAACAACCCCCTTAACCTTACTAATTGGAGCATAGCAAACTTTTTTATATTTACAAGCCGATACTTTTCAACGTACGTTATTATGTGTACGTTGGGGGACCATAACGTGCAAAATGAGACGTATTAATTGAACGAACCGGACCTAAACGAACAGACCATAGGGGCGACATTTCGTATCCAGACTCATTTTAATATGAAAATCCTTCAGCTCGTATGTTCTTCTTAAGTTGGGTAATGAGGATTAGAAAAAAGTTTCTCAGCTGCGAGGGATGATGCCTATGAGGGGTGAAAGGAGTTCCAGGTAAAGCTGACGGACTTTGATTAAGCTTGAGTCGATGTGAGGCTCTTGTCTGATCCTCGGGGAAGGGATCGAAAGTTGCTCGAAGCGCCCCGAATACTTTCAGCTAATCCCTGAGGAAGATAATTCAGCCCGAGTCTTAGAGTAATCTGGTCTGGTCTTCATGGAGAAGGAAACGTATTGGCAGAAAGCCGTATCAACTGTCCCATTTAAAGAATTCCATGAAGCCCAAGTCAACCATTATGTTAAATCTTTCGATATCTTGATATCTGCCGAATCGATAATAGAAATATGATAAGACGTAGCGTAGACTGAGAACTCACACATCCGCACGGAAGTAACTCTGTGATATTTTTGCAAAATCAGACAGAATATTTACCAAACTACAGGGACATTTTCGAGAATAATTCACTGAAATATCATGAAGAATGAGACGAGATTTTCCACATCTGCTTCAGTTCCTGGACGCTTCTAATAACTCGTTTTCACCTATATGAACATAAGAACTTAATTAATAATAATGATGACAAAAGAAGCAGCATTGGACCCAGAACCAACACCGCAGCAAGAATATAAACACGCAATGTACCCATCGATTCATGTCCTATTACCTCACTCCAAAAGCGAATATAAGGATTAACAGAGCATGTAAAATTGTCTTTCAAAATGTAAGAAGTGTCTTGTGAAACGCTTCAAGGCGTCAGACCATATATAAAGTGTGAAAATGAAGTTTGGAGAGTTAACTTTCAACTACCCCTCGACAGTGAAGAAAAACATAGGAAATATTGAGTGGCAATATTTCTTATGAGAGTGAAAAACAACATATTGTATTAATATATATAAATACACATATATATATATATTATATATATATATATATATATATATATATATATATATATATATATATGTATATATATATATATATATATATATATATATATATATATATATCTATATATGTATATATATATTTATACATATTGTATAGATATATATATATATATATCTATATATATATATATATATATATATATATATATATATATATATATGTCGTACCTAGTAGCCAGAACGCACTTGTCAGCCTACTATGCAAGGCCCGATTTGCCTAATAGGCCAAGTTTTCATGAATTAATTGTTTTTCGACAACCTAACCTACCTAACCTAACCTAACCTAACATTTTCGGCTACCTAACCTAACCTATAAAGATAGGTTAGGTTAGGTTAGGTAGGGTTGGTTAGGTTCGGTCATATATATACGTTAATTTTAACTCCAATGAAAAAAAATTGACCTCATACATAATGAAATGGGTAGCTTAATCATTTCATAAGAAAAATTAGAGAAAATATATTAATTCAGAAAAACTTGGCTTATTAGGCAAATCGGGCATTGCATAGTAGGCCAAAAAGTGAGTTCTGGCTACTAGGTACGACATATATATATATATATATATATATTATATATATATATATATATATATATATATATATATATATATATAATTATGCAAACAAGCCTGAATGGTCCCCAGGACTATATGCGAATGAAAACTCACACCCCAGAAGTGACTCGAACCCATACTCCCAGGAGCAACGCAACAGGTATCTACAGGACGCCTTAATCCGCTTGACCATCACGACCGGACATAAGGAAGTGATAGCCGAAGCTATTTGAACCACTTCCCCGCCGGCACTCGGATGGTAATCTTGGGAATAACATTTTATCAAATTACCTCATTCTTTGGGGCACACGTGAGGAACACAAATGCGAACAAGCCTGAATGGTCCCCAGGACCATTTGTTCGCATTTATGTTCTTCATGTGTGCCCCAAAGAATGAGGCGATTTTGATAAAATGCTATTCCCAAGATTACCACCCGAGTGCCGGCGGGGAAGTGGTTCAAATAGCTTCGGCTATCACTTCCTTATGTCCGGTCGTGATGGTCAAGCGGATTAAGGCTTCCTGTAGATACAAATTGCATTGCTCCTGGGAGTATGGGTTCGAGTCATTTCTGGGGTGTGAGTTTTCAGTCGCATATTCAGTCGCGTTCTGCTTGGTGTCTGGGGAGTTTTTCCTGAGTAGATTGGCCGTTTTTTTGGTTTTATAGTAAATTGTCAATTGTATTTTCTGATTTTTGTCTGTAGGGATAACGTTCCAATCAACAATATCTTTCAGGACTCTTTCTTCCATGTTATGAGTCCTCGAAAAGAAGTTCCTGTAAAATAGCCTAATAGGGAGTACAAATGTTGTGTTGTTGACTCTTCAGAGTTTGCATGGCATTTCACCTTTCTTTTTATGATATCTTCAACAAAACCGTTAGAGAACCCATTGTTGACTAGGACCAGCCTTACCTTACAGAGTTCTTCATCGACTTGCTTCCATCCTGAGCTGTGGCTGAGAGCACGGTCGACGTAAGTGTTAAAAACACTCCTCTTGTACCTGTTTGTGCAGTCACTATTGGCATTGAGGCACATTCCTATGTTTGTTTCCTTAGTGTAGACTGCAGTATGGAAGGCTCCGCTTCTTTCCGTGACTGTTACATCCAGAAAGGGCAGCTTCCCATTATTCTCCATCTCGTAAGTGAAACTCAACACAGAATTCCACTCAAATGCCTCCTTCAGCTGCTGCAGACATCTGGCATCAGGTACCTACGTAAAAATGTCATCAACATACTTGCAGTATATGGCGGGTGTCATATACAAGTCAAAACCCTCTGCTCGATGGTGCCTATGTAGAATTTCTCAAACAGGACACCTAGGGGAGAACCCATGGCGACCCCATCTACTTGCTTATACATGTGCCCATCCGGGCTCAAGAAGGGTGCCTCTTTAGTACAAGCTTGGAGTAGTTTCCTCAGTATGTTTTCTGGAATGTCAAGAGGAGTACAAACGGGTCTTGATACACTCTGTCCGCTATCATTCCGATTGTTTCATCCACAGGTAAGTTGGTAAACAGTGATTCTACGTCCAACGAGGTTCTTATCCCGTGGCCCATTCTCCCTGTAGTAAGTCAACAAATTCCTTGGAAAACTTCAGGCTGAAAGCGCAAGGTACATAAGGAGTCAGCAACCCGTTGAGTCGCTTAGCCAATCTGTATGTGGGTGTGGGTATCTGGCTGATTCCTGAATCTGGTGGGACCTGAAAGTTATTGTCAATAGGAACGTTATCCCCCGCAGAAAAAAAATCAGAAAATGCAATTAACAATTTACTATAAAATAAAAAAAAAAAACGGCCACCCTACTAATGAAAAACTCCCCAGACACCAAACAGAACGCCTTGAAGGAAACCAACGTCGTCTATGCCTTCAAGTGCCCACTTGGGGACTGTAAGCCCCAAAGAACTCAGTATATAGGCATGACAGCAACGTCTCTTCCCAGGTGATTAACATGCATAAACAACAGGGCAAGTATAAGCAAGTATGTATGTTATGTGTAAACTAGTCTTTGGAAATGTAAGAAGCCTACGAAACGCATTCAGGCGTCAGAAGAAAAATAAAAAAGAATAAATTTTAGAGAGTTAATTTTTCAATTACCCTGAGTAAGTACGCGTATATGCGTAAGAGCCAGGGGGTAGAGAATAAGAGCCGGAGGGAAGAGAGTAAGAGCCAGAGTGGAGAGAGTAAGAGCCAGAGTGAAGAGAGTAGTGGAGAGAATAAGAGCCAGAGGGAAGAGAGTAAGAGCCAGGAAGGGAGAGAGTAAGAGCCAGAGGCGGAGGCAACACGACAGACTCTTCAGCGCCGCTCTTGACGCGGACATAAACAAGCGAGGAACTCTTACTATTACAGAAGATTCACAAATAGATGAAAGCTTAATGGCTCATAAGGCGTTTATCTCCTTTTGTGGCCAGAGACTTTCTCTCTACTTTCATGTTGTGAAAGTTTACTGAGTGGAAGTAAGCGTCGTGTTTACTTTCAACTGTGGAACTAACCTAATTATAGTCATCTAATTGTGATTGCAGAGGGAGGGTTGAGCTTCGGTTCCTTAGTCCCGCCTCTGAACTGTCAATCAAGAAGTGTACAGGTTCCTGAGCCTACTGGGCTCATATCTACACTTTAAACTGTGTATGAAGTCAGCCTCCAACACATCACTGCCTAATGCCTTCCATTAGTGTCAATTTTCTGACATTTTTTTTTCTAACGTCTCTATGGCTCACTTGGGCACTGGATCAGGTTTCCTAGTCCCTGATCGTAAAGCTCTTTTTTTAGACAGTACATCACTTTGAGACGCTCCAGAAGCAGCTATAGTCCTCTTAGAGAAGACTTCGTTATATACGCCTTCTAGAAGTAGATCGTAAAGCCCTCTTAGGGAACACATCGCTCAGGGCGTCGTAGAAGCAGGTCGTAGTAAGTGCCTCTTAGAAACACATTAGTAATGACGTCGTAGAGACAGATCGTAAAGCACACAAGATAAATCCGCCCGTTCTTGCGACTTGCCACTCCGTTCAGAGCGCCACTGTCTTACCTACCCGGAAACGTTCGGACCGTCCCACTGGAGGGCCTCAGAGAAGGTAAATGTTGACTACGTCCCTTTTTTGGTGGGGGTGGTGGGGGACGGGCAGCTAGGTAGGTGATGAAGGACTCATTGCGCAACACACACGCGCAGACTGCCTGGGTTAGGCTACCCGCAGACTGCCTGGGTTAGGCTTCCCACAGACTGTCTGGGTTAGGCTACACGCAGACTGCCTGGGTTAGGCTACCCGCAGACTGCCTGGGTTAGGCCACCCGCAGACTGCCTGGGTTAGGCTTCACGCAGACTGCCTGGGTTAGGCCACGCGCAGACTGCCTGGGTTAGGCTACCCGCAGACTGCCTGGGTTAGGCTACCCGCAGACTGCCTGGGTTAGGCTACCTGCAGACTGCCTGGGTTAGGCTACACGCAGACTGCCTGGGTTAGGCTACCCGCAGACTGCCTGGGTTAGGCCACCCGCAGACTGCCTGGGTTAGGCTAAACGAAGACTGCCTGCGTTAGGCTACCTGCAGACTGCCTGGGTTAGGCTACCCGCAGACTGCCTGGGTTAGACCACCCGCAGACTGCCTGGGTTAGACCACCCGCAGACTGCCTGGGTTAGACCACCCGCAGACTGCCTGGGTTAGACCACCCGCAGACTGCCTGGGTTAGGCTACCCGCAGACTGCCTGGGTTAGGCTAAACGAAGACTGCCTGTGTTAGGCTACCTGCAGACTGCCTGGGTTAGGCTTCACGCAGACTGCCTGTGTTAGGCTACCCGCAGATTGCCTGGGTTAGGCTTCCCGCAGACTGCCTGGGTTAGGCTACCTGCAGACTGCCTGGGTTAGGCTTCCCGCAGACTGCCTGGGTTAGGCTACCCGCAGACTGACTGGGTTAGACTACCCGCAGACTGCCTGGGTTAGGCTTCACGCAGACTGCCTGGGTTAGGCTGGGAACAATATTAAAGTCATTTGCCAAGTTAAGTAGGAGAAAATTTCCTCTGCAAACAGAGCGTCTGGCCTCATATTCGAAGTGTTCGGGTAATCCCGATATTAAACCTTAAATCGCGCGATAGTGTGGCTAATGTTTGGTAATACTCGCGCTACGGCAGTTTTATTAAGCGATAAACTCTTGAGACCAGTTCTTAAAGCTGCGGGCGTACACGGTACTGTTTTGGGTTGTGTGTGTGTGTGTGTGTTTATGTGTGTGTGTTTGTGTGTGTGTGTGTGTGTGTGTGTGTGTGTGTGTGTGTGTGTGTGTGTGTGTGTGTGTGTGTGTGTGTGGTGTGTGTGTGTGTGTGTGTGTGTGTATGTGTGTGTGAGACAGTGAGTGTGTGTATTCACCTAGTTGTGTTTGCGGGGGTTGAGCTTTGCTCTTTCGGCCCGCCTCTCAACTGTCAATCAACTGTTTACTAACTACTTTTTTTTCACCACACACACACACACACCACCCGAGGAAGCAGCTCGTGACAGCTGACTAACTCCAAGGCACCTATATACTGCTAGGTAACAGGGGTATTCAGGGTGAAAGAAACTTTGCCCATTTGTTTCTGCCTGGTGCGGGAATCGAACCCGCGCCACAGAAATACGAGTCCTGCGCGCAATCCACCAGGCTACCAGGCCCCTGGTAGCCTGGTGGATAGCCTGGTGTGTGTGTGTGTGTGTGTGTGTGTGTGTGTACTCACCTAGTTGTACTCACCTATTTGTGCTTGCGGGGGTTGAGCTCTGGCTCTTTGGTCCCGCCTCTCAACCGTCAATCAACAGGTGTACAGATTCCTGAGCCTACTGGGCTCTACCATATCTACATTTGAAACTGTGTATGGAGTCAGCCTCCACCACATCACTCCCTAATGTATTCCACCTAGTAACTACTCTGACACTAAAAAGTTCTTTCTAATGTCTGTGGCTCATTTGGGTACTCAGCTTCCACCTCTCTCACCTTATGCGTGTACCACCCGTGTTAAATAACCCATCCTTGTCCACCCTGTCAATTCCCGAGAATTTTGTATGTGACGATCATGTCTCCCCTAGCTCTTCTGTCTTCCAGCGACGTGAGGTGCAGTTCCCGTAGTCTGTCCTCATAACTCATGCCTCTTAGTTCTAGGACTAGCCTAATGGCAAACCTCTGAACTTTTTCCAGCTTCTTTTAGTACTTGACTAGATACGGGCTCCATGCTGGGGCTGCATACTCCAGGATTGGCCTTACATATGTGGTATACAAGGTTCTGAAGGATTCCTTACACAGGTTTCTGAAAGCAGTTCTGATGTTAGCCAGCCTCACATAGGCCGCTGATGTTATTCTTTTGATATGGGCTTCAGGGATAGGTTTGGCGTGATATCAACTACTAGATCTTTCTCTCTGTTTCTTGAAGGGCTTCATCTCCCATTCGGTATCCAGTGACTGGCCTCCTAGTTCCTCCTCCTAGTTTCATTACCTTACATTTACTTGGGTTGAAATTTAGTAGCCATTTGTCGGACCATTCTTTCAGTTCGTCTAGGTCATCTTGTAGTCTCATGCTATCCTCCTGTCTTGATCCTCCTCATAATTTTCGAATCATCAGCAAACATAGAGGGGAACGAGTCAATTCCTTCTGGGAGATCATTTTAATTATATTAGAAACAGTATAGGTCTAAAGACTGTTCTCTGTGGGACTCTACTGGTGACTCCACACCACTCGGAAACCGCACCCCTTACGGTGCTCGCTGTGTCCTGTTGCTTAGGTACTCTCTTATCCAGTGGAGTACTTTCTCTTTCACTCCTGCCTGCATCTCCAGTTTGTGCACTAGTCTCTTATGTGGTACTGTGTCAAAAGCTTTCTGACAGTCCAAAAATATGCAGTCTGCAAAACCCTCTCTCTCTTGCCTGATTTTTGTTGCCTGGTCATAGAACTCAATTAAACCTGTTAGGCATGATTTGTCATCTCTGAACCCATGCTGATGTTGTGTTACAAAGTTCTTCCGGTCCAGATGTTCCACTAGTTTTTTCGCACAATCTTTTTCGCACAGGGACACTGGCCTGTAATTCAGTGCCTCCTGCTTATCACCCTTCTTGTATATTGGGACTACAATGGCCGTCTTCCAAATTTTTGGCAGTTCACCTGTTACCAGTGACTTGTTGTACACCATGGAGAGTGGCAGGCACAGAGCTTCTGCTCCTTCCTTTAGAATCCATGGTGAGATTCCATCCGGGCTTATAGCCTTTGTCACGTCCAAATCTAGCAGATGCTTCCTCACCTCCCCCCTGGTAATCACAATCTCCTCTAGTGGTGCCTGGTTTGATGTTCCCTCCCTTATCTCTGGTACTTCTCCTGGCTCTGAGGTGAAGACCTCCTGGAATTTCTTATTGAGTTCCTCACACACTTCCTTGTCGTTGTAGTGAATTTTCTGCCCCTATCCTCAGTTTCATTACCTGTTCTTACACTTTGTTTTTTTCCTCTTGATGTGGCTATGCAGCAGTTTGGGTTGAGTCTTTGCCAGCTTGCTATGTCATTTTCATATGCCTCACTACTCTCTTCTCGCCCTGACGTATTCATTCCTGGCGCTCTGGTATCTTTCTCTGCTCTCTAGTGTTCTGTTGTTTCTATAGTTTCTCCATGCCCTTTACTTAGTTGCATTGCTAGCTTACAACTCTGATTAAACCATAGGTTTCTCATCTCCATTTAATTTTTTTTCTTTTGGAGTGGGACGAACTTGGTCTGCTGCCTCCTTACACTTCTGTGCGATGTAGTCCATCATGTCTTGACCGTCTTTCCTCTGAACTCTGTTTCCCAAGCCATTTCAGTTAGGAATTTTCTCATATCCTGATAGTTTCCCTTCCGGAATGCTGGCCTGTTGCTTTCTGGTCCTTTCTTCATTACATTAACCCTTCTTCGACCAGATATTCAGCAACAGTACACTGTGATCTCTCATACCCACGGGGGCTTCAAGACCGGTTTCCCTTATGTCTGAATCGTTCAGAGTGAATACCGGTCGAGTCTCGCTGGTTCATCATTGCTTCTCATTCTCGTGGGACCCTTGACATGCTGACTTAAAAATTCTTAGCCGTAACCTCCAGCAGTTCGCTCTCCATGTTTCCTCACTTCGATGTGGTTCCTTGTTTTCCCCAGTCTATCTTCGTGATTAAAGTCCCCCATGCTGAGCAGATGGGATCGATTTCTACAGGCAGCAGCGGCTACTCTCTCAATGATTGTATAACTGCCATGTTTTTCTCTGTCATACTCTTGACTGGGTCTCTTTCATTGGTGGTGGATTATATATCTCTGCTACTACTACACTCTGGTCCTCTCACATCGTCATGGTGCCTGTAAGAAGTCTCTGAACCCTTTGCAACTCAGAATAACCATCTCCTTGAAACTCCAATCCTTTCTCATCAGTAGAGCCACTCTGCCTCCTCCTCTTCCTTCCCTCTCTATCCTCATTACAGTGTTAGTCCTGGGGAAACATCGCATTCGTTATGATTTCTGAGAGTTTTGTTTCTGTGAGTCCAATTACATCTGGGTTTACTTTTAGTGTTCTTTCCCTAAGTTCACTGGCCTTGTTTGTAATCCCATCAATGTTCGTGTACATGACTTGAAGCTGACTCTCTCTCTTCATTCTCAGTTTCTGTTGATTCCACTGGAGTTGGGGGCAAGGGGGTGTCTGGGGTGAGCCTGGGAAGGAGGACCTGAGGGGTCTAGGGTGTGAGGGGGCTGGAAGGATCTGGAACAGGGTGGGCTAGGGGGATCTGACGTGATGCAGCTGAGGGGATCCAGGGTTGGAAGTTAGTTGGGGCATGAGATGGGGGAACTTGAGGGGCATGTTGTTGTGGAAGTCACGGGTTGGGGTATGCAGGGAGACTGGGGAGGTGGGGCCGTGAGGGAGGGGGGTAGGAAGGAGAGCTTGGGGTGGGGGAACTGGGAAGAGCATGGGCTGGAGAAACAGGGAGGACATGGGGTGCAGGAACAGTGAGGACCTGGGGTAGGGGTTGAGGATGAAAAAGGGCATGAAGGGGGAACTGAGGGGGGTGGGGTCAGGGAAACATGGGGGGGCATGGTCTGAAGGGGGACTTAACTGTCTGGGGAGGTGCAGGTAATTAGTGGGGGATGGCTGAAGGGTTGATTTGTGGGAGCTTTCTGTTACAATCCTCCCTGGGGATGCTGGTCTGCTGGTGGGGGATTCCCACTCCCACCTGAAGTTCCTGGAGACACTGAGCTGAGTCCTGTGGCTCCCATATCCCTACCTCTTTCTCTGCGTCTCCTCCTTGCTTCTGCAGCCTTCCTTCTCTCTTCCCTCGTCATGTCCCTTTACAGAAAGACGTCCTCGTATCCCCCAACCTCACCAGTCTGCTCTTCTGGATAATATTTTCTCCTTGTTGCCTCGTTCGTGAGCACTACCTTTATCAATCGTTTCCTTTCCCTGTTGTAGATGCCTAGCCTGAAAACCTTCTCTAGTTGCCATCTACCTCCTCCATATCCAGTCCCTCCACGATCTCTGTCATGGTTGCTCGGGTCCCTCCTTCTCCACTCCTCCCGATTGGATCCTCTGGTTCCTGTACTCCTACAACTATAACTATTCTTTTCCTTTCCAGCATTTGTTCGTTGTATTTTGCAGCTTCCTGTGAGGTAGCTGCTTTTCATAGCTGCTGCCTCTAGAGCGGCCTTGGCACTTGGGCTGTTCTGCAGTATTTCTGCAAAAGAGAGTCCCCCTGGAAGGAGCCTTCCATCAGCTTCGTCCCCTGTTTCCAGAGGTTGCATACCCTGTGCTGGTTTGAATTCTGATTTTCCAAGTCTCTTTATCTCCTCTCTGGCTTCCTCCAACTCACTCCTTTGGCTTTGTATTAATGCTTGCATTTCCTGCAGGTCTCTGCCAAACCTCTCTTTCATGTCCTGCAGGTCCTCTGCGAATCCCCCTAATGTCTGGTT
>WNGS01140953.1:14290-26996 GCA_020271785.1 Procambarus virginalis
TATATATATTATATATATATTGCGTGATACGGCAAGCAGGTTTTCTTTACACATGTCTCATTGAATATGACCGCATATTCTGTATTTACTATCTTCTGATTTAGGGCTTCTATCCCTCTAACTATTTTCTTTAGATCAGGGCTTAGCTGAAACAGGAGTTCTCCAAACTCATTTTCGTAATTTCTGGGTGAAGAAAAGATGTGGATTACTATAGAATGTATTACACTTATTTAAACAATTTGCACGACGTTTCGAACCTCCATGGTTCATTTTCAAGTGAGAAATGTTACAATGTGGTTGATTATATACCCGCACCCGGGGTCAGGTGATAAAACAATAAAGGTGAAAACATAGGGGATACATAGGGGATAAATAGGGGATAAATGGGGTGAAACATAGAGGTAACCGCAGAAGGCCTATTGGCCCATACGAGGCAGCTGGCATCTACATTACAAAGATTAATCCAGTGTAATTGGCCTGTTATGTTGAACATTGTCTTCTGTGTTGGCATCGTTATGTTCTGGTCTTGTCCTTACTCTCATTGTGGGAAGAGTAAATAGTTCCGTGATTTGGGTGTTCATGGTAGGTTGTTCTGTTCTTATGTGAATTGCTTCAAGAATTTGTAATCTTCTTGCATCTTGGGTTCTGTCTATATATGCATGTATTCTTGTTCAACATTTCTCTTGTTAGGGTGATGTCATGGGCTTGTCTCATGTGATTTCTGGGGCACCGGATTGAAGATGGCATGTCAAACGCCTCGTCAGCTTGGTCGACGTCATACCTATGTACTTAGATTGAAGGTTACATCCTTCGTGGGGGCAAGTGTACATGTATACAACGCTTGACTGCTGTAGAGGGTTCTCTGTCGGCTTCGGCTGTTTTTGATAAGGAGTTGGGAAGTCTTCTTGGTTTTATAGAATATTGTCAGGTTTATGTTTTGGTTAGGAGTAGTGCTTTTTACTCCTTTATGGATTATTTCTTTCATTATTCTTTCTTCTTTGTATGTTCACTGTGCATGGTTGATTTGTAATATAATTTTATTGGAGGTATTGTGGTTTCTGTTCTAGGTTCTGGATTATACCAACGGTCCAAGTGTCTTCTTATAGCAGCGTTTATTTCCGCGTTGCTATATCCATTGTTCACCAATACCTGAGTTACTCTTTCAAACTCTCTACTCACGTTGCTCCATTCAGAGCAGTGGGTAAGCGCTCGACGAATATAAGCATTGAGAACACTGGCTTTGTATCTTTGGGGGCACTCACTTCTACCGTTCAGACATAATCCTATGTGGTGGGCTTGGTATATACGTTGGTGCTTAAAGAGGTTCCTGTTTTTGTTATTAGTACATCCAAGAATGGCAGACTGTTATTTTCACTATTTTCATGTGTAAATCGGAGTACTGACTCTCTCTCTAGATGTCTTTTTACGTCAATTAGTTCATCTGAGTCTTTTACTATTACGAATATGTCATCTACATAACGGCAATATAAAGTTGGTTTTTGTCTGCTACTGAAGACCCTGTCTTCGATGGTTCCCATGTAAAAATTAGCGAATAAAACTCCTAAGGGAGAGCCCATTGCTACTCCGTCTATTTGTAAATACATGTCTCCTGTGTGGACTGATGAAAGATTAGCTTAGACCCCATATATATATATATATATATACATATATATATATATATATATATTATATATATTATATATATATATATATATATATATATATATATATATATATATATATATATATAGGGTACCACCTCTGGTGCAAGTGTAGGGACCCATAGCTTCGGAGAAGAAAATAAAGAGTACTCAAAGAAGACCTTGTGGATCCTCACTGGACACTTTGATATTTTCTTCTCCTACCACCCCTATTCTTTTGGTATGTGTGTATATTTATCTAACTTTTATTTGAAAATGTCATTACACAAAAAAGTTACAATATTGATTGCATGCAGGGTACAAGGCTGCTTGTCACAAGTTGAATAGCTCCTCCAGCTCCTCAGATGGTGGGCAGGAACCATGGATGCAGTGAGCATTTCCTCTCTGGATTGAAACACTAAGGCGCTGAAAAAGAAAACTGGCAGCTCTATGGTCTCTATTTGTTTCGATTAGCTTAGACCCCAACTCCTTCAAAATGCTAGCAGCACTTTTACCCCAGGCACCAAGTGTCTCTGAGGCAATGGGGACGAAATTGTAGTGGTGCTCAAGGTCTCTGTATTTACGTGATTTGGCCACTTCCCAGTGATTGGCAGCTCCTCCTGCTTGTGTAGCACTGAAGTCAACATAGGTATTGGCTAAAGTTGGAATGCAAGTGTAGTCCCAACACCAACTGTCTACCGTTCTTCCAGGGGTTCACCGTGATTCCGTATGGGCGACCGACAGGCTCATCAGAGTTGCGGGACATTAGGTAACGGGGCTCTCTCTCTGCTGGACAACCGGCTGTGGTAAGGCTTCTCTTAATAATGTCACTGACCTCGCCGTGTCTTGCATGCCATCCTCCTGTCCTTTGGCAGAGAAGGCCATGCCGTCCGTACCTGTCGGCCTCTGCCTCGCCGCAAATACACCTGTACTCGGTGTGGATTGGGGCAGCGAGGCGGAGAGCCACGGCAATTCGGAGGGCCTGTGGTGTGAGACAGGTGCCGGTTGTTGACATTGGGGTTGCTAATAGGAAATCACCTGCATGGGGAGCTGCTACAGCTCTAAGTCAGGCAGTGTCATGTGGTGTTGTCGAAGCTTCTAGCAAAGTCGCAGCTTTTTGGTCGGCAATGGGGCGATCCCAGCTGGATAGCTTATGGGCTTAGAAGGCGGTGGTTGGGGTGCTGGTCCTGCGAGAGAGACCCATTTGGTTGTGCAGTCTGTGAAGCTGGGATCATGTACCCTGCCTGTTGAACTGGGTGCTCAGGTAGGATTTTCTTCACCAAGTTATCAGACCCCACTGAAGAGGACAGGAACGTTGGTACAGCAATTGTGTTGCTGTGCACACGCCAAGGCCCCCGAGTCTGACAGGAAGGGAGGCCTGTTTCCACTGTGAGTCGCTGAGGGAAGATTGAAGGCTTTTTCTAGTGTTGATTTCAGCAAGCTGTCGTTCTCCTCTAATTTAATATTGTTGAAAGATGGCGAACATCTTAGAAAGTAGGTCAGCCTGGGGAGGGACAAGCATCTGGTGATGAGGTAAAGTGCATCATGAGCATCGATGTCTTCAATCCTCTCGTTCATTCTCTTCAGGTCAGTGATCTTCTTACCAAGGACCTCGTCGATGGCATTCCCTCCAAGAGGAGCACCTAGGAGTGTGCTGTCCTCAGGGTTGGTTGTATGAATGTCAGTATATATATATATATATATATATATATATATATATATTATATATATATATATATATATATATATATATATATATATAATTTTATCAATTCACCTCATTCTTTGGGGAACACGTGAGGAACACAAATGCGAACAAGCCTGAATGGTCCCCAGGACTATATGCAACTGAAAACTCACACCCCAGAAGTGACTCGAACCCATACTGCCAGGAGCACTCTGCTGGCATACAGGATCCCTTAACTGCTCGACCAACACACGACCGGACATTTTAAAAATATATATATAATAAATATATATATTTTTGTATGAATTATCAGTGATCATATGTTGGAGGAATATAATCCGTGCAGGACATTCAGTGAAGTTTGGGCCAGGTTTGCTTACGTATATGTGACTTAAGGTAAACAAGTGTTAAAGTGAGATTCACGGACAATTTTGGATGGCGAAGGCTGAGAATTGTCAGAGGTGACTTTCCTGGAGTGTTACCATTTGCTACTGGAGCAGCGGAAGTTTCTCACCAGTTGACCTATGTAGATATTAACCAGTAAACCTTCATGATTTTATACCAGCGTGCTTACTTTCTCTCATCCATTGTTCTGTATGGTCAGAGCGATTGAGTTGTTGTACACCATTCCCTGCATAGATGCTATACTGGGGAATTTACAATACCACCACTGCGTAAAGTGTCAGTGAGCCGTGTATATCAGCGGGCTCAGTTGGCGACCTTGTGGGCTATATCTCATGTTGGAGTAATTTTATGTCGAGCAAGCACGATCGAGGGACACGAGCTTCCGTGTCAACCGACTCGATAGAAAGGGAAGCCAAGGAGGATCCAGTTTACTTCTCTTGCTACGGGTTTGGGAAGGAATCCCACCCCGTAGTGGACCGAGGTGCTCCCAGGGTGATCAGTGGAACCCGGGACCGGGGGAGCTAAGACCCACAACATTAAGTTGCGACCTCGTCAAGATTCTTGACAGAGTACCAATATATATTAGGTGGTGTGCAATAATCGCTCAGGTAACCCAAGAGATGTAGGATAGCGAAGTTGCTGAGTTTGTTGAGTCGCGGGACACAAGTGTGCTGGAGGGCTGCACTGAGGACCACCTTCGGCAAGTGGCGGACCACTTTGGCAAAAGGCTGTCGTCATCGAGAGTAGCGGAGAGACGTCTGGAGATTATTGCTCAGCTCGGGGCGCGAGAAGAGGTCCCTGAGGGTGAACAGTCTCAGGGATCTGCCAGTGCTGGGAGGGTCCCGAGGTGACGGAGGAAGCTGGAGTGTGAAGCTGGAGATGTTGAAATTGCAGCTGGAGACTCAGCGGGAGGAGCGCGAGGCGCAGCTGCACGAGAGGAACGTGACGCCCAACTGCAACGTTATGAGCAAACCGCCCAGCTGCAGCGTGAAGAATGAACCGCCCAGACGCAACGAGAGGAGCGGGGACGCGTCGTACAGCTGCAACGTGAAGAGTGAGCCCCCAGCTGCAACGAGAAGAACGGGGACGCGACGTACAGCTGCAACGTGAAGAGTGAGCCGCCCAGCTGCAACGAGAAGAACGG
The DNA here is from genome assembly GCA_020271785.1 of Procambarus virginalis. Lineage (NCBI taxonomy): Eukaryota > Metazoa > Arthropoda > Malacostraca > Decapoda > Cambaridae > Procambarus > Procambarus virginalis. The sequence continues at coordinate 19,167 of WNGS01140953.1, forward strand.
GGGCGCGACGTACAGCTGCAGCGAGAAGAGCGGGAGGCCCAGCTACAGCTTCAGAAGGAACAAACCAAAAGATTGGAGTTAGAGACAAACAAGGAGGTAGAACTGATGTGTACTTAGCGCAAGGGTGACCCACAACCTAGTCGGCGGGACGACCACTGCGTGAAGGAACGTGACCTACCAGTGTTGTACCGCAAGAGGCCAAGAGTTTCTTCGACCATTTTTGAGAAGGTCACGACCTTGAAAAAATGGCTGGAGGAAGACTGGGCGGAACTAGTTCAGAGTAGGTTGACTGGAGAAGTCATAGAGGCCTACAATATGCTGGATCTAGAGGAATGCCTGAGGTACAAAGCGGTGAAGAGTGCGGAGCTGCGTTCTTTCCAGCTGACTCCAAAGTCGTACCGAAAGAGGTTTTGAGAGTGCACTCGAGCACCAGTGAGGACACATGCAGAAACAGCCAGAGAGCTGGATCGTGGGTTCCTCAAGTGGCTGAAGTTTGAGGAAGTAGAGACCTTCGAGGTCCTGAAGCAGCTGTTAGTAGTAGATAAGTTCATGTCTCTACTCAACCCGGAAATTAGATTAAGAATTAAAGAAGCTGGCCTCAAGGACTTGAGTGCCGTGGCGGACAGGGCGGCCATGTTGGAGGAGGCGTTTAGCTCTCAGAGGGAGAGTCAACCCAGGCGACCCACCCAACAGGAGGAAGACCGCTCGTGGTGGAGCCGTGAGGGAAGTTAAAGAGTGGGTATGGACCAGGTGAGTCAGCACTCAAGTAGCAAGACCCAGGACCAGGTCAGTGTTCGAGAGCCGGACCACTTATGGTGCCCAACCACCTGGACGGTCGGGGATTGAATGCCGATCTGCCATGAGACTACGCAGTGTAGGGGGAGGAATGCAGGTTACTCCTTCACGCGGTGAGTTAGTCGCCGACTATGGAGCCAAGAAGGCGATTGTTGCTGTAGTCCCTAAGTGTTATGACCCAAGTAGCCGGAAAAACGAGTCTACCTGCCTGAGAGTTATTCACCTACTAGACCCAATTGAGAGGTCAGAGAAAGTATAGATATGTGAATATATATTAAATACATGCCAAGTATTAATGAATAGTTTAAAAGCATGGGCAGAGGATAAACATGTAAATAAGTGACATGACATGAGATGTCGATATTATGCTGACAAGGTGTAAGGCTCGCAACGACGTCTTGACCTCACTTGAGCAGCAGAGGTCGTGAGAGGGGGTTGTACTGTGTTTGTGCTTCTGGCAGCACAGGAGGAACCTCTAGTTTTGTGCTCCTTCAAAAGGAAGGAACCAGTCAGGCGTTTATGTATGAAACCTGAGGGGACGACGCCTGACAGCTGGGTTGACAGCGCTTCGGATTCGTAGTCCTGAGGTTCCGGTTCGATCCCCAGTGGAGGCGGAGACAAATGGGCAAATTTTTTCTTTCACCCTAATGCCCTTGTTACCTAGCAGTAAATAGGTACCTGGGAATTAGACAGCTGTTACGGGCTGCTTCCTGAGGGGTGTGTAACAGAAAGGAGGCCTGGTCGAGGACCAGGCCTCGGGGATGCTAAGCCCCAAAATCATCTCAAGATAACCTTAAGAAGACGACTTAAAGTGCTCAAGTGAGGACTAGAAGAAGCCTTCTGAGGCAGTCCTATAGCAACTTTGTAGGCGACCTGTGAGGCCATTGTTGAGGATCGGGATCAGAGCGCCCTCACTTCAGATAAATTCTGTGCTAAGCCTATTTAACCAGTTGTTAGTGATTGCCTGTGTTTGATCGTGTGCCCAGCGTTCATGGCAAGTGCCTATAGATATAGTATATGTATTTTATTTAGGCAGTAAGCTGAAATAATAGAGTAAAGATAGAGGAACATCCTGGAGGGCGGAGTGAAACGTCCACCCTCTCCGGAGGCCAGTCGCTGACTGAGGAGGGAGCTCCTGACGGCGGCGGCTGCCAGCGACGTCGAGTATAGACAAGCTCAGACGGGGGAGGATCGTCGCAACTTGTTAAAGTTTAAAGAGATGTCGGATGGAAGAGAGTTATGTTCTGGGAATACATTTAATTATGTTTTAGTAGGGAAACATTTTTATTGGCATGGAAATGGAATTGCAGGTTTGTTTGTGGGAGGAGTTGATGGAAGAACTTCGAGGCCAGGGAAGAAGTTAATGGAGGAAACTTCGAGGCTGGAGAAGTGAACGCTGAACTCTCTGGGAGAGCAGAACCCCTTAGTGAGGAACTGACCTCAAGCTGTGTAAAGGAGCAGTGAAGAGGAGTTTCACGTGTCTGTGGGATCAGTGTAGCAATTTAAGGAAGACTGCAGAAGAGCCATGTTGACTATTTTGGAGAACCTTGAGATATACATGGCAGTGAACCTCTAGGAGCAGAACAGAGGTTCATGGTGACCACACATGACGTATAAGGGGGAGTGCTTGAATGCTTATTGGCGTGTAAGACTCTGTGTAAGGTGAGAGATTGATTTCTTTTTGTGTTGGGGAATATTTATGCAGATGTTTTTGGTGTTACAGCAATAGGCTGAGGTTTTATATACTTTTAGAGCTAATTGTACAATAGTGTTGTGACGATATTGCAATCGCCACTTAGTGAGGGAGGTAGTAAGTGGTAAGCCAAGAGTTGAGCAGCCACATGATATGGACGGTTAGTGAAGCCAGGATATGATATCGGATTGCTACCAGGTTGTAGCAGTTTAGAGTGTTGTATGTCAGTATTTTATTTTTTTTATGCCATGTTTCGTGTATGTTTTTCCGTTCATTAAATGTATATTGTTAAATGGCTTTTGTTCTTGTCCTGGTGAGGCTTCCCAGAAAGCAGGAGAGAGAGAGAGAGAGAGAGAGAGAGAAAGCATCACAGCTGTGGACAGGGTGGCAGAGAATACTAATTCATAAAAGGGGAATTTAGGAGATCATTCCAAACAACGAAAGAGTGGGGAGTCATTGCGGTTCAAGTAGGGTGTGTACACAATACAACGAGGCCAGTGTTGGAGCCGCACCCCTAAGCATGTGATGCTGAACCCCTCTCCAAGATCAAGAGGCGTACAGGCTGATCTCCCGAGTAAATTTCAAGCACTCCAGTGTTCATTGTTGGTCGACCGACGGTAGTGGGCGTGTGGCTGCCCAGGTCGGTTGTCTGTTCCGGCAGAGAGTGGCTGGGGGACGTTGTCCACCTGTTTGCAAGTAACAGTCTGGTGCAACAATCAGAGCTCTCAAAGGAGGTTTAAATTCCATAAGACCCAACCCCTGAGGCCAGGACACTAAGTTACCCGTGAAACACATCCAGATGGTACTTGGTAACAACCTGGGTGGTGGTAGAGGAGGCTAGGTGCTAGTGTATGTCTCTGCCAATGTTTAGGGGCTAATGTTGTAGTAGTAGTATTAGTAGTAGTATTAGTAGTAGTATTAGTAGTAGTATTAGTAGTAGTAGTAGTAATAGTAGTAATATTAGTAGTAGTATTAGTAGTATTAGTAGTAGGCATCCACCAGTCTCAGGAGACTATGGAGTTGCGCTCTTGTTGTCGGTCTGGAGTAGCCTCTCCAGGACGCAAAGCCAGGGTAGGTTGATCATCGATAAATACAGCGATAGCAGGAAACTTGACATCAGCGAGGCTCTTCACATCAAAAAGTAAACACCAGTATTCAACATCAAATTAATGCACAACTATATTCTACCCACTTCATGACCCCGAATCAGCATAGAAGCAGCAAGAGAAAGTATGGGCCAATAGGCCTTCTACAGTTCCTTCCATTCTTATGTTATCATACCCATTAAAGTGATTTCTGTTATAGTTCTGTCACCTCACCCAAAACGAGTATAAGTATGATGTATGTTATGTGTAAACAATATATATATATATAAATGAAAACTCCACTCCCCAAAATTGAGTCGAACCTAGACCTCCAGGAGCTCATTGCAACTGGTGTCGTCACGGTGCCTTAATCCTTATATATATATAATATATATATAATATATATATATATATATATATATATATATATATATATATATATATATATATATATATATATAGGAAAATTAATGTGAAGATAAATGTGACAGTGTCAGAGCACGAAGGAAGGACTGAAACAGAAATTTCCGTAAGTACTTTCGTATTTAATAATATCTCTTCAGAAGGATCAATCCTTCAGAAGATGTATTTTCTGCGTGTATACACAACAGAGAAGTGAACCACTTCTTTTCTCGCTGAGTATACACAGAGTTTACCTTAGTGATGGATAATGTGCAGAACTATTGTAGAGTTGCGGGTTGGTCAGTCAGTCCGCGTCCTCCTAGTGTTTCCCAACGTCAAGAAACTGCCGTGCTAACGTGACCTTAATCCTAACCTGCCAGAGGACCCAAAACAGAAAACAGGACAGTGTGTGTGTGTGTGTCACTTTCACGAGCCGCTTCCATTTTCTAGTACGTCAGTTTTTGGCCTTAGGTAGAGCGTACGTCAAAATACGACGTGCTATCAGGAGGCCGAGCTGGGCCAGCAACACTCTCGTCCACAGCCTTAACAACCAGCCCTCACCCGGGTACTTATATTCCTTACCCCTCCCCTTATCTTTCCCCTCATCCCAACCTTTATTGTAAGCCACTTCGCTCTTCCTCCTCATCCTCCTCCTCCTCATACTTCTCGTACTCTCCCCTCTTTTCCACTCTCCCCTCTTGTCTACCCCTCCCCTGTTCCTCTTCTGTCTCCTCACCCCTTCCCTCAGGGGAACCCTGATTAAAGGTGAAGTCTTCAGACGGGAAATGTTTTAGTGTCCGCTGTTGCTTACTTTCCTCTCTTATCACTCGAGAGCTGCTCTGATGGGTCTTGCTCTCTCTTAACACCACGCTTCACTCTCCTCTGTTGTTCGTTCGTGTTTATGGCTATCTCCCCTCTGTTGTTCGTTTGTGTTTATGGCTATCTCCCCTCTGTTGTTCGTTCGTGTTTATGGCTATCTCCCCTCTGTTGTTCGTTTGTGTTTATGGCTATCTCCCCCTCTGTTGTTTGGTCGTGTTTATGGCTATCTCCCCCTCTGTTGGTACTTCGTGTTTATGGCTATCATCCCTCTGTTATCTGCCAGTATCTATGGCTATCTACCGTCTACTTCTTAGTAACACTTACTGACATTTCCTCAATGATTTCTGTCCACACAAAGGAGCATCTCCTATCATCACTTTTATTACTTACAATGGCAGTCTATCGTCTGTTTAGCCTCTATGGCGTCTTCCTGTCAGTATCCAGGGCAATGCATGTCAACCTTCCGTCTGGTCCGAAACAACAATTACCGTCCAAACTGTCATCGTACTCAATGCACTGAGAGTACATAACAAGCTATCGACACTACAACCAATTTTCGACGTTATACTGAAATTAAAGGCACCGAAATATTAAATTAAACTCCCGGGATGAATCGACCTCAGAGCGGGTTTGGTAGATTGCTTTCTATAGGACTCGATAGCTCGTCAAGATTTAGTCAGATTTAGGGTGATCTCTCATGTGTCTTGGTCAGATTTAGGGTGATCTCTCATGTGTCTTGGTCAGATTTAGGGTGATCTCTCATGTCTCTTGGTCAGATTTAGGGTGATCTCTCATGTCTCTTGGTCAGATTTAGGGTGATCTCTCATGTCTCTTGGTCAGATTTAGGGTCATCTCACATGTGTCTTGGTCAGATTTAGGGTGATCTCTCATGTCTCTTGGTCAGATTTAGGGTGATCTCACATGTGTCTTGGTCAGATTTTGGGCGACTGTCATAGTTCGATTTTACTCACATACTACCACGCCCACATACTACCACGCCCACACACTACCACGCCCACACACTACCACGCCCACACACTACCACGTCCACACACTACCACGTCCACACACTACCACGCCCACACACTACCACGCCCACACACTACCACGCCCACACACTACCACGCCCACATACTACCACGCCCTCACACTACCACGCCCTCACACTACCACGCCCACTCACTACCACGCCCACATACTACCACGCCCTCACACTACCACGCCCTCACACTACCACGCCCACATACTACCACGCCCACACACTACCACGCCCTCACACTACCACGCCCACTCACTACCACGCCCACACACTACCACGCCCACACACTACCACGCCCACATACTACCACGCCCACACACTACCACGCCCACACACTACCACGCCCACACACTACCACGCCCACATACTACCACGCCCACATACTACCACGCCCACACACTACCACGCCCACATACTACCACGCCCACATACTACCACGCCCACACACTACCACGCCCACATACTACCACGCCCACACACTACCACGCCCACATACTACCACGCCCACATACTACCACGCCCACACACTACCACGCCCACATACTACCACGCCCACATACTACCACGCCCACACACTACCACGCCCACATACTACCACGCCCACACACTACCACGCCCACACACTACCACGCCCACATACTACCACGCCCACATACTACCACGCCCACACACTACCACGCCCACATACTACCACGCCCACATACTACCACGCCCACACACTACCACGCCCACATACTACCACGCCCACACACTACCACGCCCACATACTACCACGCCCACACACTACCACGCCCACACACTACCACGCCCACACACTACCACACCCACACACTACTAAGCCCGCATACTACCACGCCCACACACTACCACGCCCACACACTACCACGCCCACACACTACCACGCCCACACACTACCACGCCCACACACTACCACACCCACACATTACTAAGCCCGCATACTACCACGCCCACACTCTACTAAGCCCGCATACTACCACGCCCACACACTACCACGCCCACATACTACTACGCCCACATACTACCACGCCCACACTCTACTAAGCCCGCATACTACCACGCCCACATACTACCACGCCCACATACTACCACGCCCACACACTACCACGCCCACATACTACCACGCCCACATACTACCACGCCCACACTCTACTAAGCCCGCATACTACCACGCCCACACACTACCACACCCACACACTACTAAGCCCGCATACTACCACGCCCACACACTACCACGCCCACACACTACCACGCCCACACACTACCACGCCCACACACTACCACGCCCACACACTACCACGCCCACACACTACCACGCCCACACACTACCACGCCCACACACTACCACGCCCACACACTACCACGCCACACACTACCACGCCCACACACTACCACGCCCACACACTACCACGCCCACACACTACCACGCCACACACTACCACGCCCACATACTACCACGCCCACACACTACCACGCCCACACACTACCACGCCCACACACTACCACGCCCACACACTACCACGCCCACACACTACCACGCCCACACACTACCACGCCCACATACTACCACGCCCACACACTACCACGCCCACACACTACCACGCCCACACACTACCACGCCCACATACTACCACGCCCACACACTACCACGCCCACACACTACCACGCCCACATACTACCACGCCCACACACTACCACGCCCACATACTACCACGCCCACACACTACCACGCCCACACACTACCACGTCCACACACTACCACGCCCACACACTACCACGCCCACACACTACCACGCCCACACACTACCACGCCCACACACTACCACGCCCACACACTACCACGCCCACATACTACCACGCCACACACTACCACGCCACACACCCATGCTGGTATTCAGGGAATATATTGTTCCACCTGCGGAGCCATATACTCAAGACACCAGTGGTGGAGGTGCTTACTCTTTGTTCATGAACACCGT
>WNGS01140968.1:0-24707 GCA_020271785.1 Procambarus virginalis
AAAGCTATTTCAAAAAAACATTAAATTACAACAAAAATTTTATAAACTACTACAACAAACTATACTATTAAACTTACGTGAAGTGATCAACTGGAATGAGACTTGATAGCTACCCATATATACTAACCACTATAAAAATATTCATATCATACTACAATCTACAAAAAAGTATATAAAATACAAACATTCTTTGTTCCTGATATCTTTAAGAAAAATGCATTAATACTTTACTGAATAGGGCCTTTGTTTTATGTTCAAATTGGAATAACTTTGATCAAGAAATTAATTTTTTGTTTAATTTTTTTCAAACAATGGTTCCCTTTACATATGATTTATACTTTTATAAGAATTCTTAAATAGAAGTTTCACCCATCGTGTAGGATTGCTACAGTAGAAAGGGATATTAAATATATTAAATTACCATTTTATGGCACTATTAGTTTTTTCTGTAAGGAGTCGTTTGAGGAAAATGTTGCAGCATTGTTATCCTCAAGTAGACTTTAGATTTATCTTTGTCAACACTAATACCATAGGCTCTTATTTTAAATTTAAAGATAAAGTGCCTACCCCCTGTGCTCTAATATCGTATATATGTATAATTGTTCCAGCTGTAATGCTGGATATATCGGGAGTTCCATTCGGAACTTTAAGATTAGGATACTTGAGCACCGGGGAGTTTCTTTTAGGACTGGATTACCATTGTCTAAACCAGCATTTTCGGAGATTAGAAACCATTGTTATGAGTTTAATCATTCTCTGCTGGAATCTGATTTTAAAATTTTGGACACTTGTATAAATGGCCAGTCAGATTTGAGAATAATGGAATCCTTATATATAAAGGAGCTGCGGCCTTTATTAAATAGCAACCTTTGGCTGTTCAATTGTACACTGTGTAGTGCACAGTAGGCCCTGAAATTTGCTTTATAGTTCATTCTGGTAGTTTAATTTTATTATAATTTTGTTTTAGTCTACCATGTTTTTGCCTTTTCTTACTTATTTCAGGTCTTGACATTGTACATTATTATAATCTTTTTATTTAGGATACATATACATTTTTTGTTATTTAGTTTTATTTAATATTTGAGTTTTTATACGATTTTGAGTAGTATTTTATAATTGTCGCTTACTCTGTTTGTATTTTATATACATTTTTTGTAGATTTGTAGTCATGATATGAATATTTGTTATAGTGTTTTAGTATTTATGTGGTAGCTATCAAGTCTCATTCCAGTTGATCACTTCACGTAAGTTTAATAGTATGGTTTGTTGTAGTAGTTATAAAATTCTTGTTGTAATTTAATGTTTTTGAATTAGCTTTTATCTATGTGACAGTTAATAAGTTTTATTTGTATTGATCACTTTAAGTAAGCTTAAGTGTTTTGTTTTTTAATAATTTTCCTTTCTTTGATAGGCAGTTATATTCAGTATGAGTTCTTTGTTTGCCTCTTATTTGATTGTGATTTCTATTTCTTTCAGATCTGATGATGAATACAAGAAGTATTCGAAACGTTATGCATTTTAAAGTAAAGAATCTGAAACAAGATGTTCAGTATATCCCTGGTTTTCCTATTTATCTTAAAATTAAGATTCCCGAAGGGAACATCGATCATAAATGTATATATATATATATATATATATATATATATATATATATATATATATATATATATATATATATATATATATATATAAAGGTATTCAAAGTTATTGAGTGGGAGATGAATTTGCTGTTTTAGTATCACAAGATGGCATTGGGGCGAAAATGTTCCCACCAAAGGAGCCTGACGGCAGCCGTCTGATGATTGTCCAGGTAAGGTCACGTGACGGGAGTGACTAATAGCACGGCGCCCCTGGGTGTGTGATGTCACAGGGCAAAAGAATCCGGGCTGCCCTGTGGCGCTCAGTGTCACTGCCATTTCATTGAGTGCAGACACGCTGAAGTGAGCTCCAAGTTTGGTGGCTAGGTAGCCCCAGCCAGTGGACCCACGCAGCCGCATTGATACTACAGACGTCGAGGAAGATTAGTTCACCCCTGGGGAGTACATGGAAGCAAGGCTCAGTTGGTGTTAGAGCGCCAATAGCTCTTTTGCTGATAACCTACGACGGAGGAAGATGTTGGCACTGGAAGGGTCGTGCATGGCGCCTTTCGGGCCGCATTTTGACACATCAAGCAAGCTGCTGTGACCGGGTCAAGTCCACTGGAAGATTGAGAAGGGGACACTAAACCAGATTGCAAGTTTGTCTACAGTTCCAGTGTGGGAGGAGGGAGACGACGTGTACAGGGACCTGCTTTCAGTGCTATGGAGGAGGAAGACCTGCCTTCCGGGAGTGAGCATGGAGAGGACGAGCATCTACAAGTCATCTGAGGACCTTGTGTGTACCGGACCTTGATCAACGAAGGACCGACCACGGGGACTGAAGACCTCAACGATCATCACCAGAGGATGTCGACTTTGTAGCAGAGAGAATAAAAGTAGATAAATTCCCTCCCATTACCCCTTGATCTAGTTGAGCTAGAGTATTATTAATGTGATCATTATCCTTATTATTCTTATTACCAGTGTGGTAGAATTAGGCTATGTGTCAGGATGTACTTATATACATGCACTAACTTAGGCGTATAAGAGCAGTGCCATTTTGTGGCAACGAGAGGAGGTGGCTGGTTTCAAGAGGCCAGGAGTGAAGCATTTAAATCGTCCAGCTGACTGAGTTGCCAGAGACGGAGTGAGGAGTGTTGTCGCCGTCTACACTTCTACATATTACATACTATGTGAATCCATATAGCTTTTTCAGAAAACTTATCATCACTTTTACCATTGTGTTTGAGTGAGTCTTCCATCTCTAGGGCAACTCGAGAAAGGTATTTAATATTGCACTGCATTATATCTGGCATCGAGTCCTTAGCTTATGATAATTAATACGACCACTGAGAAGTGTTGCTGGGACGTGAACACAGGTACCCAGCTGTCGACCTTGACTACGGATGAGTGGCAAAAGTTCACCTGCGTGTTTCCCAGTGTTACGGCGGGCAAATTCAGCCGAGATTGACAGAGTTAAAGCTGGATTTCCTCACTCGCTAGGGGTGCAAGACCGGGACATAGGTAGTGTCTCAGCCCGTGGTAGACTGGGGGCTCCAAAGGTGATCAGTGGCGCCCAGCTACAGGGGAGGGAAGACCCGCGGGATACTCAAAACTCATAACAATATGAACTATATTTGTTGAATTATTACTATTCATGAACTTTGGGAAGTGTTTGAATAAGTCAAAGTTACGAAAATGATGTCAATATATGTATGGTTTGGCATAATTAGCACACACACACAAGAAAGACCTGGGAGTTAATATCACGCCAGACCTGTCCCCTGAAGCCCATATCAAGAGGATAACATCAGCAGCATATGCCAGGAAAACCAACATAAGAACGGCATTTAGAAGCTTGTGTAAGGAATCATTCAGAACTTTGTACACCCCCTATGTCAGACCTATCCTGGAGTATGCAGCCGCAACATGGAACCCATATCTAGTCAAGCATAAGACTAAACTGGAAAAAGTTCAAAGGTTTGCCACCAGGCTAGTACCCGGGCTGAAAGGTATGAGCTACGAGGAGAGACTACAGGAATTAAACCTCACGTCGCTGGAAGACAGGAGAGTTAGGAAGGACGTGATCACCACTTACAAGATTCTCAGAGGAATTGATAGGGTAGATAAAGACAGGCTATTTAACACAAGGGGCACACGCACTAGGGGACACAGGTGGAAATTGAGTGCCCAAATGAGCCACAGAGATATAAGAAAGAACTTTTTTTTAGCGTCAGAGTGGTTGACAAAGGAAGTGATGGAAGGAAGTGGAGGTTGGTGGAAGTGATTAGGAAGTGATGTGGTGGAGGAAGACTCCATACACAGTTTCAAGTGCAGATATGATAGAGCCCAATAGACTCCAGAACCTGTACACCAGTTGATTAACAATTGAGAGGCGGGACCAAAGAGCCAGAGCTCAACCCCCGCAAGCACAAATACGTGAGTACACACCAACACAAACAGTCACTCAGACATTCATATGAGCATGCAAGTGCTGATTTGATGTGAACTTCAGTAGGAAGTATCAAATTAAATCAGATTTTCAATGATGTTTAACTACTCAGATAAAGTTGTAAAACATATTGTATCTAGCTTTACTATAACATTCGAACCATAAGCACTCATCCACTGCATTACTGTAACCAACATAAGAATCATGAAAACTCCCCCCCCCCCTTACTCTAAGCAACATGTGAGTCAGAAACACGCACCCATCAACATATTGTAAACAACAAATAGTATTTGTGGAGACTAAATGATGTAGCTGCGGACTTGAGCCTCCCACTAACTCTTCGACACATCAGTGAAAAAGAGGGAGTTGCCAGAGGAATGGAAGACAGCCAATGTAGTGTCAATGAGTGTGAATGAAAGGACACAGGATTCACTAAACTACACAGTAGCTTCATTATCAACCATTCTCAGTTAGGTGCTAGCGAAGCTTGCAAGGAAATGTCGCTTGGAACACTTAAAAAATGAACATTTCTCTGAAAGCAGAACATTCAGATATATGTTGACCCTTTAGTTCAAACCCCCCGCACCATCCAATAGTCGGAACGATATAAAATGTAATAATCACCATGGCAATTACTATGACCACGAACTGCGAACTTTGAAACGCACTGCCAGACGAGTTGCACTTGCATATAGGGAAACCCTTACTCAAGCAATGCTCAAGCCCTTTCAGAAAACCCTAGCCAAGACGAGGGAGCGCATAACAGAGCTCAGGCAAGATAACTGGGAAACTTTTGTTAACAGTCTCAACCCTCACAACCCCCTTGTTACGAATCTTACATGGATTCTAACTTTATCATGATACTTATAATATTTCCTTGTTTTATTCTATAATTAGTATAGTATCCAGTTGTGTATCCGATTGATATTGCATGATTTCTATATTATTGTATGATGTATACTGTAGCATGCTGTAGTGTGCCTGAGTTGCATTATTTTTAATAGGCTTGTGCAAGTAAATTCCTGTTGGAGGGAGTGTGGTTTCTCAGGGTGGGGGGATGACCATATTTGGATGTGTCCAGAGTGTGGGCTTGTTGTCAAGCTAGCGTTTATATTTCAACCTTGATTAATTCCTATTATTGTTTGCAATTAAATTCGTGTGAGTAATGTAACAGTATTATATACTCTTAAGATTACCCATTATTTAGTTCATAGTACTACACTTTGTTAGAATAGTTTTCACAAGAGTTCATGTGGATGCTAAGTTGATGTTTTGGTTGGATGCCTGCTCTGCAGGCGGGATTTTAGCCAGTCGCGTGTGTAGCTGTATGGAGAGGCGACATGTATCCAAGATAAGTCAGGGGATGTTGTTTATTTAGCTTATTACTCAGTTAATTCTCTTGGTATGACTAATTGTGCTACACCATTTATTCTTTCATGTGTTTAAGAGATTGTCTGTGCTTACTAAGGATTTTTATTGATATTATTGCATGCTGAAGAATATTTCTGGCTGTTATATTTTTTACCATTTAATTGTTAATGTGTTTGTCACCCTTAGACCAAGTATATTGTTTTCCCGTTAATGAAGAACTCATCAGTCATACATTCCTCCACTTCACCATACATCTTCAACTGACAATTGAGGCGTGTGAAGGTGAAGGTCGGGAAGGAAAATTAATCTTAATGAAAAGAGGATGTAAGGTATGGTAAGGAAATGAAGAGGTGAAAGCGCGAGGTCAGTATGAATATATAACACTTGGAAGGAACATTAGGATGAGCTGGGATGTGAAGACGGAGGGAAGGAACGCTGCTCAACCATTTGGACCATCGGGGATCAAACGCCGACCCTGCAAGAAGCAAAAGTATGGAGTGGAAAAACGTTGCCTAATCACTTGGACCTTCATGGATCCAAAAGAAAACATATTTTATAGACATCATAGATCTCAATAAAATTAAACAAAGCGAACTATTTGAAGTTATTTTCTCCAATTTGTTAGGGTATATCTGGCAGATATTCTACTTAATATTTATTTAATCAACAGATAATTTGTTTGCATTGGTTGTTTATGGGCATACAAGTAATTATGGTAATGTCATAGTAATAGTTAAGGTAATTATGGTAATATCATAGTAATAGTTCAGGTAATTATGGTAGTATTGTAATATTCGTGAAGGTAATTATCCTATTGTTGTCAATATTTTGCGGCAGTTAAAATGTTTTTGATTACATAAATTTATTGACCCAAGAGAGGAAAGAATCGTGAATGAAAACCTGACTTTAGTTAAAGTTTGTCATATTCATATACAAAAACACACAAGTTTAAAGCAATTGCACACAGACATGTTGTAAGTGTTGCAATGCTAAGGAATAGCATGTTTTGGATGTTGAAACACAGGAATAAGGTGTTTTGAGTGTTGCAAATCTCAAAAAGATTGTGTGTGTGTCTTTCAGCACTGAAATGAGAAGTTATAAGTATTGGAACACAAAAAGGAGGTGTTGCGAGTGTTGCAAAACAGAACTTGTTGTGAGTGTTACAACAAAAAATTACATACCCAGGGTTCCAACACGTAAATAACATATTATGAGGGTTCCAACGTGTTATTACTGTGTTACAACGTTTCAAAACACACAACACATTCAGCAAGGGTTGAAGCAACACTTTATTTCTGTGTTGCAACACACAACACGTTATTTTAATGTTGCAACACTCAGAACATATATGCATACTGTGACGGTGTTCCCCCCCCCTTCTAATTCTCCCACGCCTGCTGTAAGAGTCATGTCCACTATTCTCGAGCGTTCTCTACATTGCAGGCATCAATTGAACATATGTGGGAGAGAATAGTATTCTCGAAGAGCCGAGAAATTTGCGAAAATGTAACATTTTGGCCTGTGGGATAGGCCCTTTAGGGAGCCAATATGGCGCTGGCGAGTCTGTTCTCCCGCCAAAACTGTGTGACGTCAGTGGCGCCAGATTGGTCACCGTCAGCGACGTGGCACTGGGAGCCAATGAAAACCAACTTTGGGAAAAGTGACGTCACATAGGCATGGGAGTCCGGCCGTGTTGGCGCCGAGGCGATATCAGTCTTTCACGACACGTCCGAGAGGTAGGACGCGCGATCGGTCGTCCTATCAGAGTGACGGATTTACCGAACTCCGGTGAATGTAAGCGTCTCCAGTTGTTGGCACGCACTCTGTGAGGTTTTCCTGCAACCCAGATGTGGCTCAGATAAGGAATTGACAGAATATTGAGCAACAAGCGCGCTCAGGGACAGGTGCGTTGCAAGAAGTGGGCCGGGCATCGACGTGTGTCGTCGTTGGCAGTTCACCAGTATAAGAGACAGCTTAGTGGCCGGGCCAACCCACCGTGAGTGAACCGAGTTGACAGCCTTGTCAACCAGGTTGAACGTGTGATCGACGATCCTGTCAAGTCTGACAGTAACCCCACCTTCGTGGAACCCTACGAGTCAACAGTTGGATGCAAGCACGTCGAGAAGTCTTCCCAAATACCTAGCGATATATCTAGACGACGAGGGAATTGACAGTGAAGTGAGCTTCAAGTGCTCTGAAGTCGGGTGCTGTGCGTGTGGAGCTTAAGCAGCATCGTCTGGGACGGCTGATAACTTCACAGTGACTTCGTGGTGGTGAGAGGCAGTTCCTCTGGGAGTACAGTGACAAGGACTAATTGGGAAACGTGCGACGACCGCCGAGACGTAGGCTGGCTGCCGTAGTTGGGAGGAAAGTTGACGGCCAGGAGACCGACTTCAACCCTGCGACGTACTGTAGAGGAAGGAGCACGGACCTGCTGTGTACAGAAGCGGCGAGACGCGACATCCTAAGGCGTGGGCTTGTGTTTCTGGATGGTGAACGAGGCGAGAGCCTGGACCAGGAGCTACAACCCAACTGTCATCCTAGGATAGGTGAAGTAGGTGTTTACAGTTACCCTCCCATTTCCCCTTTAGTTAGCTATATATTTTCTTGTCAGGATATTTTATATGTCGTGAGCAAGTCTCACTTGAGTTTAAGTCACAGAGAGCACAGTATGTGGTGAGCCTGCCCAGAGCGCTCACAGTATCAGTTTACATATATATCTATGTGTGGGTGTGTGCAAGCACCAAGATTCATCAGAGAATTTACTGTGACTATTATTAATTTACAGTGAGTATTATTATTATATATATATTGGTAGTAAACCAGATATTGGTGTGTTGATCTCTATAATCTATTGATATAAATGCCTGTGGATTGATCTCTATAATCTATCGATATAAATGCCTGTGTGTTGATCTCTATGATCTATTGATATAAATGCCTGTGTATTGATTTTCATGATGTATATATATATATGCCTGAAATTTGATTACTGATTTATATATGACATGACTGTGTACTGAATAATATCATATACGTGAAGTGATTGCCAGTGATATCTCTGTGAGAGGAAGTAAAGATATAAAGAAAAGTTCAGTGATCAAGTGAGTGCATTCACAGTAAATATTATTAAGAATAGAGTAATCTTTTGGTACGGTGAAAAGCCACTGTGAGAGTATTGTGAATAAGATGTTGATCGTGAGGCCAGTGAAATCATAAGTAAGCCATGTGAATGTTGAATAGTGTTTTGGAAAAAGTTAAATAAACGGGGATCGTGACAGAATTAGAAAACAAGTACTAGTCTGTTCCCACGATCGCGAGGGTCCCGGTCAGCTGACATCTGACAGGTGACGCGGGGCGCGCTGCCGGTGTTACCATATTGTTGCGCTCCAGAATATTATGCTATGAATGGAGCAATTGTCATATATTATTCCTGATACATTGATGCATATATATTTCTCGTTGTCTTTTAAGTAAAATACCAAAACTCTTTGGTGTTTGATATCATCCCCTCCATTTATCTTGTGACCGTGTAATGATGTAAAGCAGAGTGACCTGCCTGATACCATATTACTGGAATTTGCTCTTGCCACAATTACACCTGACCACTGCAGTGTTACTGGACACTTGAAAACCAGTTGGCGACCTTGAAGGCTGCGTAAGAGTTCGGTGTCGGGGCGGGCCACAGATTGAGGGAACGATCTGTGCCCTCACTCATCTTGCAATTTAAGGCCGGTTGTGAGACCGACTGGGGTACTCTCCGAGGCCAGCAGTGGAGCCTAGAGGATCGAGGGAAGACCCGCCGAACGACGGTCAGTAAGGGTTATTGTTGGAGCAACCACCTGGAAAGGAGATCCAGTCTACTGTTGCTTTAACCCTTCTCTAACGAGAACACCGTGAAACCCCGACAATACACACACACACACATATATATATATATATATATATATATAATATATATATATATATAATATATATATAATATATATATATATATATATATATATATATATATAAATATATATATATATATATATATATATATATATATATATATATATATATATATATATATATATATATATATATATATATATATATATATATATATATATATATATATATATATATACCTAGAAGGGGTACCACCTCTGGTGCAAGTGTAGGGACCCATAGCCTCGGAGAAGAAAATAAAGAGTACTCAGAGAAGACCTTGTGGATCCTCACTGAACACTTTGATATTTTCTTCTCCTACCACCCCTATTCTTTTGGTATGTGTGTATATTTATCTAACTTTATTTGAAAATGTCATTACACAAAAAAGTTACAGTATTGATTACATGCAGGGTACAAGGCTGCTTGTCACAAGTTGAAAAGCTCCTCCTCCAGATGGCTCCAGTGAGCATTTCCTCTCTGGATTGCCACACTGAGGCGCTGAAAAAGAAAACTGGCAGCTCTAGGGTCTCTAGTTGTTTCGATTAGCTTAGACCCCAACTCCTTCAAAAAGCTAGCAGCACTTTTACCCCAGGCACCAAGTGTCTCTGAGGCAATGGGGACAAAATTGTAGTGGTGCTCAAGGTCTCTGTATTTACGTGACTTGGCCGCTTCCCGGTGATTGGCAGCTCCTCCTGCTTGAGTAGCACTGAAGTCAACATAGGTATTGGCTAAAGTTGAGACGCAAGTGTAGTCCCACACCAACTGTCTACCATTCTTCCAGGGGTTCACCGTGATTCCATCTGGGCGACCGACAGGCTCATTAGAGTTGCGGGACATTAGGTAGCGGGGCTCTCTCTCTGCTGGACAGCCGGCTGTGGTAAGGCTTCTCTTAATAATGTCATTGACCTCGCCGTGTCTTGCATGCCATCCTCCTGTCCTTTGGCAGAGAAGGCCATGCCGTCCGTACCTGTCGGCCTCTGCCTCGCCGCAAATACACCTGTATTCGGTGTGGATTGGGGCAGCGAGACGGAGAGCCACGGCAATTCGGAGGGCCTGCGGTGTGAGACGGGTGCCGGTTGCTGACATTGGGATTGCTAATAGGAAATCACCTGCATGGGGAGCTGCTACTGCTCTAAGTCGGGCAGTGTCATGTGGTGTTGTCGCAGCTTCTAGCAAAGTCGCAGCTTCTTGGTCGGCAATGGGGCGATCCCAGCTGGATTGCTTATGGGCTTCAGAAGGCAGTGGTTGGGGTGCTGGTCCTGCGAGAGAGACCCATTTGGTTGTGCAGTCTGTGAAGCTGGGATCATGTACCCCTGCCTGTTGAACTAGGTGCTCAGGTAGGATTTCCTTCACCAAGTTGTCAGACCCCACTGAAGAGGACAGGAACGCTGGTACAGCAATTTGTGTTGCTGTGCGCACGCCAAGGCCCCCGAGTCTGACAGGAAGGGAGGCCTGTTTCCACTGCGAGTTGCTGAGGGAAAGATTGAGGGCTTTTTCTAGTGTTGATTTCAGCAAGCTGTCGTACTCTTCTAATTTAATATTGTTGAAAGATGGCGAACATCTTAGAAAGTAGGTCAGCCTGGGGAGGGACAAGCATCTGGTGATGAGGTAAAGTGCATCATGGGCATCGATGTCTTCAATCCTCTCGTTCATTCTCTTCAGGTCAGTGATCTTCTTACCAAGGACCTCGTCGATGGCATTCCTTCCAAGAGGAGCACCTAGGAGTGTGCTGTCCTCAGGGTTGGTTGTATGAATGTCAGGCAAAACAACCTTTATTTGCTCTATTATGTGCTGGTTGGTGGAGGTTATTTCGCACTTGGAAGGGTTCAGGGTGAGGCCTAGACTTGCTCCTTGCTCCTGAATTATTCTTATGTCGTCCAAGAGTGCGTCTGGGGAGCCGGCTAGAGTACCATCGTCCAAAAACCAAATGTTGAGCTCACTGGACAGGTTATCGGTGACTTCCTTGATGACTAGGCAGAAAAGAAAAGGAGCAAGGGGGTCACCCTGTTGGACACCTTCTTGTGATTCGATTTCATGTTCCCCAAAAAGCAGAGTTAGATTCTTGCTGTAGCATGAGTTTACAAACGGGTAGAGGGAAGGAAAAAGGCGATGAACCGCATTGAGTACTGCATCCCTTCTAACCAGATTGAAGGCATTTTTGAAGTCCAGCTTTATCAGAGCTTTTTCATCCGTAATGTTGGCAATGTAAGCTCTAGCTGCATGAGCCGCTGCCTCACACCCTTGGGGAATGCCAAACCCAAGCTGTTTTGGCTTCAGCATGTCGGCTGCTGCCTGACTAACTGCTCTAGCAGCAGCCTTAGCGACGAGACGCCGGAGTGAATTGCCCACAGCTATCGGTCTGATTCCTCCATCTTTTTTCCTCAGGGCACAGAGGGTAGCGCCAAAAAAGAGAGGCCGTATGGTCTCTGGTATGTTGCCAGCTAGACATGTGTTGGCGAATCTTGTTAGTTCCACCAGGAGGCCCTGTGCAATGTCTCCCAGTGCAGGGTTGAGCATTTGTTTGATGTGGTTGGGTCTTAGTCCTGTGAACCCACCTGCTGATCCTGGTGGGAAGGATAAAGCTGCTTTATGCACCATGGATTCGAGCACACACAGGGGTTCTGCTCTGGTGACACCGACTAGGGGAACACCGTCGTCACGAGGAGCTCTGGATGGGTGTTTTTCCCTCAGGGCTTGTGCTGTATCGGCATCCCTGGTGGCAACTGTGTCTTCACTGGTGATGACTCTGATTGCCCCTATTGTGTTGCCTTCTTCTATTTTCTTGCTGACTGTTGCTCTCATTTTGGATGCCTCGGTTCTGCTGTTGATACCTTTCCTGCGGTGAGTGTTTTTGGCACGGGTGGGGAGGGGTGCCTGGTTGTCCTCTCTAGGAAAACTATTTATAGCCATAATGACTGAGGAAGCTAGAGATTTGTCTCTCCTTGCAGGGACAGCTAGGCATATGTTTCCAAACAGGAGAAGGTTGCGCCATGCTTGGATGGTTCCGGGGGAGTCGTTGACCTTTTTCAAGAGGCTGGATAGTTTGGCTGCTGCCTGGGGCCGGGCAGCTTTGGGGATGTGCTGCAAGGTTCCAACCGATGTTGCTTTGATGGCTTCTAGTAGATTCTCAGTCGATATGAAGCTGTTGGAGGTGTTTTCCCTGACTGCTGGAGTGGGGCCTTGATTGATACCCTCTTTGGGAGGGCGCCACATACCCGGACAATTGGTTCCGTTGTGAGCATGCTTGCGCACATCTCCGTTACCCTTGAGTCTCCACACCTTGTCGCACACTTGGCATGTGCCATACCTGTCGTCGCTTGATGGCTCCTCTTGGCTGAGAGAAGCCTGGCTGTCAGTCGTGACCTGCGACATCGGCGGGCGCTGGGCGGACGCTGGGCGGGCGGAGAGTGGGCGCTGGGCGGGTGCAGAGTGGGCGCTGGGCGGGCGCTGGGTGGGCGTTGGGCGGGCGCTGGGCGGCGCTGGGTGGGCGCTGGGTGGGTGCTGGGCGGCCGCTGGGTGGCGCTGGGTGGGTGCTGGGCGGACGTAGCGTGAGGGGGTGGACACAGGAAGGTGACGGTCGCGGTTGGGGTGGGGCAGGGGGGGGACTCGTGGGTTGGGTGACAGTACACACTGGCGGGTATGGGGGGGGGGGGGGTCAGAGGGGTGACACTAACACGTTTGTATAATTTCGTGATATATCACTGCACAATATCATACACTTGTAATCTGGTTCACTGTGGACTCGATGCACTTAAAACACGATACCTGTTTCCCGAGAGCCGAGGTATCTATTTTTCAGGGATATTTTCATAAACACTTACACACTGGTCACCCCCTCGACTGACCGCACAACAACACCCCATCCCCCCACCCCCCACCCCACCACCATAACCGAGGGAGCCCCTCAGGGCGCCCTTGTTGGCCCTCACTGCAGTTCAGATGATTCCACACTGCCAATCCACTTGTTTGATTGTTTTTGGTTGCGATAGTTCACCCTGGACACTTCCCGCCACTCTCACACCTTCCCAGGATGTTCACACTGCACACTGTTGAGTCTGGGCCCCGTGAGGTCAGGATGTCACAAGATAATGGCACATGGCCGGCAGAGCCTCCTCCCAGCGTCCGTTCCCTGTGGCGCCCACATATATATATATATATAATATATATATATATATATATATATATATATATATATATATATATATATATATATATATATATATATATATATATATATATATATATATATATATATATATATGAGTGTTGCATTGTTGTTGGGTGAAAGAAATTCTGCCCATTGTTTCTCGCCGGCACCCGGGATCAAACCCGGGACCACAGGATCACAAGTCCAGCGTGCTGTCCGCTCGGCCGACCGGCTCCCCTCATACGTATTGCAACATTCACAATACATTATGTTGTATCACACACAACACGATATTGTATTGCAAGAATCACAACGCGTTATTGACTTGCAGTACAACTCACAACACGTCATTGATGTGTTGTAACACTCACATCTCGGTATTCACGGTATTACAGTAATGCAATTTTATGTGATGCAACACTTACGTCAGTACCGTGTTGCAACACTCACGTTAGGGCCGTGATGCAACACTCACGTTAGGACCGTGATGCAACACTCACGTTAGGACCGTGATGCAACACTCACGTTAGGACCGTGATGCAACACTCACGTTAGGACCGTGATGCAACACTCACGTTAGGACCGTGATGCAACACTCACGTTAGGACCGTGATGCAACACTCACGTTAGGACCGTGATGCAACACTCACGTTAGGACCGTGATGCAACACTCACGTTAGGACCGTGATGCAACACTCACGTTAGGACCGTGATGCAACACTCACGTTAGGACCGTGATGCAACACTCACGTTAGGACCGTGATGCAACACTCACGTTAGGACCGTGATGCAACACTCACGTTAGGACCGTGATGCAACACTCACGTTAGGACCGTGATGCAACACTCACGTTAGGACCGTGATGCAACACTCACGTTAGGACCGTGATGCAACACTCACGTTAGGACCGTGATGCAACACTCACGTTAGGACCGTGATGCAACACTCACGTTAGGACCGTGATGCAACACTCACGTTAGGACCGTGATGCAACACTCACGTTAGGACCGTGATGCAACACTCACGTTAGGACCGTGATGCAACACTCACGTTAGGACCGTGATGCAACACTCACGTTAGGACCGTGATGCAACACTCACGTTAGGACCGTGATGCAACACTCACGTTAGGACCGTGATGCAACACTCACGTTAGGACCGTGATGCAACACTCACGTTAGGACCGTGATGCAACACTCACGTTAGGACCGTGATGCAACACTCACGTTAGGACCGTGATGCAACACTCACGTTAGGACCGTGATGCAACACTCACGTTAGGACCGTGATGCAACACTCACGTTAGGACCGTGATGCAACACTCACGTTAGGACCGTGATGCAACACTCACGTTAGGACCGTGATGCAACACTCACGTTAGGACCGTGATGCAACACTCACGTTA
The DNA here is from genome assembly GCA_020271785.1 of Procambarus virginalis. Taxonomy (NCBI): domain Eukaryota; kingdom Metazoa; phylum Arthropoda; class Malacostraca; order Decapoda; family Cambaridae; genus Procambarus; species Procambarus virginalis. The sequence goes on from WNGS01140968.1 coordinate 14,888, forward strand.
GGACCGTGATGCAACACTCACGTTAGGACCGTGATGCAACACTCACGTTAGGACCGTGATGCAACACTCACGTTAGGACCGTGATGCAACACTCACGTTAGGACCGTGATGCAACACTCACGTTAGGACCGTGATGCAACACTCACGTTAGGACCGTGATGCAACACTCACGTTAGGACCGTGATGCAACACTCACGTTAGGACCGTGATGCAACACTCACGTTAGGACCGTGATGCAACACTCACGTTAGGACCGTGATGCAACACTCACGTTAGGACCGTGATGCAACACTCACGTTAGGACCGTGATGCAACACTCACGTTAGGACCGTGATGCAACACTCACGTTAGGACCGTGATGCAACACTCACGTTAGGACCGTGATGCAACACTCACGTTAGGACCGTGATGCAACACTCACGTTAGGACCGTGATGCAACACTCACGTTAGGACCGTGATGCAACACTCACGTTAGGACCGTGATGCAACACTCACGTTAGGACCGTGATGCAACACTCACGTTAGGACCGTGATGCAACACTCACGTTAGGACCGTGATGCAACACTAACAACTCACATTCCCATCAAGTGTTTAACGTTGTATTCTTGACAGATATTAATGTTTTATTGCTAATATGTAAATTTTATAAAAGTTAGCGATTGAATAAATCAACAAATGGTGATAGAAAATATAACTAACATGTGATAAAACAGATGAATAAAAAATAATGAATGAAAAACTTGACTGAATAAACAAATTATATAAGAAGGATCAGCAAATAAATAGTGATTATCTGAGAAATATAGGTGATTAAATATATCAAAATGAGTGATTGCTTTGGTAAATGATGTTTGAACAATTCGATGAAATGTTATAAATAGATATATTAAAGTTGCTGAAATTGACAAATAAAACGTGATTGAACATTTAAAATGTGATTAAATAGATGAAAATTGTGATTGAATTAATAAGACTGAACTATTATTTAACTAAATGAATAAAGGAAGAGACTATGAACAAGGTCGAACTGGTGACCGCGCGACCGTTCACAACACGCTGTTCCGATGCTTGCAAAGCTCACAACTTGTGTGAATGGGTCGAACTTCCCAGTCTGACCACAACGTTTGCTGTTTAATGAAAAACTCAGCAGTCATACATTCATTCACTTCATCATACATTTTTAAGTGAAAATTGACGCCTGAGAACTAAAAATCTGCGAGGAAAAATATTTTCTACAAGTTATTTTTCTTCATTGACGACTTGAGTTAATACAATTTTTATGACAGATAAATCACGTGTTTTAACTAAATTATGTAATATTTATTATAGTTTCTACGGTAATTATGGTAATATTATAATAACAGCTATGGCATTATGGTAATATTTATGGTAAATACATGAATATTCCTTTTATATACAGAGGAAGTATGAACATTCCTATAAATATGTTACGGGATTCATAACATAATTGATTATATTTTTATATTGATGCTAGAGAGGAATTAAGTAATCCAGAATGAGATCCTAGCTATGCACGAAAATCTACTTATACACAAAAACTAAATGTTCAGACTTAACATGAATGTATTCACACAAGTTGTGAGCTTTGCAAGCATCGGAACAGCGTGTTGTGAGCGTTGCAATAAAAGAATTAGTTGTTGTGAGTGTTGCAACACATGAATGATGTGATACTGTTGCAACACAGAAGTATTGTGTGTGTTGACACACAGGACTATCATATTTGTTCTGAATGTTGCAACAAATAATACTATAACGTGAGTGATGCATCACGTTATTTATGTGTTGCAATGATGCACTCACCACATATTATCCTTGTATTGCAATGTTCAACTCTCACAACATAATATCCCTGTGTTGCATCCCTCAAACCACATTATTTCTGTGTTGCAACTCTCGCAACACGTTATACCTGTCCATAAACACACGCAACATACACAAGACGTTCTTCCTGTCCGCTGCAACTTTCACAAGAAGTTGTTCTTGCATTACACCGTCGCAACACTCACAACACATTATTACTGTGTTTTAGCGTTCATAATACATTATGAACGTTCATTATTTCAGCGTTTGATTATTCACAAAACTTTTGTTCTGTGGTGCAACACTCACAACATGTCACTCCTGAGTTGCAACACGCACAACTGGTTATTAGTGTGGTGCAACTCTCACAACACGCTAATCCTGTGTTGCAATGATGTAACACAACACTCCCAATCTATAATTTATGCGTGCAACACTTACAGAACGTTATTTCTGTGTTGCACTACTCACAAAATGTCCTTCATGTTTTGTAACACTCACAACACGTTATTCCTTTGTTGCATCGCTGCATCACTCACAGCATGTTATTGCTGTGTTGCAACACTCATAAGACGTTAGCAATGTGATGCAACACTCAACTCGTTTTCCCATTAAGCGTTAAACGTTTATTCTTGCACGATATAAATTGTTCATTGCTAATATGTATATTACTAATGATTGAAAAGATAGATAAAATGTGATGGATATATGGCTAAGTTATAAATACATCAAAGAAAAACATTAAATAAACAAATAAAACGGGAAAGAATAAATAAATTACATGAAAATGAATAGTTATTAAAGATGATTACGTGTATAAATACAAGTGATTAAGTATCAAAGAAATGTGAATGGATTAATACATGATGATTAAAGAAATAATTAAAATGTGACAAATAGATATGTAAAATGTGCTGGAATAGATCTATAAAGTGATTAAATATTTAAGGAGATTAAACAGATGAAAAAGTAGGACTCAATAATTCCAACTATTATTTGGGTAATATATGGAAAAGGAATTACCTTCCATGAGGGTCGAACTGGTGACCGCGTGAACACCTGGTTCGACCTCTCAATCTGGCCACGGTTCTTCCTGATTAATGAAGAACTCAGCAGTAATTCATTCATCCACTTCACCATACATCTTCAACTGACAATTGTGGCGTGTGAAGGAGAAAGTCGGGAAGGAAAATTAATCTTTATGATGAAGTGAAAGCGCCAGGCCAGTATGGATATATAACACTTGGAAGGGACATTAGGATGGGCTGAGATGTAGGGACGGAGTGAAGGAACGGTGCTCAGCCACTTCCACCTTCGAGGCACGAACATAAACATTTTTTATTGAAAGCAAAGATCTGAATACATATAAACAAAGGAAACTGTATGCAGTTGTTCTCAGGAATTCTTTAAGGTATATCAAGGTGTTATTACAATTAGTATTTATTTAATCTATATAAATAAAAATGAAAATGTTCGTTTATTCAAAATCGCTAATCTCCGAAAGTTCTTCATCGATTGCTTTGAAATTTTCACACAATGTTCCATTCCCATCCGGCCAGGTTTTAATATACACACTATATAGATATCACGTCTGTGATTGTAAAAAAATATGATTTTTCTGAAAAACTGTGTTTTTCATGTTTTTCATGTGAGGGAAATATTCGGAACCTCTTTGCTTTGAAATTTTGACACAACGCTGCATACAATAGGCGCGTCTTTTTATATATCTACTATATACATGCCTCACCTGTGACAGGAAAAAAACATGCTGTTTTGAAAAACTTCGCCATCTGTTGCACGTAAGAGCAACATACGACATATAAAATATGTTATGATTCCATTTCAATGTTTCTGATTGCACTGATAAATAGAATTTTCATAGAGTTTTATTTATTTTCATTTTGATTTAATTATTTTGTGTGACGTTGCGTTTGAATTGAGCTGTGTTTTTTACCAGTCTGTTCATTTCGTGGGTATAGCTTATTTTTTTTATTTTTTAACTGTTCTTATTTGTCGGTGCAATTGGTGGTGAAATTGAGCTGTGTCGATTGATCTGCATTTAAATATAAATATTTCGTTAGTATTTTTTGTTTTTGTTTTGAAAAGAATAAAATGGACAACACGTTTATTTTACAGCTGCAAATTTGCAACAAACAGCAATGAATCCACCAGCAACAACGTTAACTGCTTTCTTCACGTTATGTCAAAATGATGCGTTTGCGAAAACCCTGCTGTATTCGGAAGTGCCTACGTATTACACATGGAATGCCAGTAGAAAATGCTTTGAACGACGCAAACAAGGAGAGCGAGTCGACAGACAACCTGGCATATTCAAACAAACTACAATTGGTAGACTGTACACCGTGCATCCCAATCAAGATGAATTCTTCTTTCTTCACATGCTGTTGGTAAATGTGCCCGGTTGGAATTCTTTCCAGCCATTGACATTTGTCAATGGCGTTACACATGCCACTTTCCATAGTGCATGTCAAGCTCTGAATTTATTGGAGGACGACTGACACTGGGATGCATGCATTAGTGACGTTCAACACGTCACATACAAATCAAATTCGTGCATTAATTGCAATCATATTGATCGCCTGCTCTCCTTCATCTCCAACTGAGTTATCGGAGAAATATAAATCGCACATGGCTGAAGATATTATCGGTCGAATACTCAAGGAAAATTCATATATGAACATGGATTTCACAGCAGAAATCTACAACGAAGCGTTGATAATGATTGAAGATTTGTGCTTAGAAATCGCGAACAAAGTTCTAAATCAATTGGAAATGCCATCGCCGAATCGATCTGCTGCTGCGTCGTTTGATTTAGAATTGCATCGTGAACAAAATTTCAGCACGGGTGATCTGTTGTCGTATGTGCAATCAAATTTTCCTAAGCTAATGCTTGAGCGAAAATTCATTTACAATCAAATATTCAAACTGTCGATAACGGGTTTGGAGAAATCTTCTTAGATGCGCTAGGAGGAATTGTAAAACCTTCCTAATTAGATTGATTCTGGCAGCATTTCGATCCTAAAATGGCATAACCCTAGCTCTTGCATCGTGCGGAATAGCTGCGACATTGTTACCAGGTGGAAGAACTGCTACTTCGGCTTTGAAATTGCCATTGAACATGCAATTCATTAAAATTCCCACGTGCAACATTTCCAAAGCATCCGGCATGGGAAAAGTATTGCAGAAATGTAAACTTATTGTTTGGAATGAATGCACAATGGCCCACAAAAAATCGCTCGAGGCTCTTGATCGATCATTGAAAGATTTTTGTGGAATCATCAGACCATTTGGGAATGCATTAATATTGCAAGCAGGAGATTTCAGGCAAACATTACTTGTAATTCCTCAATCGACATCGGCGGACGAAATAAATGTGTGCCTGAAATACTCTACTTTGTGGCGTCACGTAAAAACGTTAATACCAACTTTACATACCGAGATACCAACTTTAATTTACAAAAAAAAATCCAGATCTTTAGCCCCTGCTATTGCATTGCTCCTCAACAAGTCACTTGAACTCCAAACCTTTCCAGATATTCTAAAAAAAGCGAGAGTAACCCTTGTCCACAAATGAGGTGATCCCACAGATGTTAACAACTACAGACCTATATCAATCCTGCCTAACTTGTCAAAAATATTTGAAAAACTAATCTACAAGCAGCTTTACTCTAATCTAGCCAAACACAATATACTTAGCTCTTGTCAATATGGCTTCAGACCCAAAAAAGCACTAACAATGCACTTATTAGTATGATTAACTTGATTCATGCAGCTCTTGATAAAAATGAGTTCCCTGTTGGGTTATTTATAGACCTGCGTAAGGCTTTGGACACTGTCAACCACCAAAACCTTCTTCTTAAATTACATCATTATGGAGTCAGAGGTCACTCCCTGTAATATCTCAAATCTTACCTTACTGACAGGCTCCAGTATGTTTCTGTGAATAATTCAATTTCTTCCACCCTACCCATCAACATCGGTGTTCCTCAGGGCAGCATACTAGGCCCTCTCCTCTTTCTCATCTACATTAATGACCTTCCAAATGCCTCACAACACCTCAAACCAATTCTATTTGCTGACGACACAACCTTCATTTACTCCAGTCCTGACCCCCTTGCTCTAAATGCCACAGTAAATACTGAGCTAAATAAAGTCCATCTTTGGCTAACTGCCAACAAACTCACCCTTAACATTGACAAAACTTTCTATATTCTGTTTGGCAATAAATCCTCTAATCAAATAAATCTCAGAATAAACAATACCCAAATTTATATCAAAATAGATGGCAAATTCATTGGCGTTCTCATTGACCACAAGCTGAATTTCCAGGGACACATTCTAAATATATAAAAAAAATTCAAAAACTGTTGGCATTCTTTCTAAGATCAGATATTATGTCACCCTGCCCTGGTGACTCTATTACTCCTCATCTATCCATATCTAAACTATGGTATTTGTGCTTGGGGTTCTACTACCCAAAGTCATTTACGTCCTCTAATTACTAAACACAAAGCTGCTATTAGGACAATATCCAACTCTGTCTCCAGACATCACTCGGTACCCCTACTCAAATCTCTGAATATGTTACATATTAAGCCACTGCACACTCTCTCATGTGTATTATACATATATAAAACGCTGAACTGTAATGCCAATCCTGACCTCAAAAGCTTCATTGAAGGTTGTAACAGAACCCATGAGCACCACACCAGAAACAAATACAGTTTTGATATTCCAAGAGTACGACTTAATCAAACTAAAAATGCTCTACAAATCAAGGCACCCAGAATGTGGAATGACCTTCCCAATCATGTTAAAGACTGTACCTCTCTCAACCAGTTTAAGATAAAAACGAAGCACTACCTAATAAATTCCCTGTAACATACCTTACCCCCTCTATTGTCAACCCATGTCTGTTTTTTTAAACAACGCTGTTTGTCGACCTAATTGTATTTGTGCTGCTCTTTCAGCCATGTTCCCCCCTTTTTTTTTTATTTTTATTTGTTCTGAACACATTTTATTCTTTATACTCAATTAGTATTAAGTTTTAGTCATTAATGTTTTTCCTGCCCGAAACGCTTTGCGTAATAGTGGCTTTAGGCATTGTATGTACTAGCTCTATCTATAAATCTATAAATTTTTGTAAAATCTCTTGTATATATGTACCTTACCTGAATAAACATTTATTTATTTATTTATTTATTTATTTATTTAAAATTAACTACAAATATGCGTGTCCAGCTGCAAAACGATCCATCAGCTGAGATATTCTCACATCAATTGCTGGAAATTGGGAACGGAAACGTGCCAGTTGATCTGACCTCAGGACGAATTTCATTGTCTCATAACTTCTACAATTTAGTGACGTCAAAAGAAGAATTGGTTGAAAAAGTATTTTCCAATATTTAAACCAATTAAAAGAATCACGATTGGCTGAATGAACGAGCTGTTCTTGCGGCCAAGAACAAAGACGTCTACGAACTAAACAATATTATTCAGTCTAACGTTCAGAGCGAGGCAGTCACATACAAGTCCGTCGACACTGTTGAAGAAGTAGATGAAGCAGTTAATTATCCAACAGAATTTTTGAATTCACTCGATCTGCCAGGGACACCATCACACGTACGGCAATTGAAATCTGCGTGCCAATTATCATGTTGCGAAATATCAACCAGCCAAAACTTTTCAACGCCACGCACCTTGCAGTAAAAATAATAATCAGCAACGTGGTAGAAGTAACAATCTTGACGGGACCTTTCAAAGGTGAAGATGTCCTCATTCCGCGCTTTCCTATGATTCCAGCAGATATGGCATTTTAGTTTAAGAGATTGTAATTTCCAAATTCATTGGCGTTTGCAATCACCATCAACCAAGCTCAGGGCCAATCTTTAGAATTGTGCAGTTTATATCTAGACACGGATTGCTTCTCACATGGACAATTATATGTTGCGTGTTCTAGAATCAGCAAACCAGACAATCTCTATATCTCCACAGACAATGAAACAACAAAAAAATATTGTATTCCCACAAGCATTGTGAAATTTATTATATTAGAAACGTGCGTTTTCTCTTTTCCTTCTTTCCCATTAACCAGACTGTGCCACAGCAATGCGTGGCAGGTCTGCTAGTAAATGAATCATTTTTGAAATAGATCGTTTAAAGGCATTGATATGCTCACCTAGATGTGCTCACCTAGAAGAGCTCACCTAGATGTACTCACCTTAGTTATCAGCGTTAATTATTACCGAGAACTAAAACCGATTTTCAACTTATCAATTTGTTTTTCTAGTAATGATCACATGGCAGGAATTTTATCTGTATGATTAAAAAATTCATAACAGTGTATTTGGCGTATGTATTTTGTATTTTTTATTTACTTTTAGTTCACCTCAAGTGCTGAAAGAAAGAAGCAACAGATGGATGGAATTTGACTTTAAAGTGTGTTTAAACTCATGTGATTCTTATATTTGCTGTAAACCTTTAACTGAAATGTCTTTCAAGTTATATTTCTATATTTAAGACTTCAATAAATAGAATTCTAATGATGGAGAAATTAAGTGTTTACACTAACATATTACAGGTAAAGTAAAAGTTGTTCAATTTGTTTGTAAATTTATTTATGTAATGGTTATAGAAAGGGCTGCAACTGGTCCAAGTTTCAGCAACACAACCTAAATAGAAAGGGAGAAAAAAAAACGTATTATTCAACGAATTTTTCAACATTTTCAAAAAAATTTTAGGAACACATGTGTTAACTAAAATCATGTTTATAACAATCAGATGTCACATTAGCATGTAATGAAGGATTTCACTAGACAGTTTTATCAAAAAAGTGTTTAGTGCAATAGTACAATTATTCAAAGTTCCCTTTCCAAAAATATGCAATATATGATGTTTATCAATATTTATAAAATCAATAAATTGACTTTGGACTAAAATGTTTTATACACATTGTAGAAGCAAAAACTCTACATATAAGGTGTAATTTGCATGTAAATTGATTAATAAATTAAAGCTGTGAAACACCTTGAAGTTGAAAATTACTTATCTGAGTAAAATAAGATCAAAGTTTGGCCACCTGTAGCCGAGCTTGACGTTTACCAATTTCGTTCATAATTGGCACCCTTGCAGATAGGCATCCGTTCAGCAAGGTGTGTAAGTTCCATGCAAATCCCCTGATAACAAACGGGAAAAAAAATTGGAAAAAAAAATTATATATATATATATATTGGTATATTTTGGTAGCAGTCTTTCCTGTAGATATATATTATTAAATATGACCGAAAAAGTAAGATTAATAATTCTAACACGAATTTTCTCTATTTTCCTTATGTTTCTTTTTACTGGTGACGGTAAATGAAAAATCAATTCTCCAAAATTCATTTTTATTTCTAGTCTGACGTGACACTTGAGCGCGTTTCGTAAAACTTATCACATTTTCAAAGACTTTAGTTTATCACAACTTATGCTTTATGAAACAACATTGGCTTTTATACCTGTATTTGGGTGAGGTGATGTAATACAATAGTGGGGTGAAACACAGAACATGGAAAACGGGGTATAGATTTGTAGAAGTAGAGGTTGGGTACCAATAGAACTGCAGAAGGCCTATTGGCCCATATTTCTTGATGTATCTATATTGGAGCGGAGTCTTGAAGTGGGTAGAATATAGTTGTGCGTTAATTGGCTGTTGATTGCTGGTGTTGACTTCTTGATGTGTAGTGCCTCGCAGATGTCAAGCCGCCTGCTGTCGCTGTATCTATAGATACAGCGATAGATACAGCGACAGCAGGCGGCTTGACTTCTGCGAGGCACTACACATCAAGAAGTCAACACCAGCAATCAATAGCCAATTAACGCACAACTATATTCTACCCACTTCAAGACTCCGCTCCAATATAGAACATCAAGAAATATGGGCCAATAGGCCTTCTGCAGTTCTATTGGTACCCAACCTCTACTTCTACAAATATATA
>WNGS01140968.1:28835-39687 GCA_020271785.1 Procambarus virginalis
TTTGTTGCAAATTTGCAGCTGTAAAATAATCGTGTTCTTCATTTTATTCTTTTCAAAACAAAAACAAAAATACTAACGAAATATTTATATTTAAATGCAGATCAATCGACACAGCTCAATTTCACCACCAATTGCACCGACAAATAAGAACAGTTAAAAAATTAAAAAAAATAAGCTATACCCACGAAATGAACAGACTGGTAAAAACACAGCTCAATTCAAACGCAACGTCACACAAAATAATAAATCAAAATGAAAATAAATAAAACTCTATGAAAATTCTATTTATCAGTGCAATCAGAAACATTGAAATGGAATCATAACATATTTTATATATCGTATGTTGCTCTTACGTGCAACAGATGGCGAAGTTTTTCAAAACAGCATGTTTTTTTCCTGTCACAGGTGAGGTATGTATATAGTAGATATATAAAAAGACGCGCCTATTTGTATGCAGCGTTGTGTCAAAATTTCAAAGCAAAGAGGTTCCGAATATTTCCCTCACATGGAAAACATGAAAAACACAGTTTTTCAGAAAAATCATATTTTTTTACAATCACAGACGTGATATCTATATAGTGTGTATATTAAAACCTGGCCGGATGGGAATGGAACATTGTGTGAAAATTTCAAAGCAATCGATGAAGAATTTTCGGAGATTAGCGATTTTGAATAAACGAACATTTTCATTTTTATTTATATAGATTAAATAAATACTAATTGTAATAACACCTTGATATACCTTAAAGAATTCCTGAGAACAACTGTATACAGTTTCCTTTGTTTATATGTATTCAGATCTTTGCTTTCAATAAAAAATGTTTATGTTCGAGCCCCGAAGGTCGAAGTGGCTGGGCACCGTTCCTTCACTCCGTCCCTACATCTCAGCCCATCCTAATGTCCCTTCCAAGTGTTATATATCCATACTGGCCTGGCGCTTTCACTTCATCATTTCCTTACCTTTCCTTACATCCTCTTCTCATAAAGATTAATTTTCCTTCCCGACTTTCTCCTTCACACGCCACAATTGTCAGTTGAAGATGTATGGTGAAGTGGATGAATGAATTACTGCTGAGTTCTTCATTAATCAGGAAGAACCGTGGCCAGATTGAGAGGTCGAACCAGGTGTTCACGCGGTCACCAGTTCGACCTTTGTGGAAGGTAATTCCTTTTCCATATATTACCCAAATAATAGTTGGAATTATTGAGTCCTACTTTTTCATCTGTTTAATCTCCTTAAATATTTAATCACTTTATAGATCTATTCCAGCACATTTTACATATCTATTTGTCACATTTTAATTATTTCTTTAATCATCATGTATTAATCCATTCACATTTCTTTGATACTTAATCACTTGTATTTATACTCGTAATCATCTTTAATAACTATTCATTTTCATGTAATTTATTTATTCTTTCCCGTTTTATTTGTTTATTTAATGTTTTTCTTTGATCTATTTATAACTGAGCCATATATCCATCACGTTTTATCTATCTTTTCAATCATTAGTAATATACATATTAGCAATGAACAATTTATATCGTGCAAGAATAAACGTTTAACACTTAATGGGAAAACGAGTTGAGTGTTGCATCACATTGCTAACGTCTTATGAGTGTTGCAACACAGCAATAACATGCTGTGAGTGATGCAGCGATGCAACAAAGGAATAACGTGTTGTGAGTGTTACAAAACATAAAGGACATTTTGTGAGTAGTGCAACACAGAAATAACGTTCTGTAAGTGTTGCGCGAATAAATTATAGATTGGGAGTGTTGTGTTACATCATTGCAACACAGGATTAGCGTGTTGTGAGAGTTGCACCACACTAATAACCAGCTGTGCGTGTTGCAACTCAGGAGTGACATGTTGTGAGTGTTGCATCACAGAACAAAAGTTTTGTGAATAATCAAACGCAGAAATAATGAACGCTGAAATAATGAACGTTCATAATGTATTATGAACGCTAAAACACAGTAATAATGTGTTGTGAGTGTTGCGACGGTGTAATGCAAGAACAACTTCTTGTGAAAGTTGCAGCGGACAGGAAGAACGTCTTGTGTATGTTGCGTTTGTTTACGGACAGGTATAACGTGTTGCGAGAGTTGCAACACAGAAATAATGTGGTTTGAGGGATGCAACACAGGGATATTATGTTGTGAGAGTTGAACATTGCAATACAAGGATAATATGTGGTGAGTGCAGCATTGCAACACATAAATAACGTGATGCATCACTCACGGTATAGTATTATTTGTTGCAACATTCAGAACAAATATGATAGTCCTGTGTGTCAACACACACAACACTTCTGTGTTGCAACAGTATCACATCATTCATGTGTTGCAGCACTCACAACAACTAATTCTTTTATTGCAACTCTCACAACACGCTGTTCCGATGCTTGCGAAGCTCACAACTTGTGTGAATGCATTCATGTTAAGTCTGAACATTTAGTTTTTGTGTATACATAGATTTTCGTGCATAGCTAGGATCTCATTCTGGATTACTTAATTCCTCTCTAGCATCAATATACAAATATAATCAATTATGTTATGAATCCCGTAACATATTTATAGGAATGTTCATACTTCCTCTGTATATAAAAGGAATATTCATGTATTTACCATAAATATTACCATAATGCCATAGCTGTTATTATAATATTACCATAATTACCGTAGAAACTATAATAAATATTACATAATTTAGTTAAAACACGTAATTTATCTATCATAAAGATTGTATTAACTCAAGTCTTCAATGAAGAAAATATTTTTCCTCACAGATTTTTACTTCTCAGGCGTCAATTTTCACTTAAAAATGTATGATGAAGTGAATGAATGTATGACTGCTGAGTTTTTCATTAAACAGCAAACGTTGTGGTCAGACTGGGAAGTTCGACCCATTCACACAAGTTGTGAGCTTTGCAAGCATCGGAACAGCGTGTTGTGAACGGTCGCGCGGTCACCAGTTCGACCTTGTTCATAGTCTCTTCCTTTATTCATTTAGTTAAATAATAGTTCAGTCTTATTAATTCAATCACAATTTTCATCTATTTAATCACATTTTAAATGTTCAATCACGTTTTATTTGTCTTAATATATCTATTTATAACATTTCATCGAATTGTTCAAACATCATTTACCAAAGCAATCACTCATTTTGATATATTTAATCACCTGTATTTCTCAGATAATCACTATTTATTGGCTGATCCTTCTTATATAATTTGTTTATTCAGTCAAGTTTTTCATTCATTATTTTTTTATTCATCTGTTTTATCACATGTTAGTTATATTTTCTATCACCATTTGTTGATTTATTCAATCGCTAACTTTTATAAAATTTACATATTAGCAATAAAACATTAATATCTGTCAAGAATACAACGTTAAACACTTGATGGGAATGTGAGTTGTTAGTGTTGCATCACGGTCCTAACGTGAGTGTTGCATCACGGTCCTAACGTGAGTGTTGCATCACGGTCCTAACGTGAGTGTTGCATCACGGTCCTAACGTGAGTGTTGCATCACGGTCCTAACGTGAGTGTTGCAACACGGTCCTAACGTGAGTGTTGCATCACGGTCCTAACGTGAGTGTTGCATCACGGTCCTAACGTGAGTGTTGCATCACGGTCCTAACGTGAGTGTTGCATCACGGTCCTAACGTGAGTGTTGCATCACGGTAATAACGTGAGTGTTGCATCACGGTCCTAACGTGAGTGTTGCAACACGGTCCTAACGTGAGTGTTGCATCACGGTCCTAACGTGAGTGTTGCATCACGGTCCTAACGTGAGTGTTGCATCACGGTCCTAACGTGAGTGTTGCAACACGGTCCTAACGTGAGTGTTGCATCACGGTCCTAACGTGAGTGTTGCATCACGGTCCTAACGTGAGTGTTGCATCACGGTCCTAACGTGAGTGTTGCATCACGGTCCTAACGTGAGTGTTGTATCACGGTCCTAACGTGAGTGTTGCATCACGGTCCTAACGTGAGTGTTGTATCACGGTCCTAACGTGAGTGTTGCAACACGGTGCTGACGTAAGTGTTGCATCACGGTCCTAACGTGAGTGTTGCAACACGGTCCTAACGTGAGTGTTGCAACACGGTACTGACGTAAGTGTTGCATCACATAAAATTGCATTACTGTAATACCGTGAATACCGAGATGTGAGTGTTACAACACATCAATGACGTGTTGTGAGTTGTACTGCAAGTCAATAACGCGTTGTGATTCTTGCAATACAATATCGTGTTGTGTGTGATACAACATAATGTATTGTGAATGTTGCAATACGTATGAGAGGAGCCGGTCGGCCGGGCGGACAGCACGTTGGACTTGTGATCCAGTGGTCCCGGGTTTGATCCCGGGTGCCGGCGAGAAACAATGGGCAGAATTTCTTTCACCCTATGGCCCTGTTGCCTAGCAGTAAAATAGGTACCTGGGTGTAAGTCAGCTGACATGGGCTGCTTCCTGGGGGTGGAGGCCTGGTCGAGGGGGACACTAAAGCCCCAAATATATATATATATATATATATATATATATATATATATATATATATATATATATATATATATATATATATATATATATATATATATATATATATATATATATATATATATATATATATATATATATATATATATATATATATATATATATATATATATATGAATGAAAACTCACACCCCAAAAGTGACTCGAACCCATACTCCCAGGAGCAACGCAACTGGTATGTACAAGACGCCATAAAACGTCTAAAACATTTGGCGTCTTGTACATACCAGTTGCGTTGCTCCTGGGAGTATGGGTTCGAGTCACTTCTGGGGTGTGAGTTTTCATTCGCATATAGTCCTGGGGACCATTCAGGCTTGTTCGCATATATATATATATATATATATATATATATATATATATATATATATATATATATATATATATATATATATATATATATATATATATATATATGTTTCATTGAATATGACCGCATATTCTGTATTTACTATTTTCTGATTTAGGGCTTCTATCCCTCTAACTATTTTCTTAGCATCAGGGCTTAGCTGAAACAGGAGTTCTCCAAAACTCATTTTCGTAATTTCTGGGTGAAGAAAAGATGTGGATTACTATAGAATGTATTACACTTATTTAAACAATTTGCACGACGTTTCGAACCTCCATGGTTCATTTCAAGTGAGGAAATGTTACAATGTGGTTTGATTATATACCCGCACTGGGTCAGGTGATAAAACAATAAAGGTGATATATATATATATATATATATATATATATATATATATATATATATATATATATGCGGAAAATCCACAGAGAAAAATGAAAGGAGGTAACGTTTCGACTTTGTTAAAGCCTTTGTCAAACCAGACTGACAAGAGGAGAAGGGAATTGGGAGGATATATAGGCCGACACCTGACCAACCCAACCCTAGGGAAAGAATTAACCAGAGACAAGTAAAGCTTAGCTTAGAATGGTCAAAGAGGATTAAGCGGTCAGAGAAAAAAGGATGAAAGATTAAAGAAAAGCCTCATGAACATGCAATAAATGAATATATAAATATAAAATTATAATGAGACATTGTAAGCCTCTTTAACAATTACAGTTTTTTCTTAAACTGTTGTGCAATATTATAACTTAAAAATGGATCAAGTTTGTACATTCCAGTACTAACATTAAGAAGATTTGGACACTGACTGATTAGAGCAGACTCAATCAAATTCCGTTCCACGAAATCCCCACAATTGGTAATGCTTTTTGCACCATTCCAGTTAATATTGTGATCGCATAAATTCGTATGTAGATACAATGCATTAGACGTTTGGGCAGTTCTAATACTATAAGCATGTTGTGACAACCGCAATTGTAAGGACTTTCCTGTTTGTCCAAGGTACACAGAATCACAATCATTGCAGGGAATTGAATACACGCAACCTGCTGTATCAGGGGAGTTTTTTATTAAATTGGATTTGATCGTACTATTAGTGAACACCAAATTTATATTAAGTTTCTTAAAAATCAAAGACAATTTTTCAAGTCCACTCGCATAAGGTACAACCAATGAGTTAATAATTTCTGGTTTCGCCTTAGGGATGTGATTATAAAACGTACGCTTGGCTTGTTCAAACGAGAAATCCAAAAACCTCTTAGGATATTGTAAACTCTTCCCGATTTCATATATTATAGCAATCTCTTCATCAAAAAACTCAGGGCTGCACACCCTCAAAGCTCGTAGAAACATTCCTGAAAATACTGCCCGTTTAACTTTACTATGATGATTCGAATAAAAATGAACATACGACCCCACGTTGGTAGGTTTCCTATACACATTAAATTTGAACTTTCTAGTGACTCTATGAATCATAATGTCCAAAAACGGAAGCATACCATTCACCTCAGTCTCACAAGTGAATTTTATTGAAGGTACCAAAGAATTGAGTTCATTAAGAAAAACTATATGGTCTTTGTCACACGGCCATAAACACAAAATATCATCAACATACCTAAACCAAACTACATTAGCCGGGATAATACTGGATAAGATTTTTGTTTCGAAGAATTCCATATACAAATTACTTAAAACGGGGGAAATAGGATTGCCCATCGCCATTCCAAATGTTTGTTTGAAAAATTTTCCATTAAAACTAAAATAATTGTCTTTTATACACAATTTGATAAGTTCTAAGTTGTTTGTCAAGTGTGAGTTGGAAATAGTACCAACTATTGGGGACAAAACCTTGACTAACCACTTAGAAAGTTTATAAGCCGCCGAACCAATTGAACCAATTATCGGCCTTGCCGGATTATTTGGCTTATGAGTTTTTATAAGACCATACATGTAAGGAAGAGAGGGGGATCGACTTATTAGCCTAGATATCAACTCTTTATCACCTTTACACACAGTTTTAAGAGATTTGTTAAAATGTGCAATCACTTTTTCAGTAGGATCTCTATTAATCAATAGATAAGTATCCCTGTCTTCCAGGAGTAACTCCATTTTTCGGACATAGTCATCTTTATTCATAATAACTACTGCATTTGACTTATCAGCCTTGGTAATATGTAATGAACTATCTTTTTTGAAATTTTGAACGCATGAACAAATCGACTTGGAAAGTTAGGAACAGATTGTTAAGTAAAACACCATACATCATCCCTTTGCACACATTAATATCTTCAACTGAGACATTACTATACTTTTCAAGATTGCAGAAACCTTTGGCAATATCTACATAATTGACTGTTCCATTAGATGTGGCAAAGCTCAGACCATATCCTAATGCAGTAATCGTGTCATTATCAAGCTGTCTATCTGAGAGGTTTATAACAAACTCCTGTTAGAGTGTTTATTCCAGTCACTTCGTTGAATAAGGTTCTTTAATTTGAAATCAAGTTTAGTACTCACCTTTCTGCAGGTAGACCTCAGTTAGTATAACAGTAATCCATCAAACACCGGTTCCACTCAGGCGGAATGGCTTGGAGAAAAGCGTACTTACATTTATTCACCACTTTAAAACATTCACGAACTTCAAATTTAAGTAAATCGATGTTTTTTATAAGCACTATGCGGGGTATCTCATCAAACGGCTGATCTGACAATTTAAGAACGCTGTTGGGTAATAATGAACGGGGAAGCACTTGTTCACTGAGGCATTTTCGAAGAAAGCGAAGACGAAGTTTTAGGGAGAGATTTCACTAAAGCAGAACGCAGTTTAGTAACAAAGGTTTAAGGGAAGGGTAGAGAGAGGAGAAGGCTAGAAACTGGCACGTGGTATCCATTAATGCAATTGACGATCACAAAACACTGATCATTTTATGCGGAAATCCACAGAGAAAAATGAAAGGAAGGAAGCCTGACGCCAGCCTACAGAGGGGAGGTGTTAGAACACCAGTTTGCATGAGTAAAATAGAAATTACCATCTACAAGCTCCAATAACACTCACGCACATTGAAAATGGTCTAAACAGCATTTATGCTAAGGATATCTCTTCATATCCTTACCTTACCTTACATCCTCTTTTCTTTAAGATTAATTTTCCTTCCCGACTTTCTCCTTCACACGCCTCAATTGTCAGTTGAAGATGTATGGTGAAGTGGATGAATGTATGACTGATGAGTTCTTCATTAAGCAGGAAGCGTCGTGGTCAGACTGGGAGGTCGGACCCGGTGTTCACGCGGTCACCAGTTCGAAATATTATTTATAAACTTCATCTTTTTTACCATATATTATCCAGATAATTCTTTACTTTGAATCTTACACTTTTCATTTTTCATTTATTTAATAAAAAAAATTCGTTTATTTATTAAAATTTTAAATATTCAATCTTTTTTTATTTTATAAATCTTAGCAAATTTTATCTATTCACTTTTTATCACATTATATTTATTTGTTCAATATTATTTATTAATCCAATCACACTTGTCTAGATATTTAATCATGTATATTTATCTTTTTATCACCTTCATTAATTATTCAACCGCTTTTGATTTATTTATTAAATTACATTTTATCTGTTTAATCACTTTCTGTCCATCTGTTTAAGAACTTTTTAGTTATATTTATATTAATCTTTTATCGATTTATTATTCAACATTGTGTTTATTTACATGTTAGCAATGAAATATTTATATGTTGAAGTTATTCAACGTTAAAGACTTCATGAAATAATAGTTGTGAGAGTTGTAACTTTGCAACATAGGAATACCATATGAGTGTTTCAACACATAAATATCATGTTGTCAGTGATGCAACATAGAAATAACGTGTTGAGAGTGTTGAAACGCAGGAATAATGAGTTTTGTGTTTTGCAATACTCAGCAAATTTTGTCTGTTTTTAAATACAAACATTCCTGTTTTCCAACAACCACAACACGTTATTCCCGTGCAGCAACACTCACCTCATTCTTGTATTGTAACACTCGAAACATCTCATTTCTGTATTGAAATACTCACGTCACGCTTTTTGTGTTGCAACACTTACAAGATATTATTCCTGTGTGTTGCAACACTCACAACACGTGTATGCATTCGTGTTAAGTCTGTGTATTATTGTTTTTCTTTGAATGTAGATGAAGGGATAATATTTGATACATAAATTACAACGTATTATAAAATAATTGTCTGTCCATCTGGTGTTTCTGGCTTTCAACACTTGAGGCCAACTATAAGAAAAATCAATATCTGATCTATTCGTCAAATACACTGATATTGTCTTTATTTTCTCTCATTCGTTTATTACTAAAAAACTCAAATCTTACAGATAGAATTTCTATCGTGTTATCATTGTCTAAAAATCTTGATATGTACAAAAATTTCCTTTAGGTTTTAGTAACACCTTTACCTTTAAACAAGAAGAGTTAATGATTAGGGTGAACACTAGGTGAACACATATAAGTGAACACGTCTAGGTGAAAACGTCTAGGTGAATACACTAGGTGAACGCATAAGGTAAACATCTTACCTATAATCAACCTATGCCAAAAATTATTAATTAATAAATACAAGGTTCAAAACTTTGTTGATTTATCTTAAATAAATTGTTATATAGTTGTAAATAAACTATGTATCCCTTTTTTATCTAATCATTCACTGGGATTCCTACCTTGCGATCATTACTTAAACAAAGAGGAACAGTACAAAATCAGCTTAAGGTATCAGTAATACTTAAGTTTTAAACAAGATGAAAGACTGATTATTAGAGTGAGAACATCTATGTGAGCACATCTAGGTGAGCACATCTATGTGATCACGTCTAGGTGAGTACATCTAGGTGAACATATATGCCTATGTACAATCTGTGCAAAGAATAATATTTATTAGATAATACAAAGTTCAATAACAAAATTTATACTTTAAAGAACAACTGTGTACACTTCAGTTTACTTAAATTTATTAGATCTGTGCTGCTTATAAAATACGTTTGTGTTAGATCCCGAATGGTCCAAGTGTTTGGCACCGTTATTCCACTCCGTCCTCTCGCTTCTTGCTGAGTCCGCGTCGATCCCGATGGTCCAAGTGGTAGCTTTCTATTCTTCACTTCGTCCTTATATCTTCCGATTATCTTAATACCTTTTCAAGTGCTATTTACTCATAGTGACCTAGTACTAGTGGTCAGACTGGGAGTCGGACCCGTATTCACGCGGTCACCAGTTCGAACTCTTTGTATGTAGTAAGAGGTTTTCTATTCCACATATTAGCTTCAAAAACTTTAGTTTAACCAAAGTCTATTTTTCATCTCTTTAATCCAAATTCATATGTTAGTCACGTTTTATTTATCAATTTAAGGAAGTTTTATATTTTCTTTTTGTATCACTTTATCTTTCTGTTCATTCATCATTATTTTATTCAATCACCCTTTTCTAGATATTTAATCATGTATGTTTGTCTGTTTAATTGCCTCCATTAATTATTCAATCGCATACAATTTTTTTTCCATAGTTCGAACTCGCTCTTTGTATCTTCCCTTTCACTTAGTTAATAATAATAGTTCATTTTTAATTATTCAATCGCAATTTTCACCTATTTATATTTTCATTACATGTTAAATATTCAATCACGTTTAATTTGTCAATTACAGCAAATTTAAAGTATCTATTATATATTACATCTATTTGTTAAACATCATTTATTAATGCAATCGCCCGATTGTAGATGTTTAATCGCCTATATGCTCTAGTTAATCACCTTTATTAGATGTTCAATCTAATTTACTTTGTTTCTTCAGTCACGTTTGATTATTCAATGTATTTTTTCAGTTTATTACTTGTTATTTGTACTTTCTAGAACCTTTAGTATATTTTTCAATCGCTAACTTTTTTAATTTAC
>WNGS01140968.1:40687-83290 GCA_020271785.1 Procambarus virginalis
TGAAATATAGCGTAATGTTTAAGGTAAATAAATAAAATAGCACTTAAAATTACTGTTATTATTACCCATCACCATTAATATCTACAAGTTATTGTCAGAGGTCATACAGAGCAGCGTCACTAGCCCTCACACCTAGCTAGCTTCATTCACAGATGACTGACACAATATACCTCTGGCAAGGTTTTCAACGCGCCACTAGCCCTTTCGCTAGTGGCAATTATGGAGACGTCTTCAAACTCTCCCCCCCCTCCTTAGCTCGCTCGCTAGTATGCTTAACCAGCAAAGTCCACAGCACTCACGTAGCCCCACTTGCTAGCACCTTCTAGAGTGAAGTCCACAGCGCCCACCACAGCGCTCAACTAGCCCACTTGCTAGCCCTTCCAGGAGGTAAAGTCCAAAAGTGCTAACCTAGCCCCTTGGCCATCTTCAGGAGTAAAGTCCACAGCGCTCAATCAGCCCACTTGGCTATACCTTCAGGTAAGTCTACAGCACTCAACTAGCCCACTTGCCTAGCACTTTTCAGGTCGACCCAAATACTCTTCCACTCTCCTGGCTTCACTGCCGTCCATTGCCTGTCCTTGGTAGCTGGTCACCTCCCAGCACAGTAAATTAGAGATGAAAACTAGGATTAATGAGAGGGTCAACTGTTATAGTTCGGCACCTGGATCGTAGATGGCTCCGAGGTCCGTCACCTCAACTCTCCCTTTTTTCTTCAGCCAAGTGACCCAACATCTCCACAAAGCTAGAACAGCAAAGAGTAGGATCACCTCCTTATGTCCAGTCGTGATGGTCAGTGTATTAAGGCATCCTGTACATTCCAGTTTCATTGCTCCTGGCAGTAAGGGTTCGATTCACTTCTGGGGTGATTTTTCAGTTAATATATATATATATATATATAGATATATATAAATATATATATATATTATATATATATATATATATATATAGAACATCTTGTTTCAGATTCTTTACTTTAAAATGCATAACGTTTCGAATACTTCTTGTATTCATCATCAGATCTAAAAGAAAATAGAAATCACAATCAAATAAGAGGCAAACAAAGAACTCATACTGAATATAACTGCCTATCAAAGAAAGGAAAATTATTAAAAAACAAAACACTTAAGCTTACTTAAAGTGATCAATACAAATAAAACTTATTAACTGTCACATAGATAAAGCTAATTCAAAAACATTAATTTACAACAAGAATTTTATAACTACTACAACAAACCATACTATTAAACTTACGTGAAGTGATCAACTGGAATGAGACTTGATAGCTACCACATAAATACTAAAACACTATAACAAATATTCATATCATGACTACAAATCTACAAAAAATGTATATAAAATACAAACAGAGTAAGCGACAATTATAAAATACTACTCAAAATCGTATAAAAAACTCAAATATTAAATAAAACTAAATAACAAAAAATGTATATGTATCCTAAATAAAAAGATTATAATAATGTACAATGTCAAGACCTGAAATAAGTAAGAAAAGGCAAAAATATGGTAGACTAAAACAAAATTATAATAAAATTAAACTACCAGAATGAACTATAAAGCAAATTTCAGGGCCTACTGTGCACTACACAGTGTACAATTGAACAGCTGAAAGGTTGCTATTTAATAAAGGCCGCAGCTCCTTATATATAAGGATTCCATTATTCTCAAATCTGACTGGCCATTTATACAAGTGTCCAAAATTTTAAAATCAGATTCCAGCAGAGAATGATTAAACTCATAACAATGGTTTCTAATCTCCGAAAATGCTGGTTTAGACAATGGTAATCCAGTCCTAAAAGAAAATTTCAGTCCTTTGAAATTTCTGAAAAGCAGAAGCGGGTAAATAAGTTGAAAAGTGAATTGCATGTGAACTTGGAGAAATTCAAGATCTTGGTTTCCTGGGTTGATTTTGCATCCTTGAAATGTAAATATGAAAGTTATAATGATAAAAGGGTTGAAAAATGTAGACTTATTCATGGGAAGAAATTGAGGAACTTAGGTATACCTTCATTTAACTCAGTTGACCCTGATAAGGTGGTTTTTAATTTTTCAAAGAGAATTTTGTCTTCCGTCGAGAAAGAACTTCTCTCTCTGGGTTTTAGACTTCGGGTTGACGTGTAAAAAAACTAAATTTGTTAATCATTTTTTAGGTTTTGAGCGGTTATGTAATACATTGAAAACTTGTACCCTAAGGACTGGTACAAATTATAGTTGGACCAGTATCATCAGTACTGTTTCTTCCTTAGCACATGAAGTATTTAATGATTTTGGTAAATATAAATCTACATTCCCCCCATTTGACAAAAGAAAATTGGA
The DNA here is from genome assembly GCA_020271785.1 of Procambarus virginalis. Classification (NCBI taxonomy): domain Eukaryota; kingdom Metazoa; phylum Arthropoda; class Malacostraca; order Decapoda; family Cambaridae; genus Procambarus; species Procambarus virginalis. Next base: position 43,022 of record WNGS01140968.1, read on the forward strand.
TTGTATTATTGGCTTAAAGAAGGATAGGAGCATTTGTATTACTAGACTAGATAAAGGTAGGGGTATAGTGGTTTTGGACAAGTTAGACTATGTAAATAAGGTTGAAAGGTTGTTAGAAGACCCCTCTAAATTTAAGTGTGTTGATATAGACCCCTTTTCGTATATTTTAAAATGTGAGGATAAACTAAATAGAGTTTTAAGAGGTCTGAAAGACTGTCTTTTTGATTATACAAAATTGCTTGCAACTGGCTCTAAGCCAGGCATCTTTTATGGGTTACGTAAAGTTCATAAAACGGGTATACCGATTCGTCCTATTTTATCAGCGATTGGCACTTTTAACTATAAACTGGCAAAGTTTCTGGTTCCATTATTAGAACCATTAACGCATAATGAATTTACTGTGAGAAATTCTCAGGATTTTGTAAAGGAACTTTCCTCTTTAAATTTTGAGTTCCCAACTATAATGACCAGTTTCGATGTTGAATCACTTTTTACTAATATTCCACTGTTGGAAACCATTGATATTTGTATAAATCAGCTATTTGCTGACACTAATTTAGTGTCTGGGTTTTGTAGTAAAATATTCAGACGGTTGTTAGAATTAGCGGTTAAAGACTCTGTCTTTATGTTTAATAATAAATATTATAAACAAATCGATGGAGTAGCAATGGGGTCTCCCTTAGGTCCTGCACTCGCTAATGTGTTTTTGAGTTTTCATGAAACAAATTGGCTTGATAAATGTCCTTTGGCCTTTAAACCAGTCTTATACAGGAGATATGTAGATGACACTTTTTTGTTATTTAGGGACCAATGTCATATTGAGAAATTTAGAGAGTATCAATCAATCAATCAATTAAATATAGGTCAAGATACCCTTTGGGTGAGCATGGAAGTGGGGATAGGGGAAGAATTAGTGGGGGTGAGAGGAAGGGTTTTCAGTATGAGGTAAAGTGCCAGGGCTAGACCCAGCTGCATGGCATTGACATCGTTATGACCAGACTAGACATTGGAGGCAAGGAATCGGATTTTGTGACAACATTTCGTCTCTCTGAGCACCCACGGAGATAGCAGCCCTCAGCTGGGTGTGCCATGGAGGCTCACACCAGATGTGGTCTAGGATTCGCCAAACAGCATCGAGCCCCACCCAGGGCACCAGAAAACGGGAGCTAGCAGGTCCCCCCCCCCCTAAAGAGGGGGAGAAGAGTTAGGAGGCTATATAGTTGGAAGTTAAGTGACTTGAGTGGTGGTATTTAGAGGAGAGGTGTCATGTAAAAGACGGAGCAGGAGGCGGATCGTCAATAAGGTTAAAGAGGTTGTGCGTATGTCTGGGTCTACTTAGGACGTTTCTGAGGAACGCGTCGTAGTTGTCATGATAGGTGAGAATTCTATTAATCTGTTTCTTCCCCATGGTATCCCAGGTTATGTTCAGAGGTGGGATGTTCGCCCACTCATGCAGGGCCTCACTAGTGGTGAAGTCCTGCCAGTGGGTATCGAACACCCATCTGAGAGCCCTGTTCTGGATACGCTGGAGTTTCTTCCTATTTGTTGGTGCTGCAAGTGATAGTGGGATCGGTGCATATGTTAGGAGTGGGAGAATAAGTGTTTTGTATAGATAGAGCTTGGTGGCTTGGGAGGCATGTTTGAGTGGGTAGAGTTTTGATAGAGCTTGTGAGGCTATAGCTTTCTTGGGTGTTATATGTGTGTGAAAACGAAGGTTCGAGTCTAATGTGAGTCCAAGTACTGTGGTGTTGTTTACTCTTGGGATCTGGGTTGCATCTGGTGATTGAGAGTAGAGTTTTACTGTGGCAGGGTTACGTCGTTTGTTGTAGAAGAAGTATGTAATTTTTGACTTGTTGGGGTTTGTTTTTATTCGCCAGTCGTGTTCCCAGAGGGTGACTTTGTCAATTTCTTGTTGTGCTTTTCGTGTGAGGGCGTTAATCGTATAGTCTGAGATTAGTTGGGTTACGTCGTCAACGTAGCAAAGGGTCATTGATGTCCAGTATATTGGGTCAGGAATGTCGTTTATATATAGTATGTATAAGGTTGGTGAGAGAACTGAGCCCTGGGGGACACCTGCATTTAGGTTGAAGTAACCTGACAACTTGCTTAGGAACTTGATCTGCATCTTCCTATTTGTTAGAAAGCTGCAAAGTAGCCTCTGCATGTTGTCAGATAGTTGAAATAGAGTGCAGAGTTTGTAACGTAGTCCGTCGTGCCATACTGTGTCAAAAGCTTTTTCGACGTCCTTTGCAATGAGGGCCGTCTTGGCCCCTCTGGTGCTTATTCATGGAGAGGTAGTTTGTTATTATGTTCAGTGCGTCTTGTGTTGAGCGGTATTGTCTGAAGCCAAATTGTTTGTCTGTCAATATGTTTTTGTGTTCTAGATGATTCCTGAGTTTATGGTTAATGAGTTTTTCGTATACTTTCCCTAGTGTCTCTAGTAGGCTGATAGGTCTGTAGTTCTTAGGGTCTGTCGGGGATTTTTGAGGTTTTGGAATGAGGATTGCTGTGGCTTCTTTGAATGGGCTTGGGAAATATCCTGATGCTAGTGAGGCGTTGTAGACGTCTGTGAGTGCAAAGATTAGGGGGTCTGGAAGTTGCTTGAGGAGAGCTTGGCCAATGCCGGAGGCACCTGGGGCTTTACGTCTAGTGTTCTTGAGCATGAGTTTAACTTCTTCAGGTAGTATTGATTCTGTGAGGTCGCTTTCTAAGTCGTCTAGTGTCGTGAGGTCAATGGTAGGGTAGTGTGTGATGGCCTGAGGGTTGTGCCGGATCCATGTTTCTACTCTGTTTATGTTTTGTATTGCTGTTGGCTGTGGGGGGTGGGGATTGAAGATGTCCTGCCAGTGTTGTTTAAATATTTCTACTACTTCTGAGAGAGTATCTTAATGCACAACATAGTAATATACGTTTCACTGCGGAGCGTGAAGTGGATAATTCATTATCGTTTCTTGATGTCAAAGTGAACAACCTTAATGGGATCAACACTAATGTTTTTAGAAAACCAACTTTTACTGGGTTAGGTTTAAATTTTAATTCTTTTGTTCCTGATATCTTTAAGAAAAATGCAATTAATACTTTACTGAATAGGGCCTTTGTTTTATGTTCAAATTGGAATAACTTTGATCAAGAAATTAATTTTCTTGTGATTTTTTTTCAAACAATGGTTATCCTTTACATATGATTTATACTTTTATAAGGAATTTCTTAAATAAGAAGTTTCACCCATCGTGTAGGATTGCTACAGTAGAAAGGGATATTAAATATATTAAATTACCATTTTATGGCACTATTAGTTTTTCTGTAAGGAGTCGTTTGAGGAAAATGTTGCAGCATTGTTATCCTCAAGTAGACTTTAGATTTATCTTTGTCAACACTAATACCATAGGCTCTTATTTTAAATTTAAAGATAAAGTGCCTACCCCCCTGTGCTCTAATATCGTATATATGTATAATTGTTCCAGCTGTAATGCTGGATATATCGGGAGTTCCATTCGGAACTTTATGATTAGGATACTTGAGCACCGGGGAGTTTCTTTTAGGACTGGATTACCATTGTCTAAACCAGCATTTTCGGAGATTAGAAACCATTGTTATGAGTTTAATCATTCTCTGCTGGAATCTGATTTTAAAATTTTGGACACTTGTATAAATGGCCAGTCAGATTTGAGAATAATGGAATCCTTATATATAAAGGAGCTGCGGCCTTTATTAAATAGCAACCTTTCGGCTGTTCAATTGTACACTGTGTAGTGCACAGTAGGCCCTGAAATTTGCTTTATAGTTCATTCTGGTAGTTTAATTTTATTATAATTTTGTTTTAGTCTACCATGTTTTTGCCTTTTCTTACTTATTTCAGGTCTTGACATTGTACATTATTATAATCTTTTTATTTAGGATACATATACATTTTTTGTTATTTAGTTTTATTTAATATTTGAGTTTTTATACGATTTTGAGTAGTATTTTATAATTGTCGCTTACTCTGTTTGTATTTTATATACATCTTTTGTAGATTTGTAGTCATGATATGAATATTTGTTATAGTGTTTTAGTATTTATGTGGTAGCTATCAAGTCTCATTCCAGTTGATCACTTCACGTAAGTTTAATAGTATGGTTTGTTGTAGTAGTTATAAAATTCTTGTTGTAATTTAATGTTTTTGAATTAGCTTTTATCTATGTGACAGTTAATAAGTTTTATTTGTATTGATCACTTTAAGTAAGCTTAAGTGTTTTGTTTTTTAATAATTTTCCTTTCTTTGATAGGCAGTTATATTCAGTATGAGTTCTTTGTTTGCCTCTTATTTGATTGTGATTTCTATTTTCTTTTAGATCTGATGATGAATACAAGAAGTATTCGAAACGTTATGCATTTTAAAGTAAAGAATCTGAAACAAGATGTTCAGTATATCCCTGGTTTTCCTATTTATCTTAAAATTAAGATTCCCGAAGGGAACATCGATCATAAATGTATATATATATATATATAAAGGTATTCAAAGTTATTGAGTGGGAGATGAATTTGCTGTTTTAGTATCACAAGATGGCATTGGGGCGAAAATGTTCCCACCAAAGGAGCCTGACGGCAGCCGTCTGATGATTGTCCAGGTAAGGTCACGTGACGGGAGTGACTAATAGCACGGCGCCCCTGGGTGTGTGATGTCACAGGGCAAAAGAATCCGGGCTGCCCTGTGGCGCTCAGTGTCACTGCCATTTCATTGAGTGCAGACACGCTGAAGTGAGCTCCAAGTTTGGTGGCTAGGTAGCCCCAGCCAGTGGACCCACGCAGCCGCATTGATACTACAGACGTCGAGGAAGATTAGTTCACCCCTGGGGAGTACATGGAAGCAAGGCTCAGTTGGTGTTAGAGCGCCAATAGCTCTTTTGCTGATAACCTACGACGGAGGAAGATGTTGGCACTGGAAGGGTCGTGCATGGCGCCTTTCGGGCCGCATTTTGACACATCAAGCAAGCTGCTGTGACCGGGTCAAGTCCACTGGAAGATTGAGAAGGGGACACTAAACCAGATTGCAAGTTTGTCTACAGTTCCAGTGTGGGAGGAGGGAGACGACGTGTACAGGGACCTGCTTTCAGTGCTATGGAGGAGGAAGACCTGCCTTCCGGGAGTGAGCATGGAGAGGACGAGCATCTACAAGTCATCTGAGGACCTTGTGTGTACCGGACCTTGATCAACGAAGGACCGACCACGGGGACTGAAGACCTCAACGATCATCACCAGAGGATGTCGACTTTGTAGCAGAGAGAATAAAAGTAGATAAATTCCCTCCCATTACCCCTTGATCTAGTTGAGCTAGAGTATTATTAATGTGATCATTATCCTTATTATTCTTATTACCAGTGTGGTAGAATTAGGCTATGTGTCAGGATGTACTTATATACATGCACTAACTTAGGCGTATAAGAGCAGTGCCATTTTGTGGCAACGAGAGGAGGTGGCTGGTTTCAAGAGGCCAGGAGTGAAGCATTTAAATCGTCCAGCTGACTGAGTTGCCAGAGACGGAGTGAGGAGTGTTGTCGCCGTCTACACTTCTACATATTACATACTATGTGAATCCATATAGCTTTTTCAGAAAACTTATCATCACTTTTACCATTGTGTTTGAGTGAGTCTTCCATCTCTAGGGCAACTCGAGAAAGGTATTTAATATTGCACTGCATTATATCTGGCATCGAGTCCTTAGCTTATGATAATTAATACGACCACTGAGAAGTGTTGCTGGGACGTGAACACAGGTACCCAGCTGTCGACCTTGACTACGGATGAGTGGCAAAAGTTCACCTGCGTGTTTCCCAGTGTTACGGCGGGCAAATTCAGCCGAGATTGACAGAGTTAAAGCTGGATTTCCTCACTCGCTAGGGGTGCAAGACCGGGACATAGGTAGTGTCTCAGCCCGTGGTAGACTGGGGGCTCCAAAGGTGATCAGTGGCGCCCAGCTACAGGGGAGGGAAGACCCGCGGGATACTCAAAACTCATAACAATATGAACTATATTTGTTGAATTATTACTATTCATGAACTTTGGGAAGTGTTTGAATAAGTCAAAGTTACGAAAATGATGTCAATATATGTATGGTTTGGCATAATTAGCACACACACACACAAGAAAGACCTGGGAGTTAATATCACGCCAGACCTGTCCCCTGAAGCCCATATCAAGAGGATAACATCAGCAGCATATGCCAGGAAAACCAACATAAGAACGGCATTTAGAAGCTTGTGTAAGGAATCATTCAGAACTTTGTACACCCCCTATGTCAGACCTATCCTGGAGTATGCAGCCGCAACATGGAACCCATATCTAGTCAAGCATAAGACTAAACTGGAAAAAGTTCAAAGGTTTGCCACCAGGCTAGTACCCGGGCTGAAAGGTATGAGCTACGAGGAGAGACTACAGGAATTAAACCTCACGTCGCTGGAAGACAGGAGAGTTAGGAAGGACGTGATCACCACTTACAAGATTCTCAGAGGAATTGATAGGGTAGATAAAGACAGGCTATTTAACACAAGGGGCACACGCACTAGGGGACACAGGTGGAAATTGAGTGCCCAAATGAGCCACAGAGATATAAGAAAGAACTTTTTTTTAGCGTCAGAGTGGTTGACAAAGGAAGTGATGGAAGGAAGTGGAGGTTGGTGGAAGTGATTAGGAAGTGATGTGGTGGAGGAAGACTCCATACACAGTTTCAAGTGCAGATATGATAGAGCCCAATAGACTCCAGAACCTGTACACCAGTTGATTAACAATTGAGAGGCGGGACCAAAGAGCCAGAGCTCAACCCCCGCAAGCACAAATACGTGAGTACACACCAACACAAACAGTCACTCAGACATTCATATGAGCATGCAAGTGCTGATTTGATGTGAACTTCAGTAGGAAGTATCAAATTAAATCAGATTTTCAATGATGTTTAACTACTCAGATAAAGTTGTAAAACATATTGTATCTAGCTTTACTATAACATTCGAACCATAAGCACTCATCCACTGCATTACTGTAACCAACATAAGAATCATGAAAACTCCCCCCCCCCTTACTCTAAGCAACATGTGAGTCAGAAACACGCACCCATCAACATATTGTAAACAACAAATAGTATTTGTGGAGACTAAATGATGTAGCTGCGGACTTGAGCCTCCCACTAACTCTTCGACACATCAGTGAAAAAGAGGGAGTTGCCAGAGGAATGGAAGACAGCCAATGTAGTGTCAATGAGTGTGAATGAAAGGACACAGGATTCACTAAACTACACAGTAGCTTCATTATCAACCATTCTCAGTTAGGTGCTAGCGAAGCTTGCAAGGAAATGTCGCTTGGAACACTTAAAAAATGAACATTTCTCTGAAAGCAGAACATTCAGATATATGTTGACCCTTTAGTTCAAACCCCCCGCACCATCCAATAGTCGGAACGATATAAAATGTAATAATCACCATGGCAATTACTATGACCACGAACTGCGAACTTTGAAACGCACTGCCAGACGAGTTGCACTTGCATATAGGGAAACCCTTACTCAAGCAATGCTCAAGCCCTTTCAGAAAACCCTAGCCAAGACGAGGGAGCGCATAACAGAGCTCAGGCAAGATAACTGGGAAACTTTTGTTAACAGTCTCAACCCTCACAACCCCCTTGTTACGAATCTTACATGGATTCTAACTTTATCATGATACTTATAATATTTCCTTGTTTTATTCTATAATTAGTATAGTATCCAGTTGTGTATCCGATTGATATTGCATGATTTCTATATTATTGTATGATGTATACTGTAGCATGCTGTAGTGTGCCTGAGTTGCATTATTTTTAATAGGCTTGTGCAAGTTAATTCCTGTTGGAGGGAGTGTGGTTTCTCAGGGTGGGGGGATGACCATATTTGGATGTGTCCAGAGTGTGGGCTTGTTGTCAAGCTAGCGTTTATATTTCAACCTTGATTAATTCCTATTATTGTTTGCAATTAAATTCGTGTGAGTAATGTAACAGTATTATATACTCTTAAGATTACCCATTATTTAGTTCATAGTACTACACTTTGTTAGAATAGTTTTCACAAGAGTTCATGTGGATGCTAAGTTGATGTTTTGGTTGGATGCCTGCTCTGCAGGCGGGATTTTAGCCAGTCGCGTGTGTAGCTGTATGGAGAGGCGACATGTATCCAAGATAAGTCAGGGGATGTTGTTTATTTAGCTTATTACTCAGTTAATTCTCTTGGTATGACTAATTGTGCTACACCATTTATTCTTTCATGTGTTTAAGAGATTGTCTGTGCTTACTAAGGATTTTTATTGATATTATTGCATGCTGAAGAATATTTCTGGCTGTTATATTTTTTACCATTTAATTGTTAATGTGTTTGTCACCCTTAGACCAAGTATATTGTTTTCCCGTTAATGAAGAACTCATCAGTCATACATTCCTCCACTTCACCATACATCTTCAACTGACAATTGAGGCGTGTGAAGGAGAAGGTCGGGAAGGAAAATTAATCTTAATGAAAAGAGGATGTAAGGTATGGTAAGGAAATGAAGAGGTGAAAGCGCGAGGTCAGTATGAATATATAACACTTGGAAGGAACATTAGGATGAGCTGGGATGTGAAGACGGAGTGAAGGAACGCTGCTCAACCATTTGGACCATCGGGGATCAAACGCCGACCCTGCAAGAAACAAAAGCATGGAGTGGAAAAACGTTGCCTAATCACTTGGACCTTCATGGATCCAAAAGAAAACATATTTTATAGACATCATAGATCTCAATAAAATTAAACAAAGCGAACTATTCGAAGTTATTTTCTCCAATTTGTTAGGGTATATCTGGCAGATATTCTACTTAATATTTATTTAATCAACAGATAATTTGTTTGCATTGGTTGTTTATGGGCATACAAGTAATTATGGTAATGTCATAGTAATAGTTCAGGTAATTATGGTAATATCATAGTAATAGTTCAGGTAATTATGGTAGTATTATAATATTCGTGAAGGTAATTATCCTATTGTTGTCAATATTTTGCGGCAGTTAAAATGTTTTTGATTACATAAATTTATTGACCCAAGAGAGGAAAGAATCGTGAATGAAAACCTGACTTTAGTTAAAGTTTGTCATATTCATATACAAAAACACACAAGTTTAAAGCAATTGCACACAGACATGTTGTAAGTGTTGCAACGCTAAGGAATAGCATGTTTTGGATGTTGAAACACAGGAATAAGGTGTTTTGAGTGTTGCAAATCTCAAAAAGATTGTGTGTGTGTCTTTCAGCACTGAAATGAGAAGTTATAAGTATTGGAACACAAAAAGGAGGTGTTGCGAGTGTTGCAAAACAGAACTTGTTGTGAGTGTTACAACAAAAAATTACATACCCAGGGTTCCAACACGTAAATAACATATTATGAGGGTTCCAACGTGTTATTACTGTGTTACAACGTTTCAAAACACACAACACATTCAGCAAGGGTTGAAGCAACACTTTATTTCTGTGTTGCAACACACAACACGTTATTTTAATGTTGCAACACTCAGAACATATATGCATACACACACACACACACATATATATATATATATATATATATATATATATATATATATATATATATATATATATATATATATATATATATATACCTAGAAGGGGTACCACCTCTGGTGCAAGTGTAGGGACCCATAGCCTCGGAGAAGAAAATAAAGAGTACTCAGAGAAAACCTTGTGGATCCTCACTGAACACTTTGATATTTTCTTCTCCTACCACCCCTATTCTTTTGGTATGTGTGTATATTTATCTAACTTTATTTGAAAATGTCATTACACAAAAAAGTTACAGTATTGATTACATGCAAGGTACAAGGCTGCTTGTCACAAGTTGAAAAGCTCCTCCTCCAATGCTCCAGTGAGCATTTCCTCTCTGGATTGCCACACTGAGGCGCTGAAAAAGAAAACTGGCAGCTCTAGGGTCTCTAGTTGTTTCGATTAGCTTAGACCCCAACTCCTTCAAAAAGCTAGCAGCACTTTTTCCCCAGGCACCAAGTGTCTCTGAGGCATTGGGGACAAAATTGTAGTGGTGCTCAAGGTCTCTGTATTTACGTGACTTGGCCGCTTCCCGGTGATTGGCAGCTCCTCCTGCTTGAGTAGCACTGAAGTCAACATAGGTATTGGCTAAAGTTGAGACGCAAGTGTAGTCCCACACCAACTGTCTACCATTCTTCCAGGGGTTCACCGTGATTCCATCTGGGCGACCGACAGGCTCATTAGAGTTGCGGGACATTAGGTAGCGGGGCTCTCTCTCTGCTGGACAGCCGGCTGTGGTAAGGCTTCTCTTAATAATGTCATTGACCTCACCGTGTCTTGCATGCCATCCTCCTGTCCTTTGGCAGAGAAGGCCATGCCATCCGTACCTGTCGGCCTCTGCCTCGCCGCAAATACACCTGTATTCGGTGTGGATTGGGGCAGCGAGACGGAGAGCCACGGCAATTCGGAGGGCCTGCGGTGTGAGACGGGTGCCGGTTGCTGACATTGGGATTGCTAATAGGAAATCACCTGCATGGGGAGCTGCTACTGCTCTAAGTCGGGCAGTGTCATGTGGTGTTGTCGCAGCTTCTAGCAAAGTCGCAGCTTCTTGGTCGGCAATGGGGCGATCCCAGCTGGATTGCTTATGGGCTTCAGAAGGCAGTGGTTGGGGTGCTGGTCCTGCGAGAGAGACCCATTTGGTTGTGCAGTCTGTGAAGCTGGGATCATGTACCCCTGCCTGTTGAACTAGGTGCTCAGGTAGGATTTCCTTCACCAAGTTGTCAGACCCCACTGAAGAGGACAGGAACGCTGGTACAGCAATTTGTGTTGCTGTGCGCACGCCAAGGCCCCCGAGTCTGACAGGAAGGGAGGCCTGTTTCCACTGCGAGTTGCTGAGGGAAAGATTGAGGGCTTTTTCTAGTGTTGATTTCAGCAAGCTGTCGTACTCTTCTAATTTAATATTGTTGAAAGATGGCGAACATCTTAGAAAGTAGGTCAGCCTGGGGAGGGACAAGCATCTGGTGATGAGGTAAAGTGCATCATGGGCATCGATGTCTTCAATCCTCTCGTTCATTCTCTTCAGGTCAGTGATCTTCTTACCAAGGACCTCGTCGATGGCATTCCTTCCAAGAGGAGCACCTAGGAGTGTGCTGTCCTCAGGGTTGGTTGTATGAATGTCAGGCAAAACAACCTTTATTTGCTCTATTATGTGCTGGTTGGTGGAGGTTATTTCGCACTTGGAAGGGTTCAGGGTGAGGCCTAGACTTGCTCCTTGCTCCTGAATTATTCTTATGTCGTCCAAGAGTGCGTCTGGGGAGCCGGCTAGAGTACCATCGTCCAAAAACCAAATGTTGAGCTCACTGGACAGGTTATCGGTGACTTCCTTGATGACTAGGCAGAAAAGAAAAGGAGCAAGGGGGTCACCCTGTTGGACACCTTCTTGTGATTCGATTTCATGTTCCCCAAAAAGCAGAGTTAGATTCTTGCTGTAGCATGAGTTTACAAACGGGTAGAGGGAAGGAAAAAGGCGATGAACCGCATTGAGTACTGCATCCCTTCTAACCAGATTGAAGGCATTTTTGAAGTCCAGCTTTATCAGAGCTTTTTCATCCGTAATGTTGGCAATGTAAGCTCTAGCTGCATGAGCCGCTGCCTCACACCCTTGGGGAATGCCAAACCCAAGCTGTTTTGGCTTCAGCATGTCGGCTGCTGCCTGACTAACTGCTTTAGCAGCAGCCTTAGCGACGAGACGCCGGAGTGAATTGCCCACAGCTATCGGTCTGATTCCTCCATCTTTTTTCCTCAGGGCACAGAGGGTAGCGCCAAAAAAGAGAGGCCGTATGGTCTCTGGTATGTTGCCAGCTAGACATGTGTTGGCGAATCTTGTTAGTTCCACCAGGAGGCCCTGTGCAATGTCTCCCAGTGCAGGGTTGAGCATTTGTTTGATGTGGTTGGGTCTTAGTCCTGTGAACCCACCTGCTGATCCTGGTGGGAAGGATAAAGCTGCTTTATGCACCATGGATTCGAGCACACACAGGGGTTCTGCTCTGGTGACACCGACTAGGGGAACACCGTCGTCACGAGGAGCTCTGGATGGGTGTTTTTCCCTCAGGGCTTGTGCTGTATCGGCATCCCTGGTGGCAACTGTGTCTTCACTGGTGATGACTCTGATTGCCCCTATTGTGTTGCCTTCTTCTATTTTCTTGCTGACTGTTGCTCTCATTTTGGATGCCTCGGTTCTGCTGTTGATACCTTTCCTGCGGTGAGTGTTTTTGGCACGGGTGGGGAGGGGTGCCTGGTTGTCCTCTCTAGGAAAACTATTTATAGCCATAATGACTGAGGAAGCTAGAGATTTGTCTCTCCTTGCAGGGACAGCTAGGCATATGTTTCCAAACAGGAGAAGGTTGCGCCATGCTTGGATGGTTCCGGGGGAGTCGTTGACCTTTTTCAAGAGGCTGGATAGTTTGGCTGCTGCCTGGGGCCGGGCAGCTTTGGGGATGTGCTGCAAGGTTCCAACCGATGTTGCTTTGATGGCTTCTAGTAGATTCTCAGTCGATATGAAGCTGTTGGAGGTGTTTTCCCTGACTGCTGGAGTGGGGCCTTGATTGATACCCCTCTTTGGGAGGGCGCCACATACCCGGACAATTCGTTCCGTTGTGAGCATGCTTGCGCACATCTCCGTTACCCTTGAGTCTCCACACCTTGTCGCACACTTGGCATGTGCCATACCTGTCGTCGCGTGATGGCTCCTCTTGGCTGAGAGAAGCCTGGCTGTCAGTCGTGACCTGCGACATCGGCGGGCGCTGGGCGGACGCTGGGCGGGCGGAGAGTGGGCGCTGGGCAGGTGCAGAGTGGGCGCTGGGCGGGCGCTGGGTGGGCGTTGGGCGGGCGCTGGGCGGCGCTGGGTGGGCGCTGGGTGGGTGCTGGGCGGCCGCTGGGTGGGCGCTGGGTGGGTGCTGGGCGGACGTAGCGTGAGGGGGTGGACACAGGAAGGTGACGGTCGCGGTTGGGGTGGGGCAGGGGGGGGGTGACTCGTGGGTTGGGTGACAGTACACACTGGCGGGTATAGGGAGGGGGGGGGGTCAGAGGGGTGACACTAACACGTTTGTATAATTTCGTGATATATCACTGCACAATATCATACACTTGTAATCTGGTTCACTGTGGACTCGATGCACTTAAAACACGATACCTGTTTCCCGAGAGCCGAGGTATCTATTTTTCAGGGATATTTTCATAAACACTTACACACTGGTCACCCCCTCGACTGACCGCACAACAACACCCCATCCCCCCACCCCCCACCCCCACCACCATAACCGAGGGAGCCCCTCAGGGCGCCCTTGTTGGCCCTCACTGCAGTTCAGATGATTCCACACTGCCAATCCACTTGTTTGATTGTTTTTGGTTGCGATAGTTCACCCTGGACACTTCCCGCCACTCTCACACCTTCCCAGGATGTTCACACTGCACACTGTTGAGTCTGGGCCCCGTGAGGTCAGGATGTCACAAGATAATGGCACATGGCCGGCAGAGCCTCCTCCCAGCGTCAGTTCCCTGTGGCGCACACATATATATATATATATATATATATATATATATATCATATATATATATATATATATATATATATATATATATATATATATATATATATATATATATATATATATATATATATATATATATATATATATATATATATATATATATATATGAGTGTTGCATTGTTGTTGGGTGAAAGAAATTCTGCCCATTGTTTCTCGCCGGCACCCGGGATCAAACCCGGGACCACAGGATCACAAGTCCAGCGTGCTGTCCGCTCGGCCGACCGGCTCCCCTCATACGTATTGCAACATTCACAATACATTATGTTGTATCACACACAACACGATATTGTATTGCAAGAATCACAACGCGTTATTGACTTGCAGTACAACTCACAACACGTCATTGATGTGTTGTAACACTCACATCTCGGTATTCACGGTATTACAGTAATGCAATTTTATGTGATGCAACACTTACGTCAGTACCGTGTTGCAACACTCACGTTAGGGCCGTGATGCAACACTCACGTTAGGACCGTGTTGCAACACTCACGTTAGGACCGTGATGCAACACTCACGTTAGGACCGTGATGCAACACTCACGTTAGGACCGTGATGCAACACTCACGTTAGGACCGTGATGCAACACTCACGTTAGGACCGTGATGCAACACTCACGTTAGGACCGTGATGCAACACTCACGTTAGGACCGTGATGCAACACTCACGTTAGGACCGTGATGCAACACTCACGTTAGGACCGTGATGCAACACTCACGTTAGGACCGTGATGCAACACTCACGTTAGGACCGTGATGCAACACTCACGTTAGGACCGTGATGCAACACTCACGTTAGGACCGTGATGCAACACTCACGTTAGGACCATGATGCAACACTCACGTTAGGACCGTGATGCAACACTCACGTTAGGACCGTGATGCAACACTCACGTTAGGACCGTGATGCAACACTCACGTTAGGACCGTGATGCAACACTCACGTTAGGACCGTGATGCAACACTCACGTTAGGACCGTGATGCAACACTCACGTTAGGACCGTGATGCAACACTCACGTTAGGACCGTGATGCAACACTCACGTTAGGACCGTGATGCAACACTCACGTTAGGACCGTGATGCAACACTCACGTTAGGACCGTGATGCAACACTCACGTTAGGACCGTGATGCAACACTCACGTTAGGACCGTGATGCAACACTCACGTTAGGACCGTGTTGCAACACTCACGTTAGGACCGTGATGCAACACTCACGTTAGGACCGTGATGCAACACTCACGTTAGGACCGTGATGCAACACTCACGTTAGGACCGTGATGCAACACTCACGTTAGGACCGTGATGCAACACTCACGTTAGGACCGTGATGCAACACTCACGTTAGGACCGTGATGCAACACTCACGTTAGGACCGTGATGCAACACTCACGTTAGGACCGTGATGCAACACTCACGTTAGGACCGTGATGCAACACTCACGTTAGGACCGTGATGCAACACTCACGTTAGGACCGTGATGCAACACTCACGTTAGGACCGTGATGCAACACTCACGTTAGGACCGTGATGCAACACTCACGTTAGGACCGTGATGCAACACTCACGTTAGGACCGTGATGCAACACTCACGTTAGGACCGTGATGCAACACTCACGTTAGGACCGTGATGCAACACTCACGTTAGGACCGTGATGCAACACTCACGTTAGGACCGTGATGCAACACTCACGTTAGGACCGTGATGCAACACTCACGTTAGGACCGTGATGCAACACTAACAACTCACATTCCCATCAAGTGTTTAACGTTGTATTCTTGACAGATATTAATGTTTTATTGCTAATATGTAAATTTTATAAAAGTTAGCGATTGAATAAATCAACAAATGGTGATAGAAAATATAACTAACATGTGATAAAACAGATGAATAAAAAAATAATGAATGAAAAACTTGACTGAATAAACAAATTATATAAGAAGGATCAGCAAATAAATAGTGATTATCTGAGAAATATAGGTGATTAAATATATCAAAATGAGTGATTGCTTTGGTAAATGATGTTTGAACAATTCGATGAAATGTTATAAATAGATATATTAAAGTTGCTGAAATTGACAAATAAAACGTGATTGAACATTTAAAATGTGATTAAATAGATGAAAATTGTGATTGAATTAATAAGACTGAACTATTATTTAACTAAATGAATAAAGGAAGAGACTATGAACAAGGTCGAACTGGTGACCGCGCGACCGTTCACAACACGCTGTTCCGATGCTTGCAAAGCTCACAACTTGTGTGAATGCATTCATGTTAAGTCTGAACATTTAGTTTTTGTGTATACATAGATTTTCGTGCATAGCTAGGATCTCATTCTGGATTACTTAATTCCTCTCTAGCATCTATATAAAAATATAATCAATTATGTTATGAATCCCGTAACATATTTATAGGAATGTTCATACTTCCTCTGTATATAAAAGGAATATTCATGTATTTACCATAAATATTACCATAATGCCATAGCTGTTATTATAATATTACCATAATTACCGTAGAAACTATAATAAATATTACATAATTTAGTTAAAACACGTGATTTATCTGTCATAAAAATTTTATTAACTCAAGTCGTCAATGAAGAAAAAAAACTTGTAGAAAATATTTTTCCTCGCAGATTTTTAGTTCTCAGGCGTCAATTTTCACTTAAAAATGTATGATGAAGTGAATGAATGTATGACTGCTAAGTTTTTCATTAAACAGCAAACATTGTGGTCAGACTGGGAAGTTCGACCCATTCACACAAGTTGTGAGCTTTGCAAGCATCGGAACAGCGTGTTGTGAGCGTTGCAATAAAAGAATTAGTTGTTGTGAGTGTTGCTACACATGAATGATGTGATACTGTTGCAACACAGAAGTATTGTGTGTGTTGACACACAGGACTATCATATTTGTTCTGAATGTTGCAACAAATAATACTATACCGTGAGTGATGCATCACGTTATTTATGTGTTGCAATGATGCACTCACCACATATTATCCTTGTATTGCAATGTTCAACTCTCACAACATAATATCCCTGTGTTGCATCCCTCAAACCACATTATTTCTGTGTTGCAACTCTCGCAACACGTTATACCTGTCCATAAACACACGCAACATACACAAGACGTTCTTCCTGTCCGCTGCAACTTTCACAAGAAGTTGTTCTTGCATTACACCGTCGCAACACTCACAACACATTATTACTGTGTTTTAGCGTTCATAATACATTATGAACGTTCATTATTTCAGCGTTCATTATTTCTGCGTTTGATTATTCACAAAACTTTTGTTCTGTGGTGCAACACTCACAACATGTCACTCCTGAGTTGCAACACGCACAACTGGTTATTAGTGTGGTGCAACTCTCACAACACGCTAATCCTGTGTTGCAATGATGTAACACAACACTCCCAATCTATAATTTATGCGTGCAACACTTACAGAACGTTATTTCTGTGTTGCACTACTCACAAAATGTCCTTCATGTTTTGTAACACTCACAACACGTTATTCCTTTGTTGCATCGCTGCATCACTCACAGCATGTTATTGCTGTGTTGCAACACTCATAAGACGTTAGCAATGTGATGCAACACTCAACTCGTTTTCCCATTAAGCGTTAAACGTTTATTCTTGCACGATATAAATTGTTCATTGCTAATATGTATATTACTAATGATTGAAAAGATAGATAAAATGTGATGGATATATGGCTAAGTTATAAATACATCAAAGAAAAACATTAAATAAACAAATAAAACGGGAAAGAATAAATAAATTACATGAAAATGAATAGTTATTAAAGATAATTACGTGTATAAATACAAGTGATTAAGTATCAAAGAAATGTGAATGGATTAATACATGATGATTAAAGAAATAATTAAAATGTGACAAATAGATATGTAAAATGTGCTGGAATAGATCTATAAAGTGATTAAATATTTAAGGAGATTAAACAGATGAAAAAGTAGGACTCAATAATTCCAACTATTATTTGGGTAATATATGGAAAAGGAATTACCTTCCATGAGGGTCGAACTGGTGACCGCGTGAACACCTGGTTCGACCTCTCAATCTGGCCACGGTTCTTCCTGATTAATGAAGAACTCAGCAGTAATTCATTCATCCACTTCACCATACATCTTCAACTGACAATTGTGGCGTGTGAAGGAGAAAGTCGGGAAGGAAAATTAATCTTTATGAGAAGAGGAGATAAGGAAAGGTAAGGAAATGATGAAGTGAAAGCGCCAGGCCAGTATGGATATATAACACTTGGAAGGGACATTAGGATGGGCTGAGATGTAGGGACGGAGTGAAGGAACGGTGCTCAGCCACTTCCACCTTCGAGGCACGAACATAAACATTTTTTATTGAAAGCAAAGATCTGAATACATATAAACAAAGGAAACTGTATACAGTTGTTCTCAGGAATTCTTTAAGGTATATCAAGGTGTTATTACAATTAGTATTTATTTAATCTATATAAATAAAAATGAAAATGTTCGTTTATTCAAAATCGCTAATCTCCGAAAGTTCTTCATCGATTGCTTTGAAATTTTCACACAATGTTCCATTCCCATCCGGCCAGGTTTTAATATACACACTATATAGATATCACGTCTGTGATTGTAAAAAAAATATGATTTTTCTGAAAAACTGTGTTTTTCATGTTTTTCATGTGAGGGAAATATTCGGAACCTCTTTGCTTTGAAATTTGACACAACGCTGCATACAAATAGGCGCGTCTTTTTATATATCTACTATATACATGCCTCACCTGTGACAGGAAAAAAACATGCTGTTTTGAAAAACTTCGCCATCTGTTGCACGTAAGAGCAACATACGACATATAAAATATGTTATGATTCCATTTCAATGTTTCTGATTGCACTGATAAATAGAATTTTCATAGAGTTTTATTTATTTTCATTTTGATTTAATTATTTTGTGTGACGTTGCGTTTGAATTGAGCTGTGTTTTTTACCAGTCTGTTCATTTCGTGGGTATAGCTTATTTTTTTTAATTTTTTAACTGTTCTTATTTGTCGGTGCAATTGGTGGTGAAATTGAGCTGTGTCGATTGATCTGCATTTAAATATAAATATTTCGTTAGTATTTTTTGTTTTTGTTTTGAAAAGAATAAAATGGACAACACGTTTATTTTACAGCTGCAAATTTGCAACAAACAGCAATGAATCCACCAGCAACAACGTTAACTGCTTTCTTCACGTTATGTCAAAATGATGCGTTTGCGAAAACCCTGCTGTATTCGGAAGTGCCTACGTATTACACATGGAATGCCAGTAGAAAATGCTTTGAACGACGCAAACAAGGAGAGCGAGTCGACAGACAACCTGGCATATTCAAACAAACTACAATTGGTAGACTGTACACCGTGCATCCCAATCAAGATGAATTCTTCTTTCTTCACATGCTGTTGGTAAATGTGCCCGGTTGGAATTCTTTCCAGCCATTGACATTTGTCAATGGCGTTACACATGCCACTTTCCATAGTGCATGTCAAGCTCTGAATTTATTGGAGGACGACTGACACTGGGATGCATGCATTAGTGACGTTCAACACGTCACATACAAATCAAATTCGTGCATTAATTGCAATCATATTGATCGCCTGCTCTCCTTCATCTCCAACTGAGTTATCGGAGAAATATAAATCGCACATGGCTGAAGATATTATCGGTCGAATACTCAAGGAAAATTCATATATGAACATGGATTTCACAGCAGAAATCTACAACGAAGCGTTGATAATGATTGAAGATTTGTGCTTAGAAATCGCGAACAAAGTTCTAAATCAATTGGAAATGCCATCGCCGAATCGATCTGCTGCTGCGTCGTTTGATTTAGAATTGCATCGTGAACAAAATTTCAGCACGGGTGATCTGTTGTCGTATGTGCAATCAAATTTTCCTAAGCTAATGCTTGAGCGAAAATTCATTTACAATCAAATATTCAAACTGTCGATAACGGGTTTGGAGAAATCTTCTTAGATGCGCCAGGAGGAATTGTAAAACCTTCCTAATTAGATTGATTCTGGCAGCATTTCGATCCTAAAATGGCATAACCCTAGCTCTTGCATCGTGCGGAATAGCTGCGACATTGTTACCAGGTGGAAGAACTGCTACTTCGGCTTTGAAATTGCCATTGAACATGCAATTCATTAAAATTCCCACGTGCAACATTTCCAAAGCATCCGGCATGGGAAAAGTATTGCAGAAATGTAAACTTATTGTTTGGAATGAATGCACAATGGCCCACAAAAAATCGCTCGAGGCTCTTGATCGATCATTGAAAGATTTTTGTGGAATCGTCAGACCATTTGGGAATGCATTAATATTGCAAGCAGGAGATTTCAGGCAAACATTACTTGTAATTCCTCAATCGACATCGTCGGACGAAATAAATGTGTGCCTGAAATACTCTACTTTGTGGCGTCACGTAAAAACGTTAATACCAACTTTACATACCGAGATACCAACTTTAATTTACAAAAAAACTCCAGATCTTTAGCCCCTGCTATTGCATTGCTCCTCAACAAGTCACTTGAACTCCAAACCTTTCCAGATATTCTAAAAAAAAGCGAGAGTAACCCTTGTCCACAAATGTGGTGATCCCACAGATGTTAACAACTACAGACCTATATCAATCCTGCCTAACTTGTCAAAAATATTTGAAAAACTAATCTACAAGCAGCTTTACTCTAATCTAGCCAAACACAATATACTTAGCTCTTGTCAATATGGCTTCAGACCCAAAAAAGCACTAACAATGCACTTATTAGTATGATTAACTTGATTCATGCAGCTCTTGATAAAAATGAGTTCTCTGTTGGGTTATTTATAGACCTGCGTAAGGCTTTGGACACTGTCAACCACCAAAACCTTCTTCTTAAATTACATCATTATGGAGTCAGAGGTCACTCCCTGTAATATCTCAAATCTTATCTTACTGACAGGCTCCAGTATGTTTCTGTGAATAACTCAATTTCTCCCACCCTACCCATCAACATCGGTGTTCCTCAGGGCAGCATACTAGGCCCTCTCCTCTTTCTCATCTACATTAATGACCTTCCAAATGCCTCACAACACCTCAAACCAATTCTATTTGCTGACGACACAACCTTCATTTACTCCAGTCCTGACCCCCTTGCTCTAAATGCCACAGTAAATACTGAGCTAAATAAAGTCCATCTTTGGCTAACTGCCAACAAACTCACCCTTAACATTGACAAAACTTTCTATATTCTGTTTGGCAATAAATCCTCTAATCAAATAAATCTCAGAATAAACAATACCCAAATTTATAACAAAATAGATGGCAAATTCATTGGCGTTCTCATTGACCACAAGCTGAATTTCCAGGGACACATTCTAAATATATAAAAAAAAATCAAAAACTGTTGGCATTCTTTCTAAGATCAGATATTATGTCACCCTGCCCTGGTGACTCTATTACTCCCTCATCTATCCATATCTCAACTATGGTATTTGTGCTTGGGGTTCTACTACCCAAAGTCATTTACGTCCTCTAATTACTAAACACAAAGCTGCTATTAGGACAATATCCAACTCTGTCTCCAGACATCACTCGGTACCCCTACTCAAATCTCTGAATATGTTACATATTAAGCCACTGCACACTCTCTCATGTGTATTATACATATATAAAACGCTGAACTGTAATGCCAATCCTGACCTCAAAAGCTTCATTGAAGGTTGTAACAGAACCCATGAGCACCACACCAGAAACAAATACAGTTTTGATATTCCAAGAGTACGACTTAATCAAACTAAAAATGCTCTACAAATCAAGGCACCCAGAATGTGGAATGACCTTCCCAATCATGTTAAAGACTGTACCTCTCTCAACCAGTTTAAGATAAAAACGAAGCACTACCTAATAAATTCCCTGTAACATACCTTACCCCCTCTATTGTCAACCCATGTCTGTTTTTTTAAACAACGCTGTTTGTCGACCTAATTGTATTTGTGCTGCTCTTTCAGCCATGTTCCCCCTTTTTTTTTATTTTTATTTGTTCTGAACACATTTTATTCTTTATACTCAATTAGTATTAAGTTTTAGTCATTAATGTTTTTCCTGCCCGAAACGCTTTGCGTAATAGTGGCTTTAGGCATTGTATGTACTAGCTCTATCTATAAATCTATAAATTTTTGTAAAATCTCTTGTATATATGTACCTTACCTGAATAAACATTTATTTATTTATTTATTTATTTATTTAAAATTAACTACAAATATGCGTGTCCAGCTGCAAAACGATCCATCAGCTGAGATATTCTCACATCAATTACTGGAAATTGAGAACGGAAACGTGCCAGTTGATCTGACCTCAGGACGAATTTCATTGTCTCATAACTTCTACAATTTAGTGACGTCAAAAGAAGAATTGGTTGAAAAAGTATTTTCCAATATTTAAACCAATTAAAAGAATCACGATTGGCTGAATGAACGAGCTGTTCTTGCGGCCAAGAACAAAGACGTCTACGAACTAAACAATATTATTCAGTCTAACGTTCAGAGCGAGGCAGTCACATACAAGTTCGTCGACACTGTTGAAGAAGTAGATGAAGCAGTTAATTATCCATCAGAATTTTTGAATTCACTCGATCTGCCAGGGACACCATCACACGTACGGCAATTGAAAATCTGCGTGCCAATTATCATGTTGCGAAATATCAACCAGCCAAAACTTTTCAACGCCACGCACCTTGCAGTAAAAATAATAATCAGCAACGTGGTAAAAATAACAATCTTGACAGGACCTTTCAAAGGTGAAGATGTCCTCATTCCGCGCTTTCCTATGATTCCAGCAGATATGGCATTTTAGTTTAAGAGATTGTAATTTCCAAATTCATTGGCGTTTGCAATCACCATCAACCAAGCTCAGGGCTAATCCTTAGAATTGTGCAGTTTATATCTCCACAGACAATGAAACAACAAAAAAATATTGTATTCCCAAAAGCATTGTGAAATTTATTGTATTAGAAACGTGCGTTTTCTCTTTTCCTTCTTTCCCATTAACCAGACTGTGCCACAGCAATGCGTGGCAGGTCTGCTAGTAAATGAATCATTTTTGAAATAGATCGTTTAAAGGCATTGATATGCTCACCTAGATGTGCTCACCGAGAAGAGCTCACCTAGATGTACTCACCTTAGTTATCAACGTTAATTATTACCGAGAACTAAAACCGATTTTCAACTTATCAATTTGTTTTTCTAGTAATGATCACATGGCAGGAATTTTATCTGTATGATTAAAAAATTCATAACAGTGTATTTGGCGTATGTATTTTTTATTTTTTATTTACTTTTAGTTCACCTCAAGTGCTGAAAGAAAGAAGCAACAGATGGATGGAATTTGACTTTAAAGTGTGTTTAAACTCATGTGATTCTTATATTTGCTGTAAACCTTTAACTGAAATGTCTTTCAAGTTATATTTCTATATTTAAGACTTCAATAAATAGAATTCTAATGATGGAGAAATTAAGTGTTTACACTAACTTATGTAAATTTATAATAATAGTTACGGTAATTATGTTAATAGTATAGTAATAGTTAAGGCATTAAGGTAATATTTATGGTAAGGACATGTATATTTCTGTTATGTACAGAGGAAATATATGTATATTCCTTACAGTATATTACGGGATTCATTATATTATTGATTATATTGATGCTTGAGAAGAAGGAATCTATAATGAGAACGAATCTATGAACGAAAATCTACTTGCACACAAACAACAAATATTCACACATAACACGAATACATTCACACATGTTGTGAGCTTCGCAACAGCAAGGAAATAGCGTGTTGTGAGCGTTGCAATACAGGAATGAGTTGTTATTGGTACAACCCAGAAATAAGGTGTTGTGAGTGTTGCGACACATGACTAACATACTTGTTGTGAACGTTGCAATAAAAAATAATATAATGTGAGAGTTACATCACGTTATTTCTGTGTTGCAATGGTGCAACACTCGATGACCACATAATATCCCTGTGTTGCAGTGCTGAAAATTTCACAGCATAATATTCCTGTGTTGTATCACTCAAACAAAATTATTTCTGTGTTGCAACACTCCCAACACGTTATTCCAGTGTTGCATCGCTGCATCACTCACAACATGATATTGCTGTGTTGCAACACTCATAAGACGTTAGCAATGTGATGCAACACTCAACTCATTTTCCCATCAAGCGTTAAACGTTGTATTCTTGCACCATATTAATTTTTCATTGCTAATATGTAAATTAAAAATGATATGAGATTGAAAACATAGATAAAAGGTGATGGAAAAAATATGTTATAAATAAATAAATAGAAAATTGGAAACAAAATAAAATGGGAAAGAATAAATAAATTATATGCAAATGAATGTTATTAAAGATGGTTAAGTGTTCCTCAGGAAACAGATTCTCAGTATATATATGATATATTTCTCAGTATATTCCAGGAGATATATAGTATATAGTATATATCTAGTATATACATATATATGTAGTATATAGAATATATATATATATGTCGTACCTAGTAGCCAGAACGCACTTCTCAGCCTACTATGCAAGGCCCGATTTGCCTAATAGGCCAAGTTTTCATGAATTAATTGTTTTCGACTACTTAACCTACCTAACCTAACCTAACCTAACTTTTTCGGCTACCTAACCTAACCTAACCTATAGAGATAGGTTAGGTAGGGTTGGTTAGGTTCGCTCATATAACTACGTTAATTTTAACTCCAATAAAAAAAATTGACCTCATACATAATGAAATGGGTAGCTTTATCATTTCATAAGAAAAAAACTAGAGAAAATATATTAATTCAGGAAAACTTGCCTTATTAGGCAAATCGGGCCTTGCATATTAGGCCAAAACGTGAGTTCTGGCTACTAGGTACGACATATATATATATAATATATATATATATATATATATATATATATATATATATATATATATATATATATATATATATATATATATATATATATATATATATATATATATATATATATTATATATATATATATATATATATATATATATATATATATATATATATATACTCCTCTGTTCTAATCCCATTCTCGCCTCACCAGATATCAAGAAGCCTTTCATCCTCCATGTCGACGCCAGTGGTACCGGCATCGGAAGTGTCTTAATGCAGCAGCGAGGCGAGGAGGTTCTACCTGTCAGCTACTACAGTTGCAAGTTGGAGCCTCATCAGAAGAAACTACAGTACTATAGAGAAGGAACTCCTGTCCATCGTCCTGAGCTTACAACACTTTGCACCATATCTGCACGGTGCTAGGTCCACTACCATCTATTCGGACCACAACCCTCTAAGATTCTTACATCAAGCCCAATTTAATAACCAACGTCTGCTGCGATGGGCTTTATATCTTCAAGGCTTCAATTTAAAGATCTGCTACATCAAGGGGCCTGATAACATCATCGCTGATGCCCTCTCCAGAGTGCATGAGGTAGAGGCAGCTCCACCTCCCACTCTACCTCCAGTGGACATGATTCACCCGAAACAGCAGGCTTCGGGGGAGAGTTGTGACGATAATCTCTTATCAGAGATTTAGCCTGCTATTTCTGCGACTCATCCTGTCTTCATCAATATACAAGATACGTTTTGTAGTGGCTAAACATACATATTAAGATAGCCACACGTACCAGCAACTCCCTTCTCCCCCCCACTCCAGCACCTGCTGCACCTGGTCGACGCGCCGAACCCTTCAACTGCCTAACTAGTGACTTGCGGCCATCCAGCTTCCTCATTGGCCGCCAACCAACACTCCACTCCGGCTCCTCGCCAATCACAAGACCTCGCCAGTTATTGTTGGAGTCCCATGCGTTTCTGCCAGCCAGAATATTGTGTGCTCGCAAGCTATGAACTCCTAAGTGACTCACCTTGTGTGGTCAAATAGAGGTTTATAGTTAGTGCATATATTCCAGCATTCATATTTTATTTACTTTTGTATGTCAATTCTCCTCCCCATTAACGTAATCTATTTTCATGTTTATGTATTTTTTTCCACTTGACATTTTTTACCATTAAGCCAAGATTTTGCATTTGTTTCAATTTGTGTTTTTTTATTGTTATTAAAATCCAGTTTTTATTATTGTCTTTCGTATTTCCGACCTTACCACAGATTACCAATCACGCAGTCATTCTCTTTTTTCTCTTTTTTTTCCTTTTCTTCTTTTATATTATATGTGGCCCAGCACTGACACCTGCTAGTTGGAAGACTGCCGACCACCATTTCCAACTCGTTACCGTCACATATATATATATATATATATATATATATATATATATATATATATATATATATATATATATATATATATATATATATATATATATATATATATATATATATTAGTATATTTTGGTAGCAGTCTTTCCTGTAGACATATATTATTAAATATGACCGAAAAAGTAAGATTAATAATTTTAACACGAATTTTCTCTATATTTCTTATGTTTCTTTTCACTGTCGGTGGTAATTGAAAAATCAGTTCTCCAAAATTAATTTTTATTTCTAGTCTGACGCGACGCTAGAACGTGTTTCGTAATAACTTATTACGTTTTCAAAGACTTTAGGTTACACACACACAACTAACACTAAACAGAGTTTGTTGTTGTTGTTATAGATTCAGCTACTCGGAACAAGTTCCAAGTAGCACGGGCTATGGTGAGCCCGTAACTTATCTGGCACAGGAGCGGGGCAAGAAGCAAGGGCTATGGTTAGCCTCGTGGACAGGAGATATCTCCCGAATTTCAATTCGGATTGAAAGCAAAGGTCAACAAATTGATCGAAACTGTGAACGCCAAGAAATCCGGGCTCCACCTGCCAAAGATTATTGGAGAATACAAACCTGGATACGCATATGGAAATGTCAAGACACACATGCCTGGAAACCCACTTCGGCCAATCATCAGCCAGATACCCACACCTACGTACAGACTGGCAAAGTGACTCAACGGCTTGCTGACTCCTTATGTCCCTTGCACCTTCAGCCTGAAGTCTCCAAAGGAATTTGTTGACTTACTGCGGGGAACACGGGCCACAGGGATAAGAGCCTCGTTGGACGTAGAATCACTGTTTACCAACGTACCTGTGGATGAAACAATCGGGATGATAGCGGACAAGTGTATCGTGATCCAGCCTGTACTCCTCTTGACAAACCAGAAAGCATTCTAAGGAAACTACTCCAAGCTTGTACTAAAGAGGCACCCTTCTTGAGCCCGGATGGGCACATGTATAAGCAAGTAGATGGGGTCGCCATGGGTTCTCCCCTAGGTGTCCTGTTTGCGAACTTCTACATGGGTACCATCGAACAAAAGGTCTTAGTCGATATGAACTTGAAACTGGCCATATACTGCAGGTATGCTGACGACATTTTTACACAGGTACCTGATGTCAGACATCTGCAGGAGCTGAAGGAGGCATTTGAGCAGAATTCCGTGTTGCATTTCACTTACGAGATGGAGAAGGATGGGAAACTACCCTTTCTAGATGTAACAGTCATGGAAAGGAGCGGAGGTTTCCACACTGCAGTCTACACTAAGGAAACAAACATAGGAATGTGCCTCAATGCCAACAGTGACTGCCCAGACAAGTACAAGAGGAGTGTTGTTAACGCTAATGTCGACCGTGCTCTCAGCCACAGCTCAGGATGGAAGCAAGTCGATGAAGAACTCTGTAGGGTAAGGCAGGTCCTAGTCAACAACGCCTTCTCCAATGGTTTTGTTGAAGACATCATAAGAAGGAAGGTGAAGAGACTACTAACACAACACCTGTACCCCCTATTAGACTATTTTACAGGAACTTCTTTTTCCACAGCTCATAAAACGGAGGAAAGGGTCCTGAAAGATATTGTTAATAGAAACGTTATCCCTACAGACAAAAATCAGAAGATACAATTGACGATTTACTATAAAACCAAGAAAACTGCCAACCTACACATGAGAAACTCTCCAGACACAAAGCAGAATGCTTTGAAAGAGAGCAATGTCGTCTATGCCTTCAAATGCCCACTTGGGTACTGTAAGCCTCAAAGAACTCGGTATATAGGCAAGACAACAACATCTCTTTCCAGGTGATTAACGATGCATAAGCAAAAGGGCTCTATCAAGGAACATATAATCTCTTCCCACAACCAGACCATCACCAGAGAAGTCTTAACAAAAAACACGGAAATCATCGATAGATGCAGCGATAGCAGGCGGCTTGATATCTGCGAGGCACTACACATTAAGAAGTCAACACCAGCAATCAACAGCCAATTAATGCACAATTATATTCTACCCACTTCAAGAAGAGGGTAGAATATGGAGAGAGCATCTAAATGATGCTCCAATATAGAAGCATCAAGAAATATGAGCCAATAGGCCCTCTGCAGTTACTTCGATTCTTCCCTTTAGCTTATACCCTGTTATTTCGTGTTCTGGCTTGTGTTGAAAGTTATTTTTCACCTCATCCAAAACTATTGTAACATATCACCTCACCGAAATGCAGGTATAAAATGAAAGCTGTTTAAACTCTGTTTAGTGTTAGTTGTGTGTGTGTAACCTAAAGTCTTTGAAAATGTAATAAGTTATTACGAAACGCGTTCTAGCGTCGCGTCAGACTAGAAATAAAAATGAATTTTGGAGAACTGATTTTTCAATTACCACCGACAGTGAAAAGAAACATAAGAAATATAGAGAAAATTCGTGTTAAAATTATTAATCTTACTATTTCGGTCATATTTAATAATATATATATATATATATATATATATATATATATATATATATATATATATATATGTATATATATATATATATATATATATATATATATATCATTGTGATCATTGAGCCTATTAGAAATTGTGTCAGATATAAGAATAACAATTATACGTTACATTTTATATATGAACATAAGAACATAAGAACAAGGTAACTGCAGAAGGCCTATTGGCCCATACGAGGCAGCTCCTATTTATAACCACCCAATCCCACTCATATACTTGTCCAACCCGTGCTTGAATCAATCGAGGGACCCCACCTCCACCACGTTACGCGGTAATTGGTTCCACAAATTTGTCCATATCTGTGTTTGTGTCCCTCTCTTCAATACTTACTGGTATTAGTGCATATTCTTATCACAGGGATTATGGGATCATACCCGTGAGGGTAGTAGAGAGTACCCTTCATGTTAGAGCAAGGCCAGAGCTTCAAGAATACTTTCTGGGACTACAATCCCTCATATTTCACCTACAAGACAATTATTTTTTTAATGCCATAAGTACACGCTGGCTCGAGCTGGGCGACTCACACCTTTGTCAGGTACTGTATCTGTGGATGGAAGCAACACACACACACACGATGCTCCATTTCCAAAGGCCAGTCCAGCCCAGAGTCAGCAAATACCAAAGCCTACACCAAGACGTGGGCTTGCACTTGTCCTGCTAGGGCAAGGCTCTATGCCTACAGCCTTCTACTTCACTTATACCGTTTTTTTCTGCAGGTACTGAATCAATAGTTCATGTTATCTTCGCCAGCTGGTTAACTGCTGGTGACTGACAAGCACACGGCTCTCTCATTACCTCGGTGCACTCTCCAAACTGTACTACACTGACTTGCCGATTCCGTTCTTCAGTATCATATTACCCAGACAAGACTGATGTTATCATGTGCTTCGGACACGAGACCATCATAAGAAAATAGCATTCTGCAGATGGTTTTGGTCCATGCGAGGCAGCACCTATTAATTGCCTTTATTACCCTCACTCATGATCTTGGCCAGCCTATGCTTGGAACATGCTAGTTCGCTTGTCGATGGTATTTTTTGTTTACTAGTTACGCACATCTGCAATGCAATATTAGATCAAATACTTACCTATTTATATTCTAAATCAAGAATCTTGTCCTAGAATACATGGAATACACAAAATACATGGAATCACAGCATCTCCATAACCCTGGACAAAATGGCTACAGAACAGTGCGCTCTTGCCTGTCACAGTTACAGGACCACTATGACATTCCTTGTCATAGTGGCATTAGATGCCTTGGAAGACAAACAAAACGCTGATGTAATTTACACAGATTTTGCAAAAGCCTTCGACAAATGTAACCATGGTGTT
Source organism: Procambarus virginalis (assembly GCA_020271785.1). NCBI lineage: Eukaryota > Metazoa > Arthropoda > Malacostraca > Decapoda > Cambaridae > Procambarus > Procambarus virginalis. The sequence goes on from WNGS01140968.1 coordinate 72,861, forward strand.
ATTGCACATAAAATGCGTTCAAAATGAATTACCGGAAAAATAGGCAGATGGATCTACAATTTCCTGACTAACAGAACCCAATGTGCAATAGTCAACAAAATAAAATCAGGTCTATCAACCTTGAAGAGCTCAGTCCCTCAGGGTACTGTGCTTGCTCCAGTACTTTTTCTCATCCTCATTTCCGACATAGACAAGGACACAATCTATAGTACTGTATCATCCTTTGCAGATGACACTAGGATTTTCATAAGAGTAGACAACATAGAGGACACGGCAAATCTCCAATCAGATGTAAATCAAGTCTTTCTATGGGCTACAGAATATAGTATGGTGGTTTAACGAAGATAAGTTCCAGCTCATGCGCAATGGAAAAAATTAAAATATAAAAACAGAAACCACGTACGAAACTCAGTCAAATCATAACATAGAACGAAAATGCAATGTAAAGGATTTGGGTGTACTCATGTCCGAAGACCTTATCTCTAAAGAACACAATAAAGTAGCCATCACAACTGCAAGAAAAATGACAGGTTGGATAACAAGAACCTTTCACACTAGAGATGCTATACTGATGATGATACTTTTCAAGACGCTTGTGCTCTCTTGAGTGGAGTACTGCTGCACAATGACAGCCCCTTTCAAAGCTGGAGAAATTACTGACCTGGAGAGTGTGCAGAGATCCCCTACAGCTAGAGTCCACTCAGTAAAACATCTAAACTACTGGGATCGACTAAAGAGCCTAAATTTTCTCTTGGGCGCAGGCGGGAGAGTTTCATAATAATTTATTTGTAGAAAATAGTAGAGGGGCTGGTTCCAAACCTGCACACAGAAATAACATCACATGAGACCAGAAGGCATGGCGGGATGTCCAGAATATCTCTATTGAAAAGCAGAGGTGTAACAGGTACTCTGAGGGAGAACTCTATCAACATCAGAGGCCCCAGGCTGTTCAACAAGCTACCATTACACATAAGGGGCATAACTGGCCGATCCCTCACAGTGTTCAAGAGAGAACTGGGTAAGCACCTCCAAAGGATACCTGATCAACCAGGCTGTGATTCATACGTCAGGCTGTGAGCAGCCACGTCAAACAGCCTAGTTGACCAGTCCAATAACGAGGAGGCCTGGTCGACGACCGGGCCACGGGGACGCTAAGTTCCGAAAACACCTCAAGGTAAGGTAAGGTCCTAATTTAATATAATATTTCGTGATCCTCCTTGGCTTGATAATTTTTTAGCTGCATATATCGACCTTCTTAAGCCCTTTCATCCATGTGTTCATCCCAGTCATTTCTTCTCTTTTAGTCTCCTCTCATTTCTTTTCCACCCCAGTCATTTCTTCTCCGCACCTTTCTTGGAAGTAGACTGTTCGCCTCTTCTTAAGGAAGAAACTTAAAACCTTGATGAACTTAACCTTCCATGCTTACTGTCCAAAATATATAAAACCTTATATCCATTCTGTATTACGATCTCCTACAACTGTGCTGTATCATACAAGTGGTGTTGGGCTTCAGGTCTCTCAATCGCAGGAGTTATTAACGCCAACACGGGGTCGTTACTAACCAACCTACAAGTACATTTTTGTCCATTACTAAAGTAAACTTTTCAGTATATATAAACCGAGAAGCGGGGTAAACATCTCAGTGTAGCACCTACACGAACTGGAATATTTTACCAAATGTAAACAAATTAACAAGAAAAGGTCATATATGTTAATTTTAACCGATTATTGTTAACAATATGCTTGCGCTGCCTGGCGCATACCAAAGAATTCATGCATGTTGTAATAATGCTCGGCTTAAACTGAAAAACTTAACGTACATTTGGCGTATGCACAGTAAGATAGAGGCAGTCTTCACTCCCTATTATTTCCTCCTGGCTTTGTAAGAGGCTCTCGTAAGAGAGTTGAGGACAGACGGTGGGATCCAGTGAACCATTCCTGGGCTGCGACCATCCTTCAGCAGGCACTGGGTCCTGTGCAAGGAAGAGAGGATGTCCTTATCATATTTTTCAAGATCACGTTATATAGCTATTACTTTTTATTATTAAGAAACATTCTACGAATGCACTAAACAGTAAACAAGTGAAAGCCGGTAAAACATTTTAGTGTAGTTCTGCAGTTTAATTTCTCACTCTGAACCGGAGGTCACCGACAGGAGGCTGGGCGTAGGGGATGCCCTTGAAGCTGTAGAAGTACCTTCCCTCTCCGGCCTCCTCCCTGGCAGCGAAGATAGGACCCTGCTTCAGGTGCACCTCCACCGTGGCCTCGAGCAGCTCAGCCTCCGTCTTCCCTTCAGCTTTCACTAGCACCAGGGCCCCCAACACCATCACGACGACTACCACTCCTCCCATCCCTCGCCTCATTCTGTAAATTAATATATCCGTTTGTGCCATGAAGAGAAAATATTTGAGGAATTAAGTTTGGGGTGCTGTCTCTGATTTACATATTAATAAGGACGTATGCTACAACTTAAGATATTTAGAGCCCTTCATGGGTTTGATTGGATTATGGGATGAGTTTCACATATATGCTTTCATATATATGTGATAATAGATATTCATACCTTTCTGGAAATTTATGAGTCGATGATTACTTTATCTTTTGAAATAAAAAAATGTCTTTATTTTTTTGCATTCTGTATTTTCTTCTTTTTGTTGTGTTTAGAATATATGTTGCAAGGTATCGTAGTCGGTCGAGCATCACACTGAACTCCAGGTAATGCTGTCGTCAACACTGCGTGACAAGTCAGTCGGACGGGTCGTAGGCAGGAGAGAGAGGGAGTAAAAGCCCCCCGCTCCTGTGCGAGGAGGACAAATGCACGAGCCCGCTGACCACAACATGACAGCATCCATGAAGGGGAACAGTGCGGGTAGGCATCCAAGAGAAGTGATCGGTCTAAGTTTTTGGTTAGTCTATGTAACCATCAATGGGAAATTTTGGGCATTTGTATAATTATGAGAGCTTCAATGACTGTAATAATATGTCATAAATTTTAAATTGGATTTTATAAGTTTGTCTCAATGGATGGTGTCATGATACATTATATACAGAATTAAAAAGTAACAGAAAATTCATGTCGGAAAACCCGACACCATTTAATAATATCACATTCAACAGGCAGATAATATTGCTGCCGTTGTATAAACAAGTTACCCATAGAAATGTAGCTTGTAGTGGAGTTTTCTGTCAATAGAAAACGGGATATCATTGCCACATACTATACATTCAACTGGCTGACCTCCACACAAGCTGAACTAGCAGCATTACACTTAACTATCAGTACATTAAAAAACATTGGAGGAGGAATAATATTCTGTGATTCAAAGTCTGCTCTTCAAGCAATCGAAAACTTCTCTTGGAAGATCGATAGCAAGAACCTCATACTCCCAATTATAAATGACCTAATTGATGCACAGAGTAAAGGGTCTCGAATTTCCTTTGTATGGATCCCTTCACACATAAATATAACCCATCATAATGAGACAGACATTGCAGCCAAATTAGCGTGTAACAAGTTTGAAGTTGAATTAGATCTAGGTATCCCCATCTCTGCTGTCAAAACTGTATTAGTCCAAGCATTCAGATCTGATAGGAAAGAACTTACTGACTCCCAACGACCTGAAAGTACTAGTATAAAAAGCTATGATTTGTTCAGATCTGAAACCTACATCTATGGGCAGCACAAAACGTCCACTAGACTGTGCGACACAGTGGTTGCCAGGATCAGGTTGGGTTACCGTTACCTGTGGCAGGTGGCTGCAGGTGACGGATCTCCCAATCCTGAGCACTCCAGTTGCAAACTCTGTGAGCAGGAACTACGGCACGATCTCCCGCATTACATCACTGAATGCCCAGTTATTAGACCTTTCAGACCAGTTGGCATGAGGTACCTGGAGCTTTGCAATTACTTTATTCACTCTCGTATTCTTGAAGATATCCTCACAGTGTACCCAAAATTTGCTAGTGCAGGCTACTAAACATATGGCCCTGTATGACTAACCATCCTGTGAGATGGGGTCTTGTATTACCACTGCTACCTTATTCAATCTTTTGTTGATGATATCCTCAAAATGCATCTGGAGTCTGCCAGTGCAGACTGCTTATCACATGCCTCTGTATGACTAACCATCCTGTGTGATGGGGATTTTTTAGCATCACCTAGTCATCTTTTTTTGACACACTGTACTCCACTTCATATAGTCTAGGGTAGCTGCACTAATGCAGATGTACCTCATATTTAAAAAAAAAAAAAAAAAAAAAACATACTATTATAAATTCACCAACTATTTATTGGGAATTATTCTTAAATACATTAGTCTTTGGACTTTTACCATCATAAAAACATCTCAAATGAATTAACTTAATTATCAGTATCAAAATAAAGTAAATGTGACCCTTCTATCAGTTACTGATATCTGGACAAAGTAGGCCAGTAGAGTGAGTGAGGGAGTCAGCCATTGTTGTTAAGACCAGAGGCACAGGGAGGTCTTCCATCATCAACACGCTGTCAACATAATCTAGGGAAGTGTTCTACCGAAACCCGTTTATCTAATCATTTTTGGCCATTAATGTTAGGTAGATATTGGGCGAACCGGTTAGAATGCGAACTCGCCTCATACTAAAGGTTATTAAGCCTTGGTTCTTATCATATATAATATACAGTGTTTTCTCTGATATAGCTGTCATATATTAGGATTCTGACTTTACAGCTAGCGCCCTTTGACAGGAACAAGAAGAGGAAGCAAGACGATGCATCAGTTACTGGGTGATGGAAGCTGCCTCAAAGAGGATAATTTGGTGTCTACATCCTAGTTATACCTGGTGGACTAGCCTGCTGTATAATAAGATAAGGAACCTCCTCAATGTATGCTAATATATGTAGTTAATACTGTAGTTTGATTGGCTGCATATATATAAATTTAATATAATCCCCCCCCCATAATGTGTAAGGATCGATTGATCATAATGTGTAAGGATCAATTGCTATCGAAATATATAAATTAATGTAAATATAAATTCAATATAAATTCATATAAATTAAATAAATATAAATCGCACAGGTCTGTTCCCACAATTCAAACCTATCAGCAGACCTCAACTAGTCCATAAACAAAGTAGTAGCAGGGAATCGTAGTGAAAATATTAAGGGAAAAGGCGTATCTGCGCAACATGAGTTTTCTTCATACTGTTTAGTGCTATAAACAATTTAACATGCCGGAGTCCCCACAGGGGTAAGGGTAGATAAAAAAGAGACGTCTGCAAGTGAACAATCATGCAGTCACGACTGTAACAATCAATCGTGTAACAATCACCAGTGAAAGTCCTCTGAGTGTTGGGATTTCTTAATGGAAGGAATAGCCGCATGAAGTCAAACCTTAGGTGACAAACGCAGCGCTCTAGATTGAGTCACAAATATTTAACAACTATTCTAAGGTACATGAAACAGATGGCAAAGTGTCTCTAAATAAACACTGTGAAGTCTGTGAGTTATGGTGTAGCAAGAGAACGGAGCTCAATGGAGTGTAAGGACATTATTGTAGGAGAACTAAAGCTAATCATTGTATGAGTACTGAAGCTGATCATTCTAGGAGTACTGATGGTGATTGTTGTAGGGGTACTGAAGCTGATTATTGTAGAAGTACTATAGCTGATCATTGTAGAAGTACTGAAGCAGATCATTGTAGAAGTTCTGAAGCTGATCATTGTAGGAGTACTGAAACTGATCATTGTAGAAGTACTGAAGCTGATCATTGTAGGAGTACTGAAGCTGATCATTGTAGAAGTACTAAAGCTGATCATTGTAGGAGTACTGAAGCTGATCATTGTAGAAATACTGAAGCTGATCATTGTGGGAGTACTTAAGCTGATCATTGTAGAAGTACTGAAACTGATCATTTTAGGGGTACTGAAGCTGGTCTCTGTAGGGGTACTGAAGCTGGTCATTGTAGGAGAACTGAAGCTCATCACTGTAGCAATATTATGGATGATCATTGTAGGAGTACTGAAACAGATCATTGTAGGAGTACTGAAGCTGATCATTGTAGGAGTACTGAAGTTGTTCATTCTAGGAGTATTGAAGCGGATCATTGTAGGAGTACTGAAACGGATCATTGTAGGAGTACTGAAACGGATCATTGTAGGAGTACTGAAGCAGATCATTGTAGGAGTACTGAAGCTGATCATTGTAGGAGTACTGAAACGGATCATTGTAGGAGTACTGAAGCAGATCATTGTAGGAGTACTGAAGCTGATCATTGTAGGAGTACTGAAGCTGATCATTGTAGGAGTACTGAAACAGATCATTGTAGGAGTACTGAAGCTGATCATTGTAGGAGTACTGAAGCAGATCATTGTAGGAGTACTGAAACGGATCATTGTAGGAGTACTGAAGCTGATCATTGTAGGAGTACTGAAACAGATCATTGTAGGAGTACTGAAACAGATCATTGTAGGAGTACTGAAGCAGATCATTGTAGGAGTACTGAAGCTGATCATTGTAGGAGTACTGAAGCTGATCATTGTAGGAGTACTGAAACAGATCATTGTAGGGGTACTGAAGTTGTTCATTCTAGGAGTACTGAAGCTGATCATTGTAGAAGTACTGAAGCTGATCACTGTAGGTGTACTGAAGCTGGTCATTGTAGGAGTACTGAAGCAGAACATTGTAGGAGTACTAAAGCTGATCATTGTAAGAGTACTGAGACAGATCATTGTAGGGGTATTGAAGCTGATCATTGTATTGGTACTGAAGCTGATCATTGTAGGAGTACTGAAGCTGATCATTGAAGGAGTACTGAAACGGATCATTGTAGGAGTACTGAAGCAGAACATTGTAGGAGTACTAAAGCTGATCATTGTAAGAGTACTGAAGCTGATCGGTCATTGTAGTAATACTGAAGCTGATCAGTGTAGGAGTACTGAAACTGATCATTGTAGGAGTACTGGAGCTGATCGGTCATTGTAGGAGTACGGAAGTTGATCATTGTAGGAGAACTAAAGCTGATCATTGTAGGAGTACTGGAGCTGGTCATTGTAGAAGTACTGAAGCTGATCACTGTAGGAGTATTAAGCTGACCATTGTAATAGTATTGAAGCTGATCATTGTCGGAGTACTGAAGCTGATCATTGTAGGAGTACTGAAGCTGATCATTGAAGGAGTACTGAAACGGATCATTGTAGGAATACTGAAGCTGATCATTGTAGCAGTACTGAAGCTGATAATTGTAGGAGTACTGAAGATTATCACTGTAGGAGTACCAAAGCTGATCATTGTAGGAGTACTGAAGCTGATCATTGTAGGAGTACTGAAGCTGATCATTGTAGGGGTACTGAAACTGATTATTGTAGGAGTATTGAAGCTGATCATTGTAGGGGTACTGAAGCTGGTCATAGCAGGAGTACAGATGCGGATAACTGTAGGAATACAAAGCTGATCATTGTAGGAGTATTAAAGCTGATCATTGTATGGGTACTGAAGCTGATCATTGTAGGAGTACTGAAGCTCATCAAAGTAGGAGTACATAAACAGATCATTGTAGGAGTTCTGAGGCTGATCATTGTAGGAGTGTTGAAACAGATCATTGTAGGAGTACTGAAACGGATCATTGTACGAGAGCTGATCTTTGTAGGAGTATTGAAGATGATCATTGTAGGAGTACTGAAATTGGTCATTGCAGGTGTACTGAAGCTGATCATTGTAGGAGTGCTGAAGCAGATCATTGTAGGAGTATTGAAGCTGATCATTGTAGGAGTACTGAAGCTGATCATTGTAAGAGTACTGAAGCTGATCATTGTATGAGTACCGAAGCTTGTCATTGTAGGAGTACAGAAGCTGATTATTGTTGGAGTACTATAGCCGATCATTGTAGGAGTATTGAGGCTGGTCATTATAGGAGTACTGAAGCTGGTCATTGTAGGAGTACTGAAGGTGATCATTGTAGGAGTACTGAAACGGATCATTGTAGGAGTACTGTAGCTGGTCATTGTAGGAGTATGAAGTGGTCATTGTAGGAGTACTGAAGGTGATCATTGTAGGAGTACTGAAGTGGTCATTGTAGGAGTACTGAAGGGATCATTGTAGGAGTACTGTAGCTGGTCATTGTAGAAATATTGAAGATGATTATTGTAGGAGTACTGAAGCTGATCACTATAGGGGTATGAAGTTGATCATTGTAGAAGTGCTGAAGTGGATCATTTCAGGCGTACTGAAGCTGATCATTTTAGGAGTACTGAAGCTGATCATTTCAGGTGTACTGAAGCTGATCGTTGTAGGTGTACTGAAGCTGGTCAGAGTATGAGTATACAGAAGCTGATCACTGTAGGAATACCAATGCCGATCATTGTAGGAGTACTGAGACTGATCATTGTAGGAGTATTGAAGCTGATCATTATAGGGGTATTGAAGCTGATCATTGTAGGAGTACTGAAGCTGATTTTTGTAGGGGTAGTGAAGTTGATCATTGTAGGAGTACTGAAGCGGATCATTGTAGGAGTACTGAAGCTGATCATTGTAGGAGTACTGAAGCAGATCATTGTAAGAGTACTGAAGCTGATCATTGTAGGAGTACTGAAGCTGATCATTGTAGGAGTATTGAAACGGATCATTGTAGGAGTACTGAGACTGATCATTGTAGGAGTATTGAAACAGATCATTGTGGGAGTACTGAAACGGATCATTGTACGAGTACTGAAGCTGATCACTGTAGGAATAATGAAGATGATCATTATAGGAGTACTGAAACTGATCATTGTTGGTGTACTGAAGCTGATCATTGTAGGAGTACCGAAGGTGATCATTGTATTAGTACAGAATGCGGCCCGAAACGCTGCTCGTACCAGGGGCTTTACAAGAATGTAATTACTATGCTATGTATCCACACAATCCCAATGTACCTTCTTGTATACATATAAATAAATAGATATTAAAAATGTAAAGAAGCTGATTATTGTTGGCGTTCTATAGATGATCATTGTAGGAGTACTGAAGCTGATCATTGTAGGAGTACTGAAACAGATCATTGTAGGTGTACTGAAGCTGATCTTTGTAGAAATATTGAAGATGATTATTGTAGGAGTACTGAACTGATCAGTGTAAGAGTACTGAAGCTGATCATTGTAGGAGTACTGATACTGGTCATTGTAGGAGTACTGAAGCTGTACACTGTAGAAATATTGAAGATTATTAAAGGAGTACTGAAGCTGATCACTGTAGGTGCACTGATGCTGATCTTTGTAGGGGTACTGAAGCTGATCATTGTAGGTGCACTGAAGCTGATCTTTATAAGGGTAATGAAGTTGATTATTGTAGGAGTACTGAAGCGGATCAGTGCAGGAGTACCAAAGCTGGTCATTGTAGGAGTACTGAAGCAGATCATTATAGGAGAACAGAAGCTGATCATTGTAGGAGTACTGAAAATGATCATTGTAGGAGTACTGAAGCTGATCATTGTAGGAGTACTGAAGCTGATCACTGCAAAAGCACTGAAGCTGATCATTGTAAGAGTACTGAAGCTGATCATTGCAGGAGTACTGAAGGTGGTCATTGTAGGAATATGAAGCTGATCATTATAGGGGTAGAAAAGCTGATCATAGTAGGAGTACTGAAGCTGATCATTGTAGGGGTACTGAAGCTGATCATTGTAGGGGTATTGAAACTGATCATTGTAGGAGAACTGACACATATCATTGTAGGAGTATTGAAGCAGATCGTTGTGGGAGTACTGAAGCTGATCATTGTAGGAGTACTGAAGCTGATCATTGTAGGGGTACTGAAGCTGATCATTGTAGGAGTACTGAAGCTGATCATTGTAAGAGTACTGAAGCAGATCATTGTAGGAATACTGAAACGGATCATTGTAGGAGTCGTGAAGCTGATCATTGTAGAAATCTTGAAGACGATTATTATAGGATTACTGACGCTGATCATTGTAGGTGCACTGAAGCTGATCTTTGTAGTGGTACCGAAGTTGATCATTGTAGGAGTACTGAAGCGGATCATTGTAGGAGTACTGAAGCTGAACACTGTAGGAGGACTGAAGCTAGTCATTGTAGGTGTACTGAACCTGTTCATAGTAGCAGTACAGATGCTGATAACTGTAGGAATACCAAAGCTGATCATTGTAGGAGTACTGAGACTGATCATTGTAGGAGTATTGAACCTGATCATTGTATGGGTACTGAAGCTGATCATTGTAGGAGTACTGAAGATGATCATAGTAGGAGTACAGGAACAGATCATTGTAGGAGTTCTGAGGCTGATCATTGTAGGAGTATTGAAACAGATCATTGTAGGAGTACTGAAACTGATCATTGTAGGTGTACTGAAGCTGATCATTGTAGGAGTACTGAAACAGATCATTGTAGCAGTACTGAAGCTGATCATTGTAGGAATTTTGAAGATGATCATTGTGGGAGTACAGAAACTGATCATT
>WNGS01140974.1:0-15210 GCA_020271785.1 Procambarus virginalis
CTAATTCGTTTGTGATCCGAGCACATTCCCTCTCCCACTCCTCTCTTCCCTTCCTAATATCTTCCTAATATAGAGCATAAGTTCTTGTTTCTGCCTCTCTACCGCTTCCTGTATTTGCTGAAATACTCGCTTTTAATCCCTTGGATTTGATCCTTCATCCAATCGCTCCTCCTGTCTACAAATTTCCCTATTAATTTGTCTATAAATCTGTCCTCCTCCTCAACCCTGCTGGTGATTGACCTTGAACCCCTTCCTGATCTTGTCATTGCAGTAACAACCTAGCAAAAAAAGGCGCTCCTCAATACCTTGCACAATCTGCAGCACAAACAGGCGAGAAGTACTCCACGCGGCTGGTCAAGATGTGAGGTCGCTGCATCCCGCGTCCCAGCTGGTGAGGTCACTAGTGGTGAGGTCACTCCGGCTCCACAATTTCACAATACCACGATGTACTCACACTTATTTTCAGTGGTGTTGTTTCTACTGTTTTTTCTTCACTTTCTTCTGTGGTTTGAGTGAGCTTACTAGTTATTCAATCACTCATATACACTCATATACGCATATACACTGATTATCCCTCCCAATTCACCAATTCACTAGCTTCCCAGAGGAGGAGCTTCCAGACCCTTCTGCCCACCACGGCTGTGTGTGTGTGTGTGTGTGTGTGTGTGTGTGTGTGTGTGTGTGTGTGTGTGTGTGTGTTTGTGTGTGTGTGTGTGTGTGTGTGTGTATGTATGTATGTGTGTATGTATGTATTTATGTATGTATTGTTCAGTCCCGGACCTACTTGAGGGGGATGGGGCTTATGGAGCCTAAACCTCCAAGAGTTCTGGTTACTACACCAGACCGTTCCTCACATACAGGTACACAACGTCCCCCAACCATTCTCTGCCGGAACAGACAATTAACCTTGCAGCCATACTCTCGCTACCACTGGTCGACCAACAGTGAACTCTAGAGTGCTTGTAGTTTTCTCAGATCACCCTGTACACATATCTAGGAGTGAGGCTCCCACACTGGCCTCGTTGTCCTGTGCACACACCCTACTTGAGCCGCCATGACTACTCACTCTCTCTCCTTGCTTGGTTTGATCTCAATACCCTTTTTTTTTAAATAGTATTTCTAACCACCCTGTCTGCAGCTGTTATCCTCTCTCTCTCTCTCTCTCTCTCTCTCTCTCTCTCTCTCTCTCTCTCTCTCTCTCTCTCTCTCTCTCTCTCTCTCTCTCTCTCTCTCTCTCTCCTGTCTGCTTTCTGGGAAGCCTCACCAGGACAAGGGGCAAACACCGGTTGACTATATACATCTAATGACAAAGAACATATACAGTACACTTACATGACAGAAATAAGAATATTAACCTAAATAATTTAAGCTATTATAACCTGGTTGCAGTCCAATGCCATCCTGGCTTCACCAGCCGTCTATATCAAGTGGTTGCCCAACTTGTGGCTTGCAACACTCCCTCACCAAGTGGGTTAAATCTTGCCGTCATGATCAGGGTCAGTATTGCGTCAGACACTTGGCTCTCATGAGAATAAATTATATATATCCATAAATCGAAACCCAATCAAACCTTGTTGAATTTAATATGGAATATAAATTGACAATTGATTTAGCTCAATTTACCAAAATATATAGTTGTTTATTGGGAAAGTTTTCTACAGCTAATATGAGCTGATCCAGAAAACAAAGTAATGAACTAAAATTCACCTAAGAATATAGGAATTTCAGCTAACGTAATTTAGGTATAATAATATACACAACAAGACCTAGTCTGTTGTTACCTAAAGAACGTTATTGTGACGTAAAAGAACGTTGTATAAAATATTGTGAATTATTTACCAAGTTTCCAAGTTCCGGTGCTAGGTTGTGCGCGGAACACTCACGAGAGAGACATGTCTGAGATAGGAGCCATATTGAGAATTGTGTCAATTGCTGCCACAGTCAGCCCTAGAATATACATATATTACACAGTCTATGGCTGCAACACTAGAAACAACAGTATTCCACAGGTGGTCCTGTTAATATATAAAGCTCTGCCAGTGGCTGATACACTAGAAATATCTGCACAAGTATTCCTTAACACAAAAAATGGTCAACCTCTCACCTTCCACTCCGTCATGCACGCCAATGACATTCAAGCACTCTCCCAGAACATTATAAGTAGTCACCATGAACCTCCACTCTGCATCTAGAGACTCATTATCCTGTATATCTCTAAAGTTCTCCCAAAACTGTTTACAAGAGTCTTCTGCAGCTCTCCCAGACTGCTACACCATGAAGTTTTCCTCGAACACCAGTGATGCTCCACCACTGATTCCACAGGAGCATGTGAAACTTCACTTCACTGCTCCTCTTCCCACAGCTTGAAATCCACCTCCTTGTTATGGAGGCTCTGCTCTTCCACCGAGTTCAGTATTCCTTCTACAGCCTTGGAGTTCCATCCACTAACTTCTTCCCTGGCCTCGAAGTTCTCCTATGAACTCCTTCTCCACACAAACCTCCAATTCCCATTCGCAAGCCAATAAAAATGTTTCCCTACTGAGGTATAACTAAATATGTTCCCCTAACATAAGTATCTTCACTCGACACCTTCAAATTCCTGCACGTCGCGAAGAGGACTCCCCTGTTCGGACGAGTCCATGCTTTATCTCACCTGGGGAGCCTTCTTCCCTCGATACAGCCACCGCCGCCATGCCTCAGTTGGCCAGAGGCACTCGGCGAGGGAGGAGGCCCCGCTCTTCTCTCCAGGATGTCCCTCAATCTTTTCTCTCTTATTTAAACCTACTTCCATAATAAACCGTGTATAATGTATCCATAAACACTTGCAATGATTGCTGGACACACGATCAATCACAGTCAATCACTAGCAATTGGTTAAAAAAGACTTACCACAGAATTTATTCAGCAGAGGGCGCTGAGGTCTGATAACGGCCCCCACAGGTCGCCCACAAAAATGCTTCAGGACTGTATCACCCACGCTTCCCGCAGTCCCCGACATGGGTCCACAACGTTTCCAGACTAGTTCCGTAGCAGAAATGCCTGCTCACTTCCTTCCTCTTGAAGGTGCATCAATTAGAGCTTAAACAAGGCGCGGCCGAACTTTCACTTCCAGGCCGCCTCTAATTATCAAATTCACAGAGAGATGGTGTACTAAGTCCCCAACAGCTTCCTCATACTTTAAGACAAGTATTCTTCACTCCAGCACCAACACCGGGTACAATATTCTTCCTTCTTGCAGGAGATCAACACAGTACATCTACCTCTGATGACAGTTGCGACTCTAGTGAAGTCAAGATGTCTCCCTAGCCTCACATCCTGCCTGCAAAGTCTCGACATCTCGTGTCATGTCACTTATTTACATATTTATTCTCTGCCCATGCTTTTAATCTATTCATTAACATTGCCCAAGCATTTAATATATATTTCCATATCTATATTTCTTTGACCTCTCAGTCAGGTCAGGTTTAGTAAATAACTCTAACAGGGGTAGTTTCGTTTTTCAAGTTATTTGGGATCATAACAGTATGTATGTACGTACGTATATATGTATGTATGTATGTATGTATGTATGTATGTATGTATGTATGTATTGATATGCATATATATATATATATATATATATATATATATATATATATATATATATATATATATATATATATATATATATATAAGATGAATAGGAAAACCAGGGACATACTGAACATCTTGTTTCAGATTCTTTACTTTAAAATGCATAACGTTTCGAATACTTCTCGTATTCATCATCAGATCTAAGAGAAAAAACAGAAATCACAATCAAATAACTGGTAAACAAAGAACTCATACTGATTACAATTGCCTATCAAAAAAAGGAAAATGATTAAAAAACAAAACACTTAAGCTTACTTAAAGTGATCAATACAATAAATCGTATTAACTGTCACATATATAAAAGCTTACTCAAAAAACCATTAAATTACAAGAGGAATTTTATAACTACTAAAACAAACCATACTAATAAACTTACGGGAAGTGAGCAACAGGAGTGAAACTTGATAGCTAACATATAGATACTAAACACTATTACAAATATTCATATTATGACTACAAATCTACAAAAAATGTATGTAAAATGCAAGCAGAATAAGCCACAATTATAAAGTACTAACCAAAATCTTATAAAAATTCAAATATTAAACAAATCTAAATACCAAAAAATGTATTATATATCCTAAATAAAAAGATTATAATAACGTACAATGTCAAGACTTAAAATAAGTAAGAAAAGGCAAAGACATGGTAAACTAAACAAATTATAATAAAATTAAACTGCCAGAATGAACTATAAATCAAATTACAGGTCCTACTGTGCACCACACAATGTACAATTGAACAGCTGAAAGGTTGCTATTTAACAGAGGCCGCAGCTCCTTTATATATAAGGACTCCATTACACTCAAATCTGACTGGCCATTCATACAAGTGTCCAGAATTTTTAAATCAGATTCCAGCAGAGAATGATTAAACTCATAACAATGGTTTCTAATCTCCGAAAATGCTGGTTTAGACAATGGTAATCCAGTTCTAAAAGATAATCCCCGGTGCTCAAGTATCCTAATCTTAAAGTTCCGAAAGGAACTCCCGATATATCCAGCATTTCAGCAGGAACAATTGCATATATATACGACACTAGAGCACAGGGGGGTAGGCACTTTATCTTTAAATTTAAAATAAGAGCCTATGGTATTAGTGTTGACAAAAATAAATCTAAAGTCTACTTGAGGATGACAATGCTGCAACAGTTTCCTCAAACGACTCCTTACAGAAAAACTAATAGTGCCATAAAATGGTAATTTGATATATTTAATATCCCTTTCTACTGTAGTAATCCTACACGATGGGTGAAAATTCTTATTTAAGAAATTCCTTATAAAGGTGTAAACCATATGCAAAGGATAACCATTATTCGAAAAAAATTTCACAAGAAAATTAATTTCTTGATCAAAGTTATTCCAATTGTTTACCAGTTATTTGATTGTAATTGAGGAACACAAATGCAAACACAAATGCATTTGTGTTCCTCACGTGTTGCCCCAAAAAATGAGGTGATTTCATAAAATGCTATGCCCAAGATTACCATCCGAGTGCCGGCGGGGAAGTGGTTCATATAGCCTCGGCTATCACTTCCTTATGTCCGGTCGTGATGGTCAAGTGGTTTAAGGTGTCCCTGTACATACCAGTTGCGTTGCTCCTGGGAGTATGGGTTCGAGTCACTTCTGGGGTGTGAGTTTGCAGTGATATATATATATATATATATATATATATATATATATATATATATATATATATATATATATATATATATATATATATATATATATATATATATGCCCAACTCGCCTAAACACGCGAGAGTAGTTATTCAACTATAGAACACTTTCCCACCAAGAGACTCGAACCCTAACCAGCACAGAAGCCTTCCAGCCACTGGCATGACAGGTAACGCCTTAACCCACTGCACCACGCTCAGACCCTTAAAAGGGATGGTAATTTTGGGGCATTTCAACACTCCAAAGATCACCACCTCCCAAGAGCACCAGAGCCAGTGAGGGGTCAAATTTACGTTTTTTCATCAAGTCCCTGTTGAATATGGGAATACACTGTGTCTATGCTTAATGCCCAACTCGCCTAAACACGCGAGAGTAGTTATTCAACTATAGAACACTTTCCCACCAGGAGACTCGAACCCTAGCCAGCACAGAAGCCTTCCAGCCACTGGCATGAGAGTTAACGCCTTAACCCACTGCACCACGCTCAGTATAAATATATATATATATATATATATATATATATATATATATATATATATATATATATATATATATATATATATATATATATATATATATATATATATATATATATATATGTCGTACCTAGTAGCCAGAAAGCACTTCTCAGCCTACTATGCAAGGCTCAATTTGCCTATTAAGCCAAGTTTTCATGAATTAATTGTTTTTCGATTACCTAACCTACCTAACGTAACCTAACCTAACTTTTTCGGCTACCTAACGTAACCTAACCTATAAAGATAGGTTAGGTTAGGTTAGGTAGGGTTGGTTAGGTTCGGTCATATAACTACGTTAATTTTAACTCCAATAAAAAAGAATTGACCTCATACATAATGAAATGGGTAGCTTTATCATTTCATAAGTAAAAAATTAGAGAAAATATATTAATTCATGAAAACTTGGCTTATTAGGCAAATTGGGTCTTGCATAGTAGGCTGAGAAGTGCGTTCTGGCTACTAGGTACGATATATATATATATATATATATATATATATATATATATATATATATATATATATATATATATATATATATATATATATATATATATACGGACATATATATATATACGTCAGACGTGTGACAGGGTATGCCTTATCCGGTCGAGTGACGGTAATGTGCGCAATCATTACCACAACGGAGCCAGGTGTTTGGGTTCTGGGCGCCCTCCCAGGGAGAACACCAATCAACAGCCCACACCGCCCGTCAGGCAAAACACCTCCCAGACTTTCATTCCCACGGAAAATTTATTAGAGGCTATCAAAGCAACATCAGCCAGAACCTTGCAACACATCCCTAAAGCAGCCCGCCCCCACGCAGCAGCCAAATTATCTGCCCTCCTGAGAAAGGTCAACGACTCTCCTGGAACTACCCAAGCATGGCACAACCTCCTACTGTTTGGCAACATATGTCTAGCCACCCCTGCAAGGAGAGACAAAACCTTAGCTGCCTCAATCATCAAAGCTATAAATGATTTTCCCAGGGAGGACAACCAGGTGCGCCTTTCCACTCGAGCGAGAAACACCCACGGCAGGAAGAGCAACAGTGCCATATCCGAGACATCAAAAATCAGAACATCAGTCACCAAGAAAATAGAAGAAGGAAACACTATTGGCGCAATAAGAGTCATCACCAGTGAGGACTCAATTGCCGATAGAGATGCCGCAACAGCTCAAGCCCTAAGGGAGAAACACCCTGCCAGGGCTCCGAGTGAGGACGACATTGTACAAGTGGGGGCTACCGGAGCAGAACCTCTCTGGGTGGCTGAATCTGTGGTCCATAAAGCAGCCATGTCCTTCCCAACCGGATCAGCAGGTGGGTTCACAGGACTAAAACCCACCACCTCAAGCAAATGCTCAACCCTGCACTGGGTGACATTGCAAAGAACCTCTTGGTGGAACTAACCAGATTCACCAACACATGTCTAGCTGGCAACATACCACCGTCCATAAGACCTATTTTTTTTGGAGCATCCCTCTGTGCTCTAAAGAAAAAGGATGGAGGGATCAGGCCAATAGCTGTGGGCAATTCTCTCCGGCGTCTCGTCGCAAAGGCAGCCGCAAGAACAGTTAGTGATGCAGCGGCCAACATGCTGAAGCCAAAACAGCTTGGGTTTGGCATTCCACAAGGGTGTGAGGCGGCAGCCCATGCAGCTCGAGCCTTCATCGCCAATATCACAGACGAAAAGGCCCTTATCAAGCTAGATTTCAAAAATGCCTTCAATTTGGTGCGGAGGGATGCTGTGCTCCGTGCGGTTCATAGTCATTTCCCTTCCCTCTACCCTTTCGTACATTCATGCTACAGTATGGATCTTAAGCTACTTTTTGGCGAACATGAAATTGACTCGCGGGAAGGCGTCCAACAGGGTGACCCCCTTGCTCCTCTCCTTTTCTGCTTAGTCATCAAACAAGTCACAGAGGTCCTGTCCAGCGAGCTTAACATCTGGTTCTTGGATGATGGTACCCTAGCTGGTTCCCAAGACTCCCTCCTGGAGGACATCAGAAAAATCCAGGAGCAAGGTGCAGTTTTGGGCCTCACCCTGAACCCTTCTAAATGTGAAATAATATGTTCCAACCAGGGCATCGTAGAGAGAATAGAGGGTCTTCTGCCAAACATCCATAAAACTAAACCTGAAGACAGCACACTCCTAGGAGCTCCCCTGGGGTTGAAAGCCATCGATGAGGTCCTTGATAAGAAAATCGCCGACCTTAGGAGGATGGATGGGAGGATTGAGGATATTGATGCTCATGATGCACTCTACCTCATCACCAGATGTCTGTCCCTCCCCAGGTTAACCTACTTTCTGAGGTGTTCACCATCTTACAGTAGCCAAAAACTAAGTGAGTATGACCGGTTACTGAAATCAATGCTAGAAAAAGCCCTTAACCTCTCTTTTGATGACCTGCAGTGGAAACAAGCCTCTCTTCCCGTAAGACTTGGGGCCTCGGAGTTCGAACAGCAACGCAAATCGCTGTTCCAGCCTTCCTGTCCTCCTTATCAGCATCCGACGACCTTGTGAAGGAAATTCTACCTGCCCACTTACATCAGCTGGCAGGTGTACATGATCCCAATTTTACACGCTGTGCCACAGAGTGGGCCTCTCGTGCAGGCCCATCACCTCAACCACCATCCCCAAAAGCCCACAGGCAATCCAGCTGGGATGGCCCCATTGTAGACAAAGTTGCTGCAGAGTGCCTGGGTGCTGCATCAACACAGCACGACATTGCTCGCCTCACAGCAGTAGCAGCCCCTCATGCAGGGGATTTCCTGTTAGCAACCCCATGTCGGCAACTGGCACGCGTCTCACACCACACGCCCTCCGAATTGCTGTGGCCCTCCGCCTTGCTGCCCCAATCCACACCAGATATAGGTGTATTTGCGGCGAGGTGGTGGCTGACAGGTACGGCCACCATGGCCTACTCTGCCAAGCACGGGAGGATGGCACTCGAGGCACAGTGAAGTTAACGACATCATCAAGAGGAGCCTCACCACAGCTGGATGCCCAGCCGAGAGAGAGCCTCGTTACCTAACGCCCCGTAACTCTGATGCTCTTATTGGTCGCCCGGATGGTATCACAGTGAACCCCTGGAAGAATGGCAAGCAGTTGGTATGGGACTACACGTGCGTATCAACCCTGGCTAACACCTACATTGACCTCAGTGTTGCACAACCAGTGGCGCTGCCACCCACAGGAAGCAGCCAAATCCCGTAAGTATAGAGAACTTGATCACCACTACAATTTTGTCCCCATTGCTTCTGAGACACTCGGCGCCTGGGGTAAAAGTGCTACCAGTTTTTTGAAGGAACTGGGTTCTAGGCTCATTGAAACAACAAGGACCCTAGAGCTGCCAGCTTTCTTTTCCAGCGCCTCAGCGTGGCGATACAGAGGGAAATGCGCACTGCATCCAGGTTCTGCCCGCCCTCCATCTGGAGGAGCTGGAGGAACTCGACAACCTATGATTNCTCTGTGTATTATGATCTTGTTTTATGTGTTATTGTGTTTTGGGTAATTGTTTGCCTGTTTGCGCTATTTGTTTTATTGATGTTGGTTGTTTTTGTACTGTGCTGTCGGTCCTTCTGGCCAGTGTTTTTTTGTTTTGTTTAATTGGTTTCTTCTGTAATTTTTATTGTATTTATTGCCTTATACTTGCATGCTTGCATGTAAAATAAATTTAAAAAAAAAAAGGTCTGCCATAGCCACCGCACCCAGAAGCACTGAGAATTTGTTATCCTCTAAGTGCAAAACTGGTGCGGCTAAACGATGAGACATACCTCGGGTTAACATACAACTTAGTGGTCCCCCAACTGACTGGCCTAACCACCGTACCCCAGATATGCCGTTCAGACCGTCCAACACCAAATCCAGTAAAATCTAACCAGGCAAGATGACGTGGTGAAAATTTAACACAATGTTATATGTATTGAATGAACATTAAAACGTAACTCACAACAAACCCACACACACGCTGTAAACACAATTAACACGCGAAGAGCGACTGCATAACGATGTGTTGACGCAGGAAAGTTACTCTTCCCGAGTGGAAGACAGTTATTCCCGCTCCCGTTGTGTTGAGCGAGTCATCACACCACCACCTGCCTTGTTGAGATGTTCATTACAACAGCATACACCTTGTTCAACTATTCATCAAACAAGCAACTACATTGCTGAACTATTCATCACAACAGCAGCACCCACCTTGCTGAGATATTCATCACAACACCCACCTTGTTGAGGCATTCACACCACCACCCACTCTGTTGAGCTATTCATCACACCACCACCCTCTTTGTTAAGGTATCAAAACACAAGATTTCACCTTGGGCTATTCCTCACACTACATTCCTTGTTGAGCTATTCATCACATCACCACCCACATTCTAAATCTTTTCTTCACACCATTTTACACCTTGTTGAGCTATTCATCACACAACCCACCTTTTGGTATACATCACTCTACCCACCTTGTTTAGCTGATCATCACACCACAACCCACATTTTGTTATACACTACCCACATTGTTGAGCAATTCTTCACACCACCCTACTTGTCGAGCAATTCTTCACACCACCCTACTTGTCGAGCAATTCTTCACACCACCCTACTTGTTGAGCAATTCTTCACACCACCCTACTTGTTGAGCTATTCTTCACACCACCCTACTTGTCGAGCAATTCTTCACACCACCCTACTTGTTGAGCAATTCTTCACACCACCCTACTTGTTGAGCTATTCTTCACACCACCCTACTTGTTGAGCAATTCTTCACACCACCCTACTTGTTGAGCTATTCTTCACACCACCCTACTTGTCGAGCAATTCTTCACACCACCCTACTTGTTGAGCAATTCTTCACACCACCCTACTTGTTGAGCTATTCTTCACACCACCCTACTTGTTGAGCTATTCTTCACACCACCCTACTTGTTGAGCAATTCTTCACACCACCCTACTTGTTGAGCTATTCTTCACACCACCCTACTTGTTGAGCTATTCTTCAGAAAACCATCCACCTTCCTGAGCTATTTTGCACACCACCACGCATCTTGAGCAATTCATCACACCACCACCACCTAAATTATTGAGCTGTTCATCACACACTTTGTTTAGCTTTTCATCACACCATCACCCTCCTTGTTGAGCTATTCATCACACCATCTACCTTGTTCAGCTAATCATGGCACAACTCACCTTTAGCTATTCATCCCACTACCCACCTTGTTGTGTTATTCATCACACCACCACCTGCCTTGAGCTAGTCATCACACAACCACCCATCTTGCTGAGCTATTCATCAGACTACCATCCACCTTGTTGAGTTTTGCATCTCCACCACCCACCTTGTTGAGCTATTCATCACACCAGCACCCACCTTGTTGGCCTATTCATACCACCACCCAACTTGTTGAGGTATTCATCACAACACTGCCTTGTTGTGATATTCATCACACCACCACCCATCTTGTTGAGTTATTCACACCACCACCCTCTTTGTTAAGGTATTCATCACACCACATTCCTTGTTGAGCTATTCATCACACAACCACCTATTTTGCTGAGTTATTCATCACACCATAATCCACCTTGTTTAGCTATTCACAAAACAACCCAACTTTTTGAGCTATTCATCACACCATAATACACCTTGTTGAGCTATTCATCACACCATAATACACCTTGTTGAGCTATTCATCACACCACCTTCCACCTTGTTTAGCTATTCACCAACACCCACTTTCTTGAGCTATTCATCACACCATACACCTTGTTGAGTTATTCATCACTCAACCACCCACGGTATTGAGCAATTCTTCACAACCACACCACCTTGTTCATCTTTCATCATTCCACCACCCACCTTGCTGGAGCTATCATCTGAGACTCAGTGCCCTAGGAACAGTCCCCGACAGTAGTAGGGTAGACCGCTTAGCTGAAAGTGAGAATTTTTGGTCCCAGTTTCAGCTATGTAGTACCCGTTTTTAGACTGATTTTTGTCTGCGACAACTTCACACTATACGGTAACCGTAGAAGACTGCATCTTTTCAGTCAATTTATTTCTCGTAAAATTGCATCAAGTCCATTTTCGTCGAAAATAGATTCATAGAATTTTTTTATGGAATTATTATGAGGAAAAATAACGTGAATATTTTCAGAGTTTTACTTACCAGCTTCGGTCCTCTTTCTAGAAGAACTCTAGAAAGAGTCTCTTCCAGAGAAAATAAACTCTACTGACTTAAGTTTTTGTTTTGAAAACAATATCAGAAATTCTTGAACTGGTTCTATATGTATCAAGTGTACTTTCGCTACTATTAGCTAAATTTTAGCCCAAATTAAAAAAGTCACATTTCGACGTAGCAAGAAAAGAAAATAATGTTACCGATGTATTTAAAACCGCTGTATTTTCGACGTGGTAAATTAGATCAAGGTGGTTACCCGAGCACCAGCTCCTTGTCCGCCGCCTTAGTTCATTCATACAACTTTGTTAGAATCTATCCAAATCCCCTAAATTTAAACTCGTTTTATTTCAGACGCTATAAAATAAATCAAAGCAATTACAGAGCTCTTGCTACTGTCCCAAGCCTTAGTTCAGTCATAAAACTTCCGTAATAACAGATAAATTTCCCTGAGATATAAACCCGCTGTATTTCGAATGAAGTAGAATAAGATCAAAGCAGTTACCGAGCTCCAGCTCTTGTCCCCCGCTTCAGTTTATCTCGTGACTTCATTAGTATCTAACCAAATCTCATGAGATTTAAAACATAGTTCTCCCTCCTATTCCGGCTCGTTGTCGACGTGAGTGGCTCGGTGGGTGGCTGTCGGGTGTAATGCTCCATGGGACAGTCCTCTGTCCTTTTGAAGCCTTATGCTCCATCTACCATCTTCACTAATTATGCTGGATGCTATTTCCTCTTCCTTATGTTTCATTTTTCCTCCCCCTCTTCTCCTTTATAATTGTCATTTCCCACCGACTCTGCCATTCTTGATTATTGTTTCAGACATCTTCTGTTTTTGACGCCAGGGTGTTTGGGGAGGCGCACACACTCACCCGTAGAACTGTGGTTCCTGATGTTTAGAGCGAGGAGACGCTTTTTAGATGCTGCTGCTGCTGCCGTCTTCACTAATTGTGTTAGTTGCTATTTCCTCTTCCATATGTTTCAATTTTCCTACCTCCTTTTCTCCTTTCTCATTGTCATTCTCGCCGACCTTTTGCCATCTTTGAATATTTTTTCGGAAATCTTTGGTTTTGACGCCCGGGTGTTTGGAGAAGCACACACTCTCTCACCCGTAGAACTGCTGTACCTGACGTTGCGAGCGAAGGGACACTTTTGTTATCAATCCTCGTCTTCGCTACTGAACCCGATCTTGACAAACTGACGGTTCTTAAGGTGGCGAATGTAGGATGTATACTCATGATGCACCTCTTGGGGGGGGGGGGACCCTGGCATTTCTCTTGTCAAGTGTCCTATCCTCTAATTATGGCTCCATGGTGGGTATGGGTGCTTATTCGTGAATGAAATTATTATCCCCTTGTTTCTAGGCCGCTGAAGGATCCTCTTATAACTTCCCAGGCTCGTGGGGTGGGGGACCATGCCCCTGAGTCGAAATGTGTTGGAAGATAGGATTCTGTAGCCCCCGCTACATTGGGCCCAGACTAAGATACTCCTTGACCCTCCCAACTCCCCCCCCCCACTCTCCGCTCCCCTCCCTCCTCTGTGGTAGGGATGAGCTCTAAGCCCCCAGTGGTGACCACCTCATCACCTGGAGTGGCTGCTTCCCTCATTGTGACAACTACACCCTTAACCCCCTCCCCCTCCCTCTCTCATTGGAGGTGCTCAGTGCCGATAACCCCACAGATGCACTCGCACAATTACTTTTAGTGTTAATATGGTGTACCCCTTGTTTGGTCCTGCTTCTTGGACTAAGTACTTTGACCTCAACCATTTGAACTCTCCATTCCAGACGATTTCTTCCTCCATAAACACCTCATTGATTCGGTGGATGCCTCTGTTACTTTTAAACCCAACCATTTTGGTACACGTGTCGTTGCTGCTCCTTCTCAGGATGCAGGTGCCCGCTTAGTCACATTGTCCAGCATTAGGCAGACCTTTGTTAGGGTCTTTACAAAAATGCCCGGTTAAATGCCAGTATTGGCACTGTTATTCTCCCCCACCATGTTGCGACTGGTGTTAGGGACCTGAAAGATTGCCACGTGGATAATAAACATATACACTCAGAAATCACAAGAGCGTGCTATAGCAAATGAATAAATCCACAAAGGCCTTGATAAGGGTTCGAACCTACGTCTGGGATGATCCCAGACGTGCCTTAGTCGACTGCGTAATGGCATGGTAAAAAGAATTGCATAGTAATCAAGGGTTAAGAAGTTAACCCTTGATTACTATGTCCTTCCTCTCCTTCAGGTCTGCTAGGGCTCGTCTCTCCTCTTGTTTCAGGTTACAACTCTGTCTCCTTGCTGCCATCTCCTTCAGGTCCCTTTTCAGTTCTAGGATCTTCCCTCTAATTCCAACCTGGTTATTGTTTGGCTGCATCTCTGTTCTCGTGGGTGGAGATATATGTGGTGCAAGGGATCTGTTAGTTTTTCTTGCTGTAGTAACGTGCTTACCTTCGTTTGTCCGATTTTACTCCAGGTCATGTGATGACCTTCTCTGAGTCCTCGCTTATCTGGTCGCTCGTCTGCATACGCTTCTGTTCTGCTGGTGCCCCACCCCTCCCCCCAAAAAAAAGTTAACCCTCCCCCTAAGAGTTTCTTTCCGTTCTGGTTAAGGCACTTCGAGACGAGATGTGGAGGAGATTACTAGGACATATCTGGTGACCAAGTGTACAGTCTGTATGCAAGAGAATAATTAGACTAGGCCATAACCGGTGACTATTGTGCACAGACTGAGGTGGCAGGAGAATTATTAGGCTGTAACACGTGACCACGGAGTACATTCTGTAACGGTGGAGAGTTACTACGCTATAACCAATGACCATGTTGAACAGATTGTGATGCAGGAAAGTTACTAGGCTATAATATGTGACCAAGGTGTTCTGAGTGTGATGCTGGAGAGTTACTAGGCAATAACCGGTGGACCAAGGTAATACAGACTGTGATGCACGGAGAGGTTACTAGACATACCGGAAAACATCGTTCATTGAAAGCCTACCAGCCATCCAGAAAGAGTGGGAAACGAACAACAATAATTCTAATAGATCAGGGGCGGAGACTATAGTCAGGGAGGAAACTGAAGCAGAAACTCAAGAAGTAGCAAACTCTGACTCAGTATGCCGGACGCAGACGACAGTGGACTAGAAAGTGTAACAGACAGCACTGACAGCTCAATAGGTCCAGACACTACAACGGTCCCCAAAAGAGCC
>WNGS01140976.1:0-23861 GCA_020271785.1 Procambarus virginalis
GATCCAGCAGTGTTTCAAGTGCTACGAGCTTTCCCAACCCACCAACAAGTGTCAGCACCCTGTCCATAGCTGCAGCCTGAACGCACTGGACCATCACTGCTCCACGTGCGGGGCAACAGTCCATCGCTGCTTGCTCTGTTATGGCAATCACCTTGCAATTTCCTACCGCTGCCCCCGAAGACAGAAAAACATCAAGGCCCAGGTTGAAGCCAAGAGAAACAACACTTCTACCTCCGCGATCAGAGCCCCAGGCACTCAACCCACCACATCAGCTCCCACCAACCGACTGAAGGACTTTCCAGCCTTACCAAAGAGTGGCTTATCCCACCAGGCGACACAGCCTTCACATTGGGGACCCAAGGCCCCACTGGCTCCTTTGCAGCCCACTGCATCACGTGCAGGCATTATTCCTGGTCTTATTAGACTAGCGGAAAGGCTTGCCGGACCAGACAACCACCGTTTTGTCAGTGAACTGAACATATTATACTTGGCCAATCGCCGGACCCCATCATAGCCTCTGGCGCAAGTCTCACTGCCTGTACAACCACTCCAGAGACTACCACCAGGACGACCACAAGGTCGATTTCAACACAGATACCGGAACCACGTAAGACCCATAAG
Source organism: Procambarus virginalis (assembly GCA_020271785.1). Lineage (NCBI taxonomy): Eukaryota > Metazoa > Arthropoda > Malacostraca > Decapoda > Cambaridae > Procambarus > Procambarus virginalis. The sequence goes on from WNGS01140976.1 coordinate 622, forward strand.
GCACAAACAGAGGTGGTTCCCTCTCCAGCTCCCAACACTCCCACCATCACCATCTCAGCAGCCGCGCTAGCAGACGTGCTGTCTACAAATGCTAACAGCACCACCAACGCTCCTGAAATAGCTTCTACCACCAATCCACGACACTTGCGCTTACTTCAGGCTGCGAGGCGAAAGACGAAAACACCAACTACGGAGGTTACGAACTCCTCAGACGAGGAAATCTTAGTAGGAGCTCCACCGCCGCATCACAAATACGACACCTACATGGTTCAAGACTTCCTCATGGAGGACACCTCACCAAACTACTACAACAGCATGGCTCAGCCGAAGTCTCAGACAAAGAAAAAACGGAAAGCCTAGAGGTCTACACTAATCCCACCAGCTCCATAACTGGTACAGCCAACCCTCCAGGCTGAAAACTATCATGAAGAACCCATCCATCGCCAGATCTCTAGTATCAGCCACTGATGCAGATAATGGCTCCAAAGAGCCTCCACTTCCGGGCTCATCATAGCCCGTGCTACTGGAACTTCTTGTTCTGAGAAGCTGAATCTAAAACAACAACAACAACATATTTTCTTATCACTTGAGAATGAACCATGTAGGTTTGAAACGTTGTGCAATTTTATAAGAAGTGTAATACATTCTACAGTTATTACTTTTTCTTCACTTTGAAAACGAACATAACTTTTGGAGAATTCCTCTTCCAATTAAACCTGATGAAAGAACACTATTTAGAGGGATAGAAGCCCTAAACCAGAAAATAGTTAATACAGAATATGCTATCATATTCAGTGAGACATGTATAAAAGGAAACCTGCTGCTTGTTGGTGACCTTTGGTGGTGAAGGTCACCACCAAAGACACCTTACAAGCAGAACTTATTGCGGAAGGAGGAAAGAATCGAGGCAATTACAGAAGCACCATACTGTCTCCCGAGCTCAAAGCGGCAGCTAAGAGCCTTCGTGAGAACAAGGAGATAGTCGTCAGGAGAGGTGACAAGTCGCCAATATACGTCATTCTTAAAAAAAGACGAATATCTGGCGAAAATGAACCTCATTCTCTCTGACCAAACTAAATTCCAAAGGGTAACGAAGGACACTACAGCCGAATTGAAGGCAAGGTTAACAAATTGATCGAAACTGTGAACGCCAAGAAATCCGGACTCCACCTGCCAAAGATTATTGGGGAATATAAGCCTGGATATGCGTATGAAATGTCTAGACACATAAGCCTGGAAACCCACTTCGGCCAATCATTAGCCAGATACTCACACCCACGTACAGACTGGCGAAGCGACTCAACGGCTTGCTGACTCCTTATGTCCCTTGCACCTTCAGCCTGAAGTCTCCAAAGGAATTTGTTGACTTACTGAGGGGAACACAGGCCACAAGGATAAGAGCCTCGTTGGACGTAGAATCACTGTTTACCAACGTACCTGTGGATGAAACAATTGGGATGATAGTGGACAGAGTGTATCGTGATCCGGCCTGTACTCCTCTTGACACACCAGAAAGTATTCTAAGGAAACTACTCCACACTTGTACTAAAGAGGCACCCTTCTTGAGCCCGGATGGGCACATGTATAAGCAAGTAGATGGGGATCGCCATGGGTTCTCCCCTAGGTGTCCTGTTTGCGAACTTCTACATGGGTACCATCGAACAAAAGGTCTTAGTCGACATGAACTTGAAACCAGCCATATACTGCAGGTTCCAAGGGGTTGTCATAGCCAGGGGGTGGTAATGGGGGACGAGCTCCCATGACCTATAAATGCTCCTATATGGCATGCGTCTCAAATAGCCTCTGACAACCAAGTCCAACTCCTGGCCTGCACGGGTGGCTTAGTCTTTAAGTCCGGCGGAACTGCTTTTACCGACAGGAGAAGGGGCGAGGGCGTGCCTCTGGCGCCTTAAAACCAGCTGCTCCGGGTAGATGGGACTCGATAGCCTGGGAAGGCAGCCCATCTAGGGGAAGGAAAACCCTGATTTTAAACCTCCGCTGCCTTGCGGCCATACCCTTTTCTGGGAAAGGCTTCAGGAGTCAACCTCGAGGAAAAATCCGGAGTTGGAGCCCCTAAGGCAGTTCGTTGTTGACGTCGACCTCGTTCTGGCAGCTCCTGCGACGTTGCTGGAACCATGTGTATTGGCATTTGCCTTTCTATTGGATAATTTCAGCAACGTGGAGAGGGGGGATCTGCTGCATGGGTAACAGCTTCTCCTCCATATCTACCTACCCAGGCTTTGCGCCCTGGAGAGGACACTCCAGCTTCGCCTCACAGCGTCGAACCAACACGGGAAGCGACAGTCTACCGGTTTTAAGTCTTCTGCTCGATTGGCGAAGAGTGTGACGCCAGGGGTTGCTTCCGACGGTGGGAGGGGTCATCGCGCCCCACTGGGCAGCTACCGCCCGCCTCAAGCTGGGCAAACCCCAGCCAATAAGGTGTTGCCTCGCCACGGTCCGTTAACCTCACTGGGTGCGTGGGGTTTAGGGTGAAAACCGACAAGCGGCCCGACAACTTTGCACCAAGCAATACCATACCTAAAAAGAAAATATCAACTGCCCTAAAGCTGGGCACATGGAACGTCAGGACACTGACACCAGGTTTCTCTGACGACCTGCAAGAAATCAATGACGCCCGAAAAACAGCAATCATCGATAGGGAGCTGAGCAAACTGCAGATGGATATTGTTGCTCTCCAAGAGACCAGGCTCCCTGGATCAGGATCTGTGAGAGAGAGGACCTTCTCTTTCTTCTGGCAAGGAAAACCACCTGATGAGACCAGAGAACATGGTGTGGGATTTGCCGTCAGGAATGCACTGTTGGGATACATTATGCCACCGATGGGGGAAACCGAACGAATTCTGTCTCTGCAACTGCACTCCCAAACAGGACCAGTCAATGTAATTAGTGCATATGCACCAACCCTGACTTCTCCAGCAGAGGCAAAGGAAAAATTCTACGATGACCTCAACAGAGTCATAGCGAGAATCCCTGTAAAGGAGCCACTGTTCATCCTCGGCGACTTCAACGCCAGAGTGGGTGCCGAGCACAACATTTGGCCCACTTGTCTGGGTCAATTCGGCATAGGGAGGATGAATGAGAACGGGCAACGTCTGCTAGAACTCTGCTGCCTTCATGGTCTCTGTGTCACCAACACGTTCTTCGGCACAAAGCCTCAACACCGAGTATCTTGGAGACACCCCAGATCCAAGCACTGGCACCAGCTTGACCTGATTCTTACCAGGCGTGCAAGTCTACCCAGCGTCAAGATTACGCGTAGCTACCAGAGTGCTGTCTGTGACACCGACCACTCCCTGGTCTGTAGCAGGGTCAAGATGCAACCAAAGAAGATTCATCACTCGAAAAAGGCGGGCAGACCTCGCATCGACACCACTAAGACCCGAAACCAGGACAAGGTGAAAGATTTTGCACGCGTGCTCGAGGAAGCTCTCCCTGGCCCAGCCGGGGTCACTGCCTGTAAAAGATGGGAGCACTTCAGAGACGCTGTGTTCAACGCTGCCATTTCCACCTTTGGCAAGAAGACCAGCAGGTCGGCTGACTGGTTCGAGGCTCACTCGGAAGAGATGACACCTGTCATTGAAGAGAAGAGAAACGCCTTGGCAGCCTACAAAGCCTGCCCAAGTCAGCGCAACTTACAGATCCTTCGGGCCATCCGCTGCAAAGTACAGCAGAGCGCCAGGCGATGTGCCAACAACTATTGGCTCCAGCTCTGCTCCCAGATACAGACTGCAGCGGATACAGGCAATGTAAGGGGAATGTATGACGGCATCAAGCAGGCCCTCGGCCCAATCCAGAGGAAGACCGCTCCTCTGAAATCTGCCACTGGCGAGGTGATTCAGGACCAGACACTGCAGCTGAAGCGCTGGGTCGAGCACTACTCTGAGCTATACGCCAGGGACAATGTGGTCACCGAAGACGCCCTGAGCGCCATTGAGTGTCTGCCTGTGCTAATGGAGCTCGACAGCGAACCGACCCTCGAAGAACTCAGTGATGCCCTAGACTCCCTTGCTCCTGGTAAAGCTCCTGGCAAAGATGGCATTCCTGCTGAGACCTTGAAGTGCTGCAGAGGTAGCCTGCTCATGGAGCTGCATGAAATTCTCTGCCTCTGCTGGGAAGAAGGAGAGGTGCCACAGGACATGAGGGATGCCAACATCGTCACGCTGTATAAGAATAAAGGTGACAGGGGCGACTGCAACAACTACCGTGGAATCTCCCTCCTCAGTACTGTCGGAAAGCTGTTTGCTCGAGTCGCATTGAAGAGGCTCCAAGTACTTGCAGAGAGAGTCTATCCAGAATCACAATGCGGATTCAGAGCTGACAGGTCCACAATCGACATGGTCTTTTCCCTCAGACAACTGCAGGAGAAATGCAGGGAACAGAAGCAGCCACTCTTCATAGCCTTCATAGATCTGACGAAGGCCTTCGACCTCGTCAGCAGGGATGGCCTGTTCAAGATCCTCCCCAAGATCGGATGCCCACCCAGGCTCCTCAGCATCATCAGATCTTTCCATGAGAACATGAGGGGCACCGTGGTCTTTGATGGACTAACATCAGACGCCTTTGACATCCGAAGTGGAGTAAAGCAGGGCTGCGTACTGGCTCCAACCCTATTCGGGATTTTCTTCGCAGTTATGCTGCGGCACGCCTTCGGATCTGTCACGGAAGGCATTTACCTCCGGACCAGGTCGGATGGAAAGCTCTTTAACCTCGCCAGGCTGAGAGCCAAGACGAAGGTTCGGCTGAGGTGTCTGCGCGACTTCCTTTTTGCCGACGACGCAGCAGTCACTGCCCACTCAGCCGAAGACCTCCAACGGCTCATGACCCGCTTCAGCGAGGCCTCTCAGGCTTTCGGACTCACCATCAGCCTGAAGAAAACACAAGTCATGGGACAAGGAGTGGACTCCCCACCTGAACTCAGCATCTCCAATTCCAAACTGGAAGTCGTTCACGACTTCGTGTACCTGGGCTCCACAATCTCTGACTCCCTCTCTCTTGATACGGAGCTAAACAAACGCATCGGTAAGGCATCTACTTCCATGTCCAGACTGACAAAGAGAGTGTGGGCCAACAATAGGCTGACTGAGTATACTAAGATTCAGGTTTTCAGAGCCTGTGTCCTGAGCACTCTCCTTTATGGCAGTGAGTCTTGGACCCTCCGCGCCCGTCAGGAAAGACAGCTGAATGCCTACCACATGCGCTGCCTTTGACACATCTTGGACATCACCTGGCAGGACAAGGTGACAAACAACAACGTCTTGGGAAGAGCAAGAATCACCAGAATGTACACAATGCTAAAGCAGAGACGAATGCGCTGGCTCGGGCATGTTGTGCGAATGGGCGACGGCAGGATCCCCAAGGATCTCCTGTACGGAGAGCTGATGCAGGGAAAGCGTCCAACAGGCAAGCCCCAGCTACGGTACAAAGACGTATGCAAGAGGGATCTGAAAGCCATGGACATCGATCTTGCTATGTGGGAGACACTGGCTGCAGACCGTTCAGCCTGGAGGCAGTCTGTTTGTTCAAAGAGGTCTCTCCAAGTTCGAGGAGTCACTTGCCAAGGAATCGGAGGCAAAGAGACAGAGAAGGAAGGCCAATAGCCAGGAAGACAGGCCAGAATCGGACTTCGTTTGTGCTCGGTGTGGGATGGACTGCCACTCTCGGACTGGCCTCATCAGTCACACCAGACGCTGCACCAGGATTGACAACTAGGGCGCAACTCCATAGTCTCCCGAGACTGAAGGATGCCTACTACTAGTACAGAATACAAACTATTGCCACATAAGCTGTAGTGGTATTTAAATCACAAGACTCGATTTATCAATATCCAAAACTAAAATTTACTAGGCAGAGAAATTCCGGTAAAGTATTCTGAAAAGCATGTGGGGCACATTATATCCTCAAGGACACCTTTGTCAATTTCATTGACTTTATTGGATACCTAAAGGTCAGTACGTATGTCATTCTGTAAATTTTGACGTCTTGATAACTGGTAGACCGTAAAGTTATTTTACAATGTATAAACTTGAATGAATGTGAACTTTGGAATCTAGAAAAAGCTTAACTGTCAATAGAGGAAATGTTTAACACTTATCAAGGAAGTCCATCCTTGCACTCATTGCAATCTCCTACCTGGCCTGATGTCCACACCCACACTTGAAGAAATAATTCACAAACAAATGACATACAGTAATTTTCTCTGAAAATAACTGAAAGAAAGTTTGAAGTTTATCTGAAAGAAGTCTGAAACAAATCACCCATCCATCAAACTCAGTCAACACACTCACTGGTCTAGTGAGTCTGATCACTGGTCAGATATATACTGGTCACTCCAATTTTCCAGAAATATCAACTTATTTGTTTGGAGATGCAACTTAAGAATTAGTGACGAATATAATGATGTAGCAGTTCTATAGAACAGAATAAAACCATAAGTCAGCAAAGACAGTAGGGAGACTGCAACTGCATATTTGGAAATATGAAGGAACCGCTGACACTAACAGACGGCTAACTGACAGGCATTTTGTTCCCTATTGAAGTCAGATCTATGTTGTATGAGCCCTGTCTTTGGAGTGATTTTGATCCAAGTCAGCCCTAGAAAGTGCAGAGATAGATTGATGAGGGTGTGCAAATATCTATAGTTTCGTGGTATGATTAGTTTATATTAGTTTTTTATTTACATTGACGTACACCTGTTTTAGTCCAGCCATTACTGCAATGGTTTGTGTAATTGGTTACTATTAAAGTTTCCAACTCAGATTCTTTTTAATATTCATACTTAAACTCGAATGTCGAATATCATTTCCAATCCCGCACTCACACATTTTTACAATAAAGCGAAAACACGTTATTTCCATCCAGTAATCTTCGTGTTTATACAAGATAAGATCAGTGACCATGCAAGAATAACCAGGAGTCACAGTAGTCTAAGTGTGGGAGCGTCTTCCGCGGCCTCATAGTCCGCAGGTCCATCCCAATGATCAATGCTCCTTTTTTGTATTAAGTTTAATGAACATTCTAAAATTCTTTCCATATTCTTTGTTATTAAACTTACACAATTAGTTGAAAATTTATTTGTTAATCGTACTCTCATTCACACTGAAAGAGCAATTTCTGATCAATTCGTAAATGATCGGAGAAGCATTAATCAGAGACACAGTATTGTGTAGGTAGCAGCGTCTTTTGGTCACCTGAGGGTTTCTCGCCGCCTCTCAGTAAAAATGCTGTTTACGAGAAGTGAAATTTAAGTTATGATTTAGGTTGAAATTTTGAACTTCGATTAGGTTGTGATCTGAGTATCATGTATGTCCATTATGTAGGACATAATGATTATGTGAATCATTGAACTCTGCATCCACTGTTAGGTGCCTGAAACAGTCGAACACTATCTCCTGCACTGCTTCCAACATCATAGTGCCAGAGTAAATTTCAAACAAGTCTTTATCGCACTTAAAACACCCTTTACCATCGAGCATATATTAAGAGGAGGTGACCACTTGTTACAAGAAAAATACCAAATAGTCAAAGCACTGGCTAAATATCTCCAGTCGACCAACAAATTGGGTCACATCTGACCCCTGCCACATTTATACCTGGAGCCACCAACAGCTAAACACAGAAAACAAATGCCTCATCGAAACACCATGGATCAGCTGACGCCATAAACATAACATATCGCCCTACGGTGCGGCAAGTCTCCCTACAACACACCTCTGTTTTCATCACCGTTCCTCTATGAACAGCACAACGCAACAAGCACCTTGGCAACTCCGATCATTCTCCACATAATCGCGTCCACCAACATCTGTACTTTTTTTTTTTTTTTTGTTTCAGAATCAAAATCAGAAGATACAACTAACGATTTACTATAAAACCAAGAAAACTGCCAACCTACTCATGAGAAACTCTCCAGACACAAAGCAGAACGCTTTGAAAGAGACAAACGTCATCTATGTCTTCAAATGTCCTCTTGGGGACTGTAAGCCCCAAAAAACTCAGTATATAGGCAAGACAACAACATCTCTTTCCAGGCGTTTAACAATGCATAAGCAACAGGGCTCCATTAAGGAACATATACTCTCTTCCCACAACCAAACCATCACCAGAGAAATCTTAACAAACAACACTGAAATCATCGATAGATACAGTGACAACAGGCGGCTTGACATCTGCGAGGCACAACACATCAAGAAGTCAACACCAGCAATCAACAGCCAATTAACGTACAACTATATTCTACCCACTTCAAGACTCCGCTTCAATATAGAAACGTCAAGAAATATGGGCCAATAGGCCTTCTGCAGTTCTATTGGGACCCGACTTCTACTTTTACAAATCTATACCCCGTTTTCCATGTTCTGTGTTTCACCCCACTAATGTATTACATCACCTCACCCAAATGCAGGTATAAGAGCCAATGTTTGTTTCATAAAGCATAAGTTGTGTAGATAAACTAAAGTCTTTGAAAATGTAATAAGTTTTACGAAACGCGCTAAAAGTGTCGCGTCAGACTAGAAATAAAGAATGAATTTTGGAGAATTGATTTTTAATTTACCGTCATCAGTAAAAAGAAACATAGGGAAAATTGAGAAAATTCGTGTTAGAATTATTAATCTTACTTTTTTCGGTCATATTTAATAACATATGTCTACAGGAAAGACTGCTACCAATATATATATATTATATATATATATATATTAATATATATATATATATATATATATATAATATAATTATATATATATATATATATATATATATATATATATATATATATATGTTATTAAATATGACCGAAAAAGTAAGATTAATAATTCTAACACGAATTTTCTCAATTTTCCTTATGTTTGTTTTTACTGATGACGGTAAATGAAAAATCAATTCTCCAAAATTCATTCTTTATTTCTTAGTCTGACACGACACTTGAACGCGTTTCGTAATAACTAATTACATTTTCAAAGACTTTTAGTTTTCACACACAACTATAACCTGAAAGCACTAAACACTTCTTTACTATGCTATGATTTAAACAGCTTTCATCTTTCATTTTATACCCGCGTTTTGGGTGAGGTGATATGTTACAACAGTTTTTAATGAGGTGAACAAAACTTTCAACAAAGGACAGAACACGAAACAATGGATATTAATTGGATATTAATTGGGTAAATTGAAGGTATGAATGGAAGTAACTGCGGAAGGGCCTATTGGCCCATATTTCTTGATGCTTCTATATTGGAGCGGGGTCTTGAAGTGGGTAGAATATAGTTGTGCATTAATTGACTGTTGATTGCTGGTGTTGACTTCTTGATGTGTAGTGCCTCGCAGATGTCAAGCCGCCTGCTATCGCTGTACCTATCGATGATTTCTGTGTTGTACAACACAGAAATCATCGATAGGAGGAAGGGAGGAATCCCGCTCATATGCGGTATTCTTTCATGAATGGTTGTCGAGAGCACTTGGTGTAAATTGCCAGCTTGAAAAATATTGCAAATCAAATGCAATATTTTTCATAGATAACTGGGAAGACTTTTATGGAAGTAATGATTTGTTTGCTTGGGATGGGGTATATCTATTGAGGGCTGGGGTTATTGCTGTTGCCAACTCGTTGGAACCTGTGGTGGGAGGGATTTGTTTGGGTTTAAACTGTTAGTAGATAGAGATATGGGACTTGATATGGAGAAACGGGGTAATAAAAGTATGTGTTTGTGGGAGAAACAACTTGGTAAAATGATCAGGGAAGGAGTGGAGCCTTAAAATAACAATACACTTCGGGTATATTATATGAACAGTAATAGTCTAAGAAACAAAATAAAAGATTTAAATGCTCCTGTCTGTACAGAAAAAAATAGATATTATTACACTCACCGAAACGTGGATGAATGTAGAAAATAGAGAACTATTAGCTGAACATCAAATGAATGGATTTAAACTATTTCACACAGATAGATATATTAGACGAGATGGGGGAGTAGCCATATACGTCAGTATTTGCGTCATGGGTGACTTTAATTTTAGTGAAATAAACTCGATTAACGGAACAGGGAATTACGATGCAGAAGATTTTATCAAATTAATTGACGATTGCTTTCTTACTCAACACATTAAGGAACCAACACGGGAAAATAATACTTTAGATTTAGTGTTAACTAACAGGGAAACACAGATTAATGACTGCTAAGGGGGGGGGGGCAGGTGGTTGTACTGAGAGGGCCAATAGTAAAAATGAAAGGAGTTCCTAAAATAGTGGAGAGTAGATAGGCCCCAGTCTCCAGGGAAGAATATTCACAGCAATGAATACTTGCATTAAAGTAAGATTTGCAGTCTAGTAGGTAATCATCTCCTCCACTTCAACAGGATGAACGGTTACTCCCAAAAACTCTAAAATTATTTATTAAACCCTCTAATAACCCCCTATATACAAACTACAATAAATCACTTTACCACTCTACCTTACTTTAAATACCTTGGCCCACATAAGCAGGATGCAAGGTTTATAATTGCAAATTAGGGTAAAGACTACTTTCTTGAAAGGCACTTGTAAAGGCTTAAAGTAGCCTTGGTAAACTTTAGCACACGTGGTTTCACTAGTCATCCTAGAGTACCCTTAGAGATACCAAACACTGGTTTAGTCTACACAAATAATTACACATACACCTATGCAGGCGACGAGTCACAATAACGTGGCTAAAGTATGTTGACCAGACCACACACTAGAAGGTGAAGAGACGACGACGTTTCGGTCTGTCCTGGACCATTCTCAAGTCGATTGTGACTTAAGAATGGTCCAGGACAGACCGAAACGTCGTCGTCTCTTCACCTTCTAGTGTGTGGTCTGGTCAACACATACACCTAGCCAATAGCATGGTAACAATACAGAAAGGTTCTTGGACATAGGGTATAGAGAGAGAAGAAAGGAGGAGGAGAACAGAGCCCACAGGGAAGGTGTAAACACCACAGCAGCCGCCCAGAGAAGGAAGAGAATAGCCTCCGAGCTCTCTTAAGTATGCTGCCGGGAAGATACCTAACTGATCGTACAGCCACAATCATTACAAGTCTTCACCGACCTTCCTTACTAGTTACTTTAACAATTCTAAGAATAGCTGATAATTAGGTCAATATTATATTTAATAATCAACAAGCTCAGTCTGAATGAATGTTTTGTGAGTAACAAGATTCGTCTTATATCTGTCAAGGAAGACGGAAACAAAGCCACACCCAGGATTCCAGGCACCATGAATGTAAATGTTATTGTTAATTAAATATCCTTCTCACATGATCCAATCCTAACAATTAATGTATAGTAATTATTTAAACTCAATTTGACCTCTGGTTTTCAAATAAGAACCCAGGGTCGTAACAATGATAAAGATATTGGGAGTGAACTACGGAACAGTGATCACAAAGAAATCAGATTTAGCATAGAATGGAATAGATCTGTAGGAGAAAATTCTTTTAAAGTGCCAGATTTTCGTAAAGCTAATTTTAATATCTTAAGAAATTGTTTGGGTCAAATAGATTGGAAAGTCTTGGGCATAGGGGGTGGGCCGGTCTTGGAGCAAGACGTGAACTCAGCGATGTGTGATGTAAAGGAGGATTTCGATTTGGATTCAAAATATAACTTATTTACAAATATTCCAAGCAAAGCACAGGAACGTAGTATACCTTATAAATTGAATACATCAAATACAAATGACCCGAAATGGATAACAAAGGATCTGAAAAACCTTATAGGTAGAAAGAAAGCTTGGTACAAAAGGATTAAGAATGGGGAAGTCAGTTAAGAACCAGAATTCGCCCAACTGGTTAGAAATGTTAAAAAAGAGATAAGGAGAGCAAAAAGAAACTATGAAGTTCCTATAGCAGGCCAAGCAAAGGCAAATCCTAAAGATTTTTTTCAGTTATATCGAACAAAGTTTAGGGGAAGGATAGGTCCATTAAAAACCGAGACAGGTCAGATAGCGAATAATGACGAAGAGATGAGTAGTATTTTTAATAAATATTTTGTCTCTTTATTTACTAAAGGAGAACTTAACTCTATGCCTTCAGCCGAACAAGACTATGTGGGTGGGGACGAAGACAGGTTGACTAGTGTAACAGTTACCAAGGATGATGTTAATAAACAATTAGTAAAACTCAAACAAATCCCCAGGGCCGGATGAAGTGTTTGCCAGGGTGCTTAAAGAATGCAAAGAGGAGCTTTGCGAGCCATTGTATACCATATTTAATAAATCATTATAGTCAGGCAGAGTGCCAGAGTCGTGGAAGGTTGTTAATGTGGTACCAATTTTTAAGAAAGGAGATAGATCACTTGCATCAAACTATCGCCCAATTAGCCTAACGTCTATTGTTTGATAAGTTACTTGAATCGATAATTGCAAATACCATTCGTCTTCATCTTGAAAAACATAAATTAATAAACGAGTCACAACATGGTTTTACAAATGGCCGTTCATGATTAACAAATTTGCAATCTTTTTAGTCCAGCATAGTTGAAGCAGTTGATAGTGGTAAGGTTTGCGATGTTGTGTACCTTGACTTTAGCAAAGCTTTTGATACAGTGCCACATGAAAACCTGATTAAAAAGAGAGGCTCATGGTATTGGGGGAGCTATATTGAGTTGGATTAGTATATTTTTGTAGCAGTCTTTCTTGTAAACATATGTTGTTGAATATGACCGAAAGGGTAAGATTAATAATTCTGACACCAATCTTTTCAATATTTCTTACGTTCCTCTTCACTGCCGAGGGTAATTGATAAATTAACTCTCCAAAATTCATTCTTTATTTCGGGTCTGTAATATTTATTACGTTTCGTAATGCTTATTACATTTTCAAAGACTTAGTTTACACGTAAAATACATCATACGTATACTCATTTTGGGTGAGGTGATATGGTACAAAAGTTTTGGGTGAGGTGACTGAACATATGCCAGAACACGAAACAATGGGTACAAATTGGGTATGAAAAACATAAGAATGGAAGTAACTGCAGAAGGCCTATTGGCCCATACTTCCTCTTGCTGCTTCTATGTTGGTTCGGGGTCTTGAAGTGGGTAGAATATAGTTGTGCATTAATTAGCTGTTGATTGCTGATGTTAACTTTTTGATGTGTAGTACAGTCAGTCAGGTGCTGTCACAGTGAGAGGTTGTGTTAGCTGGAGCTCCGTGTGAAGCAATATTATTCAGCAATAATGGAGGGTTTGGTGAGGGAGTTGGTGAGTCTGGTTGGAGCTCTGAGGACAGAGCTGGATTCGTTGCGGGAGGAGGTAAGGCAGCTTAAGCAACGACAGGATGAAGCAAAGGAGGAGACCGGCATTAGGGAGACCCCGTCTTGGCATATTGTAAAAGACAGGGGTCTTAAGAAGACCTTGGCAAAAAAGACACCTAATACCATAAAGATTACAAACGCATTTGATGTGTTGGAGGACGAGTGCTGTGGTGAACCTATGGTTCAGCGTGGAGGTAAGGGCATAGCGGCGAGGAACATTGAAGCGCGGGTCCCTCAAAGTGCCCAAGAGAAAAGGGAGGATCGAAGCGAATTTTGGTTGTGGGAGATTCCCAGGTGAGGTATTTGGACAGAACGTTTTGTGCCAGAGATAAAGGGAACAGATTAAGGGTTTGCTATCCTGGAGCTGGTATTGGTGATATTGTTGGAAACATGAAAGATATTATGACGGGAAATGGGAGCAAACCCATTATTTGTATTAGTGTAGGGGGTAATGATGTTGGGAGAGTTAGAAGTGAGGAACTAATACTGAAATTCAAGACAGCAATAGAATTAGTTAGGAGCAAGGGAGGAATCCCGATCATATGTGGCATTCTTCCAAGAAAGGGAGTGGGAAATGAATGGATGTCGAGGGCACTTGGTGTCAATTGCAGGCTGGAAAGATATTGCAAATCTAATGCAATATCTTATATAGACAACTGGGAACACTTCTATGGAAGAAATGAAATGTATGCTCGGGATGGGGTGCATCTATCGAGAGCTGGGGTTGTTGCTGTTGCAAACTCGTTGGAAGAAGTGGTTAGAGGTGTTTGTTTGGGTTTAAACTGTTAGTAGATAGAGGTATGGGAATTGATTTGGAGGAAGGATGTAATAAAAGTATGTGTTTGCGGGAGAAAGGAATTGGCAAAATGATCAGGGAAAGAGAAGGGCCTCAAAATAACAATTCACTTAGGGTATATTACACAAACAGTAGAAGTCTAAGAAATAAAATTAACGAATTAAATGCTCTTGTCTGCACAGAAAAAATAGATATTATTGCACTTACCGAAACGTGGATGAATGTTGATAATAGAGAACTATTAGCCGAATATCAAATAAATGGATTTAAACTATTTCACACAGATAGATATATTAGACGAGGTGGTGGAGTAGCCATATACGTTAGGGACAATTTGAAATGTAGTCTCAAAGAGGGAATCAAAACTGAGCCACACACAGAAACTATTTGGATAGAATTAAACGAAAAAGCAAATAATATTATAATTGGAGTTATATATAGGCCACCAAATTTAGACAGAATGGAAGCAAAGCATCTATGGGATGAAATATCTAGGGCATCTAGATCTAACAGTATTTATGTCATGGGTGACTTTAATTTGAGTGGAATAAACTGGTTGAACAAAACAGGGAATAGTGAAGCAGAAGATTTTCTAGAATTAATTGACGATTGCTTTCTTACGCAACACATTAAGGAACCAACACGGGAAAATAATATTTTAGATTTAGTGTTAACTAACAGGGAAACACAAATTAATGACATCGAAATAGGGAGTGAGCTAGGGAACAGTGATCACAAAGAAATCAGATTTGGCATAGAATGGAATAGACCTGTAGGAGAAAATTCTGTTAAAGTGCCAGATTTTCGAAAAGCTGATTTTAATAGCCTAAGAAATTTTTTGGGTCAAATTGATTGGAAAGTCTTGGGTATGGGGTGTGGGCCGGTCTTGGAGCGAGACATGAACCCAGCGATAGGTGATGTAAATGGGGATTTCGATGTAGATTCAATTTATAACGTATTTAAGAATATTCTAAACAAAGCACAGGAACGTAGTATACCACACAAATTGAATAGATCGATTACTAATGACCCAAAGTGGATAACAAAGAATTTGAAGAATCTTATAGGTAAAAAGAGAGCTTGGTACAAGAGGATTAAAAATGGGGAGGTCACTTTAGAACAGGAATTCGTACAACTAGTTAGAAATGTTAAAAAAGAGATAAGGAAAGCAAAAAGAAACTATGAAGTTCGTATAGCAGGGCAAGCAAAGACAAATCCTAAAGGGTTTTTTCAGTTATATCGAACTAAGACTAGGGAAAGGATAGGTCCATTAAAAACTGAGACAGGTCAAATAACAGATAGTGATGAAGAGATGAGTAGTATTTTTAATAAATATTTTGTATCTGTATTTACTAAAGAGGAACTTAACAATATGCCTTCAGCCCAACAAGTCTATGTGGGTGGGGACGAGGACAGGTTGACGAGTTTAGCAGTTACCAGGGAGGATGTTCTTAAACAAATAGTAAAACTCAAACCAAACAAATCCCCAGGGCCGGATGAAGTGTTTGCCAGAGTGCTGAAAGAATGCAAAGAGGAGCTTTGTGACCCACTGTCAATCATATTTAATAAATCAATAGAGTCAGGCAGAGTGCCAGAGTTTTGGAAAGTTGCTAATGTGATACCAGTTTTTAAGAAAGGAGATAGATCACTTGCGTCTAACTATCGACCAATTAGCCTAACGTCTATTGTGGGAAAGTTACTCGAATCTATAATAGCAAATAAAATTCGTCTTCATCTTGAAAAACATAAATTAATAATTGAGTCGCAACATGGTTTTATAAATGGCCGTTCATGTTTAACAAATTTGTTATCTTTTTATTCTAGCATAGTTGAGGCAGTTGATAGTGGTAAGGATTGTGATGTTGTGTACCTTGACTTTAGCAAAGCTTTCGATACAGTGCCACATGAAAGACTGATTAAAAAGATAGAGGCTCATGGTATTGGGGGTGCTATATTAAGCTGGATTAGGGCATGGCTATACCAAAGGAAACAGAGAGTTAGTATAAATGGAGTCAAGTCAGAGTGGGAAAATGTTGTAAGTGGAGTGCCTCAAGGCTCTGTCTTGGGACCTCTGTTGTTTATAATATATATAAATGATTTAGATTCAGGTTTGAGTAGCAACATTTGCAAATTTGCCGATGATACGAAAATCGGTAGGGAAATTAATTCGGAGGAGGACTCACTATCACTTCAAGTTGATCTAGATAGGGTTTTGAAATGGTCAAAGGACTGGCAGATGCAGTTTAATGCTGATAAATGTAAAGTTCTGAGGCTAGGTAATGATGATAGAGTTACAAGATACGAGCTAGATGGTGTTGAGATTGCGAAGTCGGATTGCGAAAGGGATCTGGGAGTTATAATTAGTAAGAATTTAAAACAAAAGGATCAATGCATAAATGTTCGTAATAAGGCAAATAGGACACTCGGATTTATTAATCGCAGCGTAAGTAACAAGACACCTGGTGTGGTTCTCAAGCTATATCTTGCTCTGGTTAGGCCCCATTTAGATTATGCAGTTCAGTTTTGGTCGCCATATTATAGAATGGATATAAATTCACTTGAACGTGTCCAGCGTAGGATGACTAAGTTAATTCCCCAAATTAGAAATCTTTCATATGAAGAAAGATTAACAAAGCTTAATTTGCATTCACTGGAAAGGCGAAGAGTTAGGGGTGACATGATAGAGGTTTACAAGTGGATGAATGGACATAACAAAGGGGATATTAATAGGGTATTGAAAGTATCAACACAGGACAGAACGCGAAACAATGGGTATAAATTGGATAAGTTTAGATTTAGGAAAGACTTGGGTAAATACTGGTTCAGTAACAGGGTTGTTGATTTGTGGAACCAATTGCCGCGTAACATTGTGGAGGTGGGGTCCCTCGATTGTTTCAAGCATGGGTTGGACATGTATATGAGTGGGATTGGGTGGTTATAAATAGGAGCTGCCTCGTATGGGCCAATAGGCCTTCTGCAGTTGCCTTTGTTCTTATGTTCTTATGTTCTTATTCGAGTAGTAACTTTCCCACAATAGACGTTAGGCTAATTGGTCGATAGTTAGACGCAAGTGATCTATCTCCTTTCTTAAAAACTGGTATCACATTAGCAACTTTCCAAAACTCTGGCACTGTGCCTGACTCTATTGATTTATTAAATATGATTGACAGTGGGTCACAAAGCTCCTCTTTGCATTCTTTCAGCACTCTGGCAAACACTTCATCCGGCCCTGGGGATTTGTTTGGTTTGAGTTTTACTATTTGTTTAAGAACATCCTCCCTGGTAACTGCTTAACTCGTCAACCTGTCCTCGTCCCCACCCACATAGACTTGTTGGGCTGAGGGCATATTGTTAAGTTCCTCTTTAGTAAATACAGATACAAAATATTTATAAAAAAACTACTCATCTCTTCATCACTATCTGTTATTTGACCTGTCTCAGTTTTTAATGGACCTATCCTTTCCCTAGTCTTAGTGTGAGGAGATGTAGAATCTCCTCAGCTAGTTTTCCTAGTTTCTAGAATAGGCTAGTCGCTCTAGGGACTCTAGAAACTGAAGCTTTCAAAATTTCATATACTTGTTGGGTGTCATATGAAAGCTTATGTTAAATGCTGTCAGTTAAAACTAATTAGATGTCTGTGATTGCTCTGTAGAGAGAATTACAGCAAAATTTTCCTGTTCTGTGAAACAGAGAGATGGTAGTATGACTCAAAAAACCGTTACGGGTGGGGGGGGGACAGTGGGGGAACGTTGCCTTCCCCCCCCCCCACCAAGGGAGACGTTGAGACGTTGTGTTAGGCCTCACCCTCCTTGTGACGTCACGCCACGCCACAGGCGAGGGGCACTTGTGATTGGTCTAAGCACCCCTGCTCCTATGCCGAGTTTTGGCGCGAAGAGCTGTTATTGGAAGCGGCATGAGGAACAGTGCCGGCTTCCTGCTGATTGGTCAAGACAAGGTAGGGGGAGAAATATGGGGATGTGAGTCTCTCTAGCCCGCCAAGAGTTTAGTTTGAATTGGGCAGCCAGGGTGTGAAGAGTGTCTAGGTAGGGGGTGGCGGGCCTGCCCCCCCCACCACCGTTATCGCTCCTGTCGTGCAGTTTATTCATATTGCATGTCACTCCAGCCACCCTGGGTGTGTCGAAGGCCAAATTTGCGAGAAACTGGTACTTGGACTTTGAATTCCGCCCGACGTCGTCCATGGGGAGGTGACGCCGGCCAGTGTCACCCCTGTCACCCCAGTGTAAGAGCGAGTCATGCTCTAGTGTGTTGGGGGGTAGTGGTGATTCCCCATCCACATGTGTGTATACCCCCAGGCGCCCGCGGCCACCCGCCGGCCGCCCAGCCACCCACCCACCTTACCCCGCGCGCGAGCAGCCCGGGTGGGGTGGGGTGCTGTGACGTCACGCGCCACCCGTGGCCACCCTCCTGAAGGCCACGCAGTGGCCACATGTTGGCCACCACCTTTGGCCACCCCCTTGGCCACATTCCCAGGACAGCCTAAGGCCACATCTTGTCGACGCACGAGGAGCAAGCTAAGTGTTGACAGCCAGGTGGTAAGGACCTGGGAAATGAGGAAATGTGTGGAAGGAAACGTGAGTACTTTATCAGTGTCTCAGATTAGTGGAAATCATAGTAGAAAAGTTGTGTGGGCCCCTAGCCCGGCCAGGCTAGGGAAGCAGCTGAGACACCCGTCTGTGGCACGCCCAGGTGACTGTGGGGCAGTACCTGGAGAGGGAAATTGTCACTGTAAATCATGTAGTGATATAATTGTACATCTGTAGAGATGTTGTGTGTAGACTGACTAGAGTATGGGACCAGTCAGTGTAGAAAATCATCATATAAATGATCCAGTCTGTCGATTCTGTATAATCGTCCAGCCTTGGTTAGTGCCATGGTACCTCATTATGTAATTAGGCCAGGTTAGAGTTAATTAAGCAGGCCCGTGGGGCAGGGTTATTAGTGGATATCCTGAGGTCTGTATATTCACCTGGTGATTAATTTGCATTGTTTATGGAGGCCATTTCCATATGTATCATTTGCATGTTGCATGTATTATGTTGTGTGGTGAGTCAGTAGATGTGATCGCTGACTGATTGCCTAATGATGTCATTAGCATGGGGGGCATGCTGACGGTATCATTATGTGCAGGTTTGTGCAGTGTTATCAGGTATACGTTATTACTGTCCTAGGAACTGTGTTGAGGATTTAAAGGGACCCTTTGAGTATTCAGGGAAATTCTCAGTCACTTAATGGGAGCGAGCAATTTGTTAATTTGCCTAATTATGGGAGAATTAGTGCCAGCTGTCCGCGTAGAGCGACGGTGCCTTATATTAACGTAAATTGTCTTGCTGAAGCCACCGGGATCGGGCGATCTTTTGCAACGTTTGCAAGATTAGTGGGGCAGTAATATGGGATACCTTGATTGTTGCAAAACCGTGTGTCATTACTGTGTGGGCATAGTAATTAACGAGTTGCAGTAGTCGCAACCGTATGTGGGCAGTGCTATTTTATGTTGTTGTGCATGCCATTATATGTGTGACCTATGTAACCTTAGGGTTACTTTGTTTCTTTAAGTTGTGTTGAGAACTTGAGGATTCAGTGAGTTAATTAGGGGTAATTAACTGGATAAGGGGGTGCACATTTGAAGTTGTTGAATGAGTGAGGGCTGTTATGGGAGAACAGTGTTGAACTTGAGCTTGTGGGAATACGTTTCCGGTGCAATTAATTGTCCGTGTGACAATTAATTGACCACTCTAGCTAATTATGTAATTAGCATTCTCATCATGAATTCACGTAGTGGGAGAGGATCTGTCAGAGTCTGTCAGTGATAGTGTTAACGTCAGTTGCTCGAGACTAACTGCCTTTCAGGGTTGGGGCAATTAGTGGCTCATGATAATTAGTGGAGTAATTAACGTCTGGAGTCTTGAGGACTCAGATGACTCGGTAAAGCGAGGTCATGGGGTTAGCATAATACGTTATATTAATCATATTCTGTCTGGTGACAGTGGATTAAGTTGCACTCATTGTTAATTAGTAATTAACTCCTCTTCCGTGAATTCACAGTGTTTGATGAGACCTGCTTAGGCAGTGCGGAGTGAGACGTATTTATGTATGATTAATTATCGGTCCTGGTGACAGTTAATTAATTGCTCGAGGTTAATTAGGGTAATTAGCACTCATTAGTAAGTAAAAGTAATTAATGATACACAGACTGTTGAGAAGCCACCCACTTGGGGTAGGCTTAGTTAACGTAACTCAATTGGGATGTAATTAGTGGTCCGTTTGACCTTAATTAAGAATTACTCACTGAATACTTGCAAGGAGTCAAGTGTGATGTAATTTAAGAGTTTGAGTTATTGTGACAAGAGGACTTGTGTTAACGTAGAGTACTATCATGTTGTTGTCTAGCGTGAGACACTTGTTGTGATTAAAGTAGTACTTGTTGCTGACTGCTGTGATCAGTCAATTTCCATCATTATTCACATAATCAATGTTGTAATTGATTAAGGCAATTTCTTTTGGTTATCGTCTAGTGACGAGGGTAAAGTAACTTAGGGATGAGTGGAGCTGTGTCCCAGAATCCCACCTTGCCTGACTTTGTTCACTTTAGTTGTGATAGGGGGAGTCACTGTTAGACTACCCACCTGATTACGGGGGTCGCTCCTGTTGGGCGGGAGGACCTTAAGCTTGTGATTAGAGTAGCTGCCACTAGGAAGCCGTGTCACTATTGATTGCTTGCTTGTGTCATCAGTGGATAACTTTGTTCAGTTAGTTCATGTTGTCAGCCCGAAGTGTCAGCAGGATGGAGCCTGCTGTCATTTCTCGAGGGGCTGTTGAATAGCTGTGTTGCAAATGCCACTGGTTGGACTTAACGTAATTAAATCACTCGCTGTGGTGTAACTTAGTCTGTGATATTTTTCTTTGATTTGCAATATTGCGTCATCAGTGGGCACACCTGTGTTCAGGTTAGTTCAGTATGCAGCCACACAGCAAGGGTTGCTATTTAGCTGTTGGTTATAGTGCCACTGGATGGAACGTAATGTATTATGTATTGATGTTGATAACGTAAAGATTAATTTGAGGAAGGGTGCTGGAGTTGCCAGTGAACCCATTAGTTATTGATGTCATTGAAAGGCTACTGATTTGATTGCATTGCAACCGCTATTGCAGGTGTAGACTGCACTGAGGCGTAGAACAGTTAGGAGGTTACTGGAGACGTGTTTCAGAACTCACTGTGTCATTTGTTGTAATTGTGATTATAGATCTGTTAGTTCTTGCTTGCTTGTTGATTCCTCTGTGGGCACGCTTATGTTCGAGTTAGTTCATTATGCAGTCCGAGGGGCTGGTGTCTAGCTGTCATTGATAGTGTCACAGGAAGGACTTCGAGTAACGTCATTGACATTCTTTTGTTTTGATGTAGTAGTCTAGTCTCTTGTTATAAATAAATTGTTATTTTGTTAACGGTCTTTGATGTCAACCTTCAACTATTCTGTGCCACTCCCATGTTCTGATATATTGATATTGTTGTTTTGATCTTTGATATGACGGCTGTGCTCTTGGGAATTCGAATTCCAATTCATAGCGCCACAACAAATATAAAATTTGATTGTGAGAACCCGTCGGTTACCCTTTATTGGTTTTAACGTCATGTTTAACTAGGAGGAACCAGCGGCCTATTGTGGACAGGTTTTCACCCCTGCTGGTGGAAGCCTGGCGGTTTGCTCCCGCTTCTCCTTTTTCTACTGGACTCATGCTTAACTGCCAAGAGCAGCCTTTAAACTTGTAGTCCACCTCCTAAGGGAGGTAGGCGTAGAGAAAAATCTCACACTTATTCGATATAACTGAAAAAACCCATTAGATTTGTCTTTGCTTGCCCTGCTATACGACTTCATAGTTTCTTTTTGCTTTCTTATCTCTTTTTTAACATTTCTAACTAGTTGTACGAATTTTGTTCTAAAAGGGACCTCCCCATTTTAATTCCTCTTGACCAAGCTCTCTTTTTACCTATAAGATTCTTCAAATTCTTTGTTTATCCACTTTGGGTCATTAGTAATCGATCTATTCAATTTGTGTGGTATACTACGTTCCTGTGCTTTGTTTAGAATATTCTTAAATACGTTATAAATTGAATCTACATCGAAATCCCCATTTACATCACCTATCGCTGGGTTCATGTCTCGCTCCAAGACCGGCCCACACCCCATACCCAAGACTTTCCAATCAATTTGACCCAAAAATTTCTTAGGCTATTAAAATCAGCTTTTCGAAAATCTGGCACTTTAACAGAATTTTCTCCCTAAGTCTATTCATTCTATGCCAAATCTGATTTCTTTGTGATCACTGTTCCCTAGCTCACTCCCTATTTCGATGTCATTAATTTGTGTTCCCTGTTAGTTAACACTAAATCTAAAATATTATTTTCCCGTGTTGGTTCCTTAATGTGTTGCGTAAGAAAGCAATCGTCAATTAATTCTAGAAAATCTTCTGCTTCACTATTCCTGTTTTTGTTCAACCAGTTTATTCCACTCAAATTAAAGTCACCCATGACATAAATACTGTTAGATCTAGATGCCCTAGATATTTCATCCCATAGATGCTTTGCTTCCATTCTGTCTAAATTTGGTGGCTATATATAACTCCTATTATAATATTATTTGCTTTTTCGTTTTATTCTATCCAAATAGTTTCTGTGTGTGGCTCAGTTTTGATTCCCTCTTTGAGACTACATTTCAAATTGTCCCTAACGTATATGGCTACTCCACCCTCCTCGTCTAATATATCTATCTGTGTGAAATAGTTTAAATCCATTTATTTGATATTCGGCTAATAGTTCTCTATTATCAACATTCATCCACGTTTCGGTAAGTGCAATATATCTATTTTTTCTGTGCAGACAAGCATTTAATTCGTTAATTTTATTTCTTAGACTTCTACTGTTGTGTAATATACCCTAAGTGAATTGTTATTTTGAGGCCCTTCTCTTTCCCTGATCATTTTGCCAATTCCTTTCTCCCGCAAACACACACTTTTATTACATCCTTCCTCCAAATCAATTCCCATACCTCTATCTACTAACAGTTAAACCCAAACAACACCTCTAACCACTTCTTCCAACGTTTGCAACGCAACTCCTATGGTGTCCACTACCGCCCACAGGATA
>WNGS01140986.1:0-11920 GCA_020271785.1 Procambarus virginalis
GCTGCTCTCTCTATTATGTTAATGGTAGCCATGTTATTTCTGTCGAACTCTTGTCTGGGTCTTCTGTCTTTAACGGAGGGTTGTAAATGACTGCCACTATTATCTTTGGTCCACCCATTGTCATAGTTCCGTTATGTAATCCCTTAATGCGTCGCAGCCCGGAATTTCCATCTCTTCAAAGCTCCAGTCCTTCCTTATCAGTAGAGCCACTCCTCCTCCTCCTCTGCTGTCTCTCTCTTTCTTTACTATATAAAAATCCTTAGGAAACACAGCATTTGTTATGACTCCTGACAATTTTGTTTCTGTGAGTCATATTATATCTGGGTTTTCTTCCTGCGCCCTTTTTACCAGTTCACTTGCTTTGTTGGTAATCCCATCGATGTTTGAATACATTACCTTGAAGCTCATTTTCCTATGTCCATTTTCACCCACCCTCCCCACTAGTGCAGGAAGCTGTTCCATGGGCATTGCTGCTTGGGTAGGCTCATTCTCCTGTGGGATAGTTACCAGGGCTTCTGAGGGAGGTGGGAGTGGGGGGGGGGATGGAGGGGCAGGGGAGGATGGCTTAGAACTGGGGTGGGGATGGAGGACTTAGTTCGTGTCTGGGCCGGCTTGGGGCAGGAGGAAGACCAGGGGGTAGGAAGGAAGGGGGCACTTTGGGTAGGGAGGGAGGGTAGAATTGGGTGGAATCGTGGAACTCCCCACCTATAAAGTGGTGAGTTGGGGTGTTGCACCTCGGGAACCCCTCTGGGGTTCCCGAGGTGCTGGGTTGGGGTTCCACACTCCACACTGGGATTGCTGGGTTGGGGATGAGGTTCTCTGGCTCCCTTCCCTCTGCCTGCGCCTTTTCCTTGCATCTGCTGCCTGTATTATCTCTGTCCGGGTCATGTCCCTCTGAAGGAATACCTGTTTGTAATTCGTTACATACGAATTGTGTGTGTGTGTGTACTCACCTATTTGTGCTTGTTGGGGTTGAGCTTTGGCTCTTTGGTCCCGCCTCTCAACTGTCAATCAACTGGTGTACAGATTCCTGAGCCTACTGGGCTCTATCATATCTACATTTAAAACTGTGTATGGAGACTAGATATGGACTCCATGCTGGGGCTGCATACTCCAGGGTTGGTCTGACATAGGTGGTATACAAACTTCTGAATGATTCCTTACACAAGTGTCTAAATGCCGTTCTTATGTTAGCCAATCTGGCATATGCTGCTGATGTTATCCTTTTAAAATGGGCTTCAGGACACAAGTCTGGCGTGATATCAACCCACAAGTCTTTCTCTCTCTCTGACTCTTGAAGAATTTCCTATTCCAATTGATACCCTGTAACTGGCCTCCTGCTTCCTTCACCTATCTTCATTACATTACATTTGCTTGGTGTTAAACTGTAACAACCATTTGTTTGACCATTCCTTCAGTTTGTCTAGGTCTTCTTGAAGAATCAAGCAGTCTTCCTCTGTCTTAATCCTTCTCATAATTTTGGCATCGTCAGCAAACATTGAGAGGAATGAGTCCATACCCTCCAGGAGATCGTTTATGTACATCAGAAACAAGATAGGACCGAGTACAGAGTCCTGTGGGACTCCATAGGTGACTTCACGCCAATCTGAGGTCTCACCCCTTGATGTATCTCTTTGCTTTCTAGTAGGCATTTGTCAATCCCATGGGGTTATAGAGTTGTGCCCTGGGTGTCTAGTTGTTGTAGTCTAGTTGGATGCAGTGCCTGCTGTGGCTGTGAAGGCCAACCCGAGAATCAGAATGCAACAGTCCCGACTGCAGCGAGCGCAGATAAACGCCGAAGCGGGTGCGTCTGACAGTGGTCGAGACCTTCTTTGAAGTTTATTATCTTCCGCCTGCCTCTTCAGTTCATCCACGAATTGCTGGAGTCCCTTCAGCACTTTACATCTCCAGGCAGATATGTCTGCAGCTGCTGCCTCCCAAGTGTTGATCTCGATGTTCATCTGCTTGAGGTCGCGTTTGCAGGCATCTTTGAAACGCAGCTGAAGTCTTCCGGTGGGTCGCCTTCCTGATGCCAGTTCTCCATACAAGAGGTCCTTCAGTATGTGTCCATCGTTCATGCATGTGACATGTCCCAGCGATCGCATGCGTCTCTGCTTCAGGAGAGTGATCATTGAAGAGAGTCCTGTTCTCTCGAGTACTGTGTTATTGGTGACGTGGTCTTTCCATGTGATGTCAAGGATGCGTCTCAGGTTCCACATGTGAAAGGTATTGAGCCGTCTCTCCTGGCGAGAGTGCAGGGTCCAGGATTGCGAGCCGTAAAGAAGTGTACTCACCACACATGCCATGTAGACTTGTGCCTTGGTGTGCACTGTCAGTTTGGCATTTTCCTAAACGCGTTTTGTGAGCCTGGCCAGTGTTGTTGCGGCCTTCCTGATACGCCTGTTGAGCTCAGTGTCCAGGGAAAGGGTGTCTGATATTGTGGAGCCCAGGTACACAAACTCGTGAACTGCCTTTTGCACATAGTCTGCTGTATTTATACAAGGTAGCTCATTGACATCTTGTCCCATCACCTTCAGGCTGATTGTCAGGCCGAATGTGGAACAGGCTGCGGCAAAGCAGTTGAGGCTGCAGGCCTTCTGCTGTGTGTGCGGTGATCACTGCGTCATCAGCAAAGAGGAACTCCCTGAGGTTTCGCATCTGTACCTTTGTCTTTGCTCAGAGTCTAGATAGATTATGGAGCTTTCCATCAGATCGTGTATGGAGATAGATGCCTTCTGTGGTTGTTCCAAAGGCATGCTTGACGAGGATCGCGAAGATGCCGAACAGGGTTGGAGTAAGAACACACCCTTGTTTAACACCACTGTTGATGTTGAATGGTTCAGAAGTTGAGCCGTCGTACTATCTGTCCCCTTCATGTCCTTGTGGAACGATAGTATCATGCTAAGTAGGGTGAGTGGGCAGCCAATTTTGGCCAAGATCTTGAAGAGTCCGTACCTGCTCACGAGGTTGAAGGCCTTTGTAAGGTCAATGAAGGCAATGTACCAGGCTTTTCTCTGCTCCCTGCACTTTTCTTGAAGCTGTCTCAGGGAGAACACCATGTCAGTGGTCGACCTCTCTGCACGGAAACCACACTGTGACTCAGGGTACACTCTTTCGGCAAGAATCTGAAGCCTGACCAAGACGACCCTGGCGAAGAGTTTGCCGACGACGCTGAGGAGGGAGATGCCGCAATAATTGTTGACATCGCTTCTGTCACCTTTATTTTTGTAGAGAGTGATGATGTTTGCATCTCTCATGTCTTGTGGCACCGAGCCCTCCCTCCAGCACTGGCACAGAAGTTCACGAAGTTCAGTTTTAAGTGTTCCACGAGCGCACTTGAGAACCTTAGGTGGAATCCCATCGTTTCCTGGGGCCTTCCCTGAGGAAAGTGAATCCACTGCTTTCTCCACTTCTTCCACAGTTGGTTCAAGATCAAGTTCTTCCATGATGGGCAGGCACTCGATTGCATCCAAAGCCTCTACACTGACCAAGTTCTCTTTGGAGTAGAGTTCGGAGTAATGTTCCACCCAGCGATTAATCTGTTGATCACAGTCTTTAATGATCTCTCCAGTGGCTGACTTCAGAGGAGCCGTCCTGTTTCGTGTAGGGCCTGTTGCCTGTTTGTTCCCTTCGTATATTCCTCTTATGTTGCCGACAGTGGCCGCAGTCTGGATTCTGGGACAGAGTCGAAGCCAGTAATCGTTAGCACAGCGCCTCGCAATTTGTTGAACTCTACTGCGGGCAGTACGGAGGGGCTGTAGGTTCTTTTCTGAGGGCAGGTTCTTGTAGGATGAGAGAGCTCGTCTCTTTTCCTCTACGAGGGGTAACAGTTTCTCTGCACTAGCCTCGAACCAATCTGCTGACTTCTTCTGCCTCTTATCGAAGGTGGACATGGCAGTGTTGAAAATAGTGCCCCTGAGATGTGACCACCTCTCACTTGCGCTACCGCAGGGTGGTACAGGAAGGGCATTTACCAGCGCTGCAGTGAATTCCTCCACCTTGTGAAGGTCACGGGTCTTGTTTACGTTAATGCGTGGTCTTCCCTCCTTCTTTGCTCTGTGGATTTTCCGGGGCTAGAACTTTACTCTGCAAACGACGAGAGAGTGGTCGGTATCACAATCTGCGCTCTGGAAGCTGCGGGTCAGTTTGACGTTTCTCAGATTGCTACGCCCCTGTAAGCACCAGGTCGAGTTGGTGCCAATGCTTAGACCTGGGGTGTCTCCAGGAAACCTTATGCTGGGGGTTGGTGTCGAAGAAGGAATTGGTGATGCAGAGATCATGACGGCAGCAGAACTCCAGGAGGCTCTGCCCACTCTCATTCATCTTCCCAAATCCAAACTGGCCCAGGCAGGAATGCCTAGAGACGTGATCAGAACCAACTCTTTCATTAAAATCTTCCAGGAGGAAGACTGGCATGTTGAGGTATGTCTCTGAGAGTTAGGCCGAGGTCATCATAGAACTCGTCCTTCGCTTCAGTAGAGGTCAGTGTTGGTGCATAGGCATTGATGAGGCTGACCATTCCTGCTGCTGTATGAAGCTGAAGTTTGATGATCCTTGCATGACCCCTCCGTGGGCGGTACTATGGGCCCTAATAACCTGTTCCTGATGGCAAAGCCAACGCCATGCTCCCTTACCTCTTCTGGAGGTTTGCCCTGCCAGAAGAAGGTAAAGTCCTTCTCCCTTATGCTGCCGGTCGCGGGCAGATGTGTCTCCTGCAGGGCGACTATGTCCATCTGGAGCCTGCGTAGTTCATTGTTGATCACAGCTTTCTTGCGTCTTGCGGGCGTCGTTCACTTCCTCACAGTGAACGGGATCTTCCGAGAGACCCGGTGTCATGGTCCTTACATTCCATGTGTCCAGTTTGAGAGCTGGGTGGCTCTGTGCCTGTTTTCATTTGCCTGATGTATGGTTGACGATCCGCTTATTGGATTGTGGCCTAAGCCCCACGCACCCAGTGGAGCAGGCGGACAGTGGTGGGACAGCACCTTATTGGCTGGGGGCTCCCTAGCTTGAGGCGGGTGGTAGCCGTCCTATGAAATCGGATGATTTCTCCCACCGACGGAAGTAACCCCTGGCGCCTCACTCTACGCCAATTGAGTGGTAGTCTTATCACCGGTAACTGTTGCTTCCCGTGTTGAACCAGTGCTGGAGTGTGCTCTGCAGGGCACAGGCCTGGGCAGTAATTATGGAGGACCGGCTGTTGCCCATGCAGCAGATCCACCCTCTCCACGCCACCGAGGTGATCCAAGGGATGGGCAGGCGCCGATACGCTTGGCACCAGTGTCGTTGCAGGAGTTGCCAGAATGTAGCTGTAAACAGCTCCAAACGGCCTTAGGCACTCCAACTCCGAATTTTTCCTCAGGGTTGACTCCCGAAGTCTTTCCCATGAGTGGGTTTAGCCACAAGACAGCAGAGGGTTGAATTCAGGGTTTTCCTTTCCCTAGATGAGCTGCCTTCCCAGGCTAACGAGTCCCATCTGCTCGAAGCAACTGGTTTTAAGGCACCAGAGGCCCGCCTTCGCACTTTCTCCTGTTGGTAGAAGCAGTTCCGCCAGGCCTAGATGCTAAGCCACATGTGCAGGCCAGGAGCTGGTCTTGGTTGTCAGAGGCTATTTGAGAACACATCATCAGGGGCACTTTACAGGTTGTGGGGAGCTTATCTCTCTTCTGTCTTCCAGCGAAGTGAGGTTTAATTCCCGTAGTCTCTCCTCGTAGCTCATACCTCTCAGCTCGGGTCTGGTGGCAAACCTTTGAACCTTTTCCAGTTTAGTCTTATCCTTGACTAGATAAGGACTCCATGCTGGGGCTGCATACTCCAGGATTGGCCTGACATATGTGGTATATAAAGTTCTGAATGATTCCTTACACAAGTTTCTGAATGCCATTCTCATGTTGGTCAGCCTGGAATATGCCACTGATGTTATCCTGTTGATATGGGCAGCAGGGGAGAGGTCTGGCATGATTTCAATCCCCAAGTCTTTTTCTCTCTCTGACTCTTGAAGAATTTCATCTCCCAGATGATACCTAGTATCTGGCCTCCTGCTCCCTACATCTATCTTTATTACATTACATTTGCTTGGGTTAAACTCTAAGAACTATTTGTTCGACCATTCCTTTAGCTTGTCTAGGTCTTCTTGAAGCCTCAAGCAGTCCTCTTCTGTCTTAATCCTTCTCATAATTTTCGCATCGTCAGCAAACATTGAGAGAAATAAATCTATACCCTCCGGGAGATCATTTACATATATCAGAAACAAGATAGTAGCCCTATGAGACTCCACTGGTGACTTCACGCTAATCTGAGGTCTCACCCCTCACCGTAACTCTCTGCTTCCTATAGCTTAGGTACTCCCTTATCTACTGGAGCACCTTACCAGGTACACCTGCCTGTCTCTCCAGCTTATGAACCAGCCTCTTATGCGGTACTGTGTTAAAGGCTTTCCGACAATCCAAGAAAATACAGTCCGCCCAGCCTTCTCTTTCTTGCTTAATCGTTGTCACCTGGTTGTAGAATTCTATTATGCCAGTCAGGCAAGATTTACCCTCCCTGAACCCATGTTGGCGATTTATCATGAAGTCCCTTCTCTCCAGATGTGTTACTAAGCATTTTCTCACAATCTTCTCCATCACCTTGCATGGTATATGAGTTAAACACACTGGCCTGCAGTTCAGTGCCTTTTGCCTGTCGCCCTTTTTGTACAATGGGACCACATTCGCCGTCTTCCATATTTCTGGTAGGTCTCCCGTCTCCAGTGACCTACTATACACTATGGAGAGTGGCAAGCAAAGTGCCTCTGCACACTCTTTCAGTACCCATGGTGAGATCCCATCTGGACCAACAGCCTTTCTAACATCCAGATCCAGCAGGAGTCTCTTGACCTCCTCTCTCGTAATTTCGAACCCTTCCAAGGCCGCCTGGTTTACTTCCCTTTCTCCTAGCACAGTGACCTCACCTTGTTCTTTTGTGAAGACCTCCTGGAACCTCTAATTTAGTTCTTCACACACCTCTTTGTCATTCTCTGTATACCTGTCCTCGCCTGTTCTAAGTTTCACTACCTGTTCTATCACTGTTGTTTTCCTCCTGATGTGACTATGGAGTAGCTTTGGTTCAGTCTTGGCTTTGTTTGCTATTTAATTGTCATAATATTTCTCTTCTCACCTTAACATACTCATTCCTGGTTCTCTGGTATCTCTCTCTGCTTTCTGGTGTTCTGTTATTCCGGAAGTTCCTCCACGCCCTTTTGTTCAGTCCCTTTGCTTCCATACATGCCCTATTATACCATGGATTCTTCTTTTGCTTCTTGGATTTTTCCCTTTGGGCCGGGTTGAACCTGTTTACTGCCTCCTGACACTTGTGGGTGACATAGTCCATCATATCTTGTACAGACTTAGCTTTGAGGTCTGTGTCCAAGGTATTTCCCTTAGGAAACTTCTCATCTCCTCATAGTTCCCCTTTCAGTATGCCAGCCTTTTGTTTCCAAGTTCTTTTTGGGGGGGAGATAATATCTAGCTCTTCCAGGTACTCAAAGTTCAATGCATTGTCGTCACTCATTCCCAAGGGTGCTTCCATCTTAACTTCCCTTATATCCCACTCATTTAGGGTAAATATCAGATCGAGCATGGCTGGTTCATCTTCTCCTCTCACTCTTGTTGGTTCCTTGATGTGCTGGCTTAGAAAGTTTCTTGTTGCCACATAAGCAGCTTAGCTCTCCATGTGTCTGGTCCTTCATGCAGATCTCTGTTCTCCCAATCAATCTTCCCGTGGTTGAAGTCACTCATGATTAGTAGTCCAGATCCATTCCTGCTAGCAACAGAAGCTGCTCTCTCTATTCTGTTAATGGTGGCCGTGTTGTTTCTATAATATTCCTGCACTGGGTCTTCTGTCATTTGGTGGTGAATTATATATGAATATGACTATAATTTTTTGTCCTCCAGTTGTTATGGTACCTGCTATGTAGTCACTGAAACCTTCACAGCCCTGAATAACCATCTCCTCAAAATCCCAGCCTTTTCTTACCAGCAGAGCTACACCACCACCACCTCTTCCTTCTCTCTCTTTCCTCAAAACATAATAGTCCTGTGGGAACACAGCATTTGTTATGGTTTTCGTTAGCTTTGTTTCTGCAAGTGCTATTATGTCTGGGTTTTCTTCTAGTACCCATTCTCCAAGTTCATTTCCTTAATTTGTAATTCCATCTACGTTAGTGTACATTGCCTTGAGACTCACTTTCTTCTGTCCCTTCTCAAATCGCCTCCTTGGTGAGTGTTCTGTTGATGGAGGAAGCTGTTCCATGGGTGTGAGGATTTTTGAGGTGGATAACAGGGTCTCAGAGGATACTTGGATGAGGGTGGGGGAGAGGGGGTCAAGTCCCCGCCCCACTTTTCACCCCAAGCGTTTGGTCCCGTGTGTGTGTGTGTGTACTCACCTAGTTGTACTCACCTAGTTGTGCTTGCGGGGGTTGAGCTCTGGCTCTTTGGTCCCGCCTCTCAACCGTCAATCAACAGGTGTACAGTTTCCTGAGCCTAATGGGCTCTATCATATCTACACTTGAAACTGTGTATGGAGTCAGCCTCCACCACATCGCTTCCTAATGCATTCCATTTGTCAACCACTCTGACACTAAAAAGTTCTTTCTAATATCTCTGTGGCTCATTTGGGCACTCAGTTTCCACCTGTGTCCCCTAGTGCGTGTGCCCCTTGTGTTAAACAGCCTGTCTTTATCAACCCTGTCGATTCCCCTGAGAATCTTGAATGTGGTGATCATGTCCCCCCTAACTCTTCTGTCTTCCAACGAAGTGAGGTTTAATTCCTGCAGTCGCTCCTCGTAGCTCATACCTCTCAGCTCGGGTACTAGTCTGGTGGCAAACCTTTGAACCTTTTCCAGTTTAGTCTTATGCTTGACTAGATAGGGACTCCATGCTGGAGCCGCATACTCCAGGATTGGTCTGACATATGTGGTATATAATGTTCTGAAAGATTCCTTACACAAGTTTCTAAAGGCCGTTCTTATGTTAGCCAACCTGGCATATGCTGCTGATGTTATCCTCTTGATATGAGCTTCAGGGGACAGGTCTGGCGTGATATCAACCCCCAGGTCTTTCTCTCTCTCTGACTCTTGAAGTATTTCATCTCCCAAATGATACCTTGTATCTGGTCTCCTGCTTCCTACCCCTATCTTCATTACATTACATTTGCTTGGGTTAAACTCTAACAGCCATTTGTTCGACCATTCCTGCAGCTTGTCCAGGTCTTCTTGAAGTCTCAAGCTGTCCTCCTCTGTCTTAATCCTTCTCATAATTTTGGCGTCGTCAGCAAACATTGAGAGGAATGAGTCTATACCCTCTGGGAGATCATTTACGTATATCAGAAACAGGATAGGTCCAAGTACAGAGCCCTGTGGGACTCCACTGGTGACTTCACGCCAGTCTGAGGTCTCACCCCTCACTGTAACTCTCTGCTTCCTATTGCTTAGGTACTCCCTTATCCACTGGAGCGCCCTACCTGTTACTCCTGCCTGTTTCTCCAGCTTATGCATCAACCTTTTATGGGGTACTGTGTCAAAGGCTTTCCGACAGTCCAAAAAAATGCAGTCCGCCCACCCTTCTCTTTCTTGCTTAATTCTTGTCACCTGATCGTAGAATTCTATCAAGCCTGTAAGGCAAGATTTACCCTCCCTGAACCCATGTTGATGGGTTGTCACGAAGTCTCTTCTCTCCAGATGTGTTACTAGGTTTTTTCTCACAATCTTCTCCATCACCTTGCATGGTATACAAGTTAAGGACACTGGCCTGTAGTTCAGTGCCTCTTGTCTGTCACCCTTTTTGTATATTGGTACTACATTAGCAGTCTTCCATATTTCTGGTAGGTCCCCCGTTTCCAGTGACTTACTATACACTATGGAGAGTGGTAAGCAAAGTGCTCCTGCACACTCTTTCAATACCCATGGCGAGATTCCATCCGGCCCAACAGCTTTTCTCACATCCAGCTCCAATAGGTGCTTTTTGACCTCATCTCTTGTAATTTCGAACCTATCCAAGGTCACCTGGTTTGCTGCCACCTCTCCCAGCGCCGTGATATCTCCCTGTTCTATTGTAAAGACCTCCTGGAACCTTTTGTTGAGTTCTTCACACACCTCTTTGTCATTCTCTGTGTACCTGTCCTCGCCCACCCTAAGTTTATCACCTGTTCCTTCACTGTTGTCTTCCTCCTGATGTGACTGTGTAGTAGCTTTGGTTCAGTCTTGGCTTTATTAGCTATATCATTTTCATACCTTTTCTCAGCTGCTCTTCTCACACTGACATACTCGTTCCTGGTTCTCTGGTATCTCTCTCTACTTTCTGGTGTTCTGTTATTACGGAAGTTCCTCCATGCCCTTTTGTTCAGCTCCTTTGCTTTCATACATTCCCTATTAAACCACGGATTCTTCCTTTGCTTCTCTGTTTTTTCCTGTTGGGCTGGGACAAACCTGCTTACAGCCTCCTGACATTTTTGGGTGACATAGTCCATCATGTCTTGTACGGACTTGGTTCCGAGTTCTGTGTCCCAATGTATATCCCATAGGAATTTATTCATCTCCTCATAGTTTCCCTTTCGGTACGCCAGCCCTTTGGTTCCCAGTTGTTTGTGTGTGTATACTCACCTAGTTGTACTCATCTAGTTGTGCTTGTGGGCATTGAGCTCTGTCTCTTTGGCCCCGCCTCTCAACAGTCATCAACTGATGTACAGATTCCTGCGCCTACTTGGCTCTATCATATCTACATATGAAACTGTGTATGGAGTCAGTCTCCACCACATCACTGCCTAATGCATTCCATCTGTTAACAACTCTGATACTGAAAAAGCTCTTTCTAACGTCCTGTGGCTCATTTTGGTACTCAGTTTCCATCTGTGTCCTCTTGTTTGCGTACACCCCGAGTTAAACAGTTATCATTAACTACTCTGTCATTTCTTCTGAAAATTTTGTAGGTGATGATCATGTCACCCCTTACTCTTCTGTCTTGCAGTGTCGTGAGGTGCATTTCCCGCAGCCTTTCTTCGTAACTCATGCCTCTTAGTTCTGGGACTACCCTAGAGGCATATCTCTGAACTTTTTCAAGCTTCGCTATGTGCTTGTAAAGGTACAGGCTCCATGCTGAGACCACATATTCCAGGATTGGTCTTATATATGTGGTGTACAATGTTCTGAATGACTCCTTACACAGGTTCCTGAATCCAGTTCTGATGTTAGCCAGCCTCTCATATACCGCAGATGTTATTCTTTTGGTGTGGGCTTCAGAGACAGGTTTGGTGTGATATCAACTCCTAGATCTTTCTCTCTGTCCGTTTCATGAAGGACTTCATATCCCTTTCTGTATCCTGAGTCTGGCTTCCTTTTTCCACTGCCTAGTTTCATTACCTTATATTTACTCGGGTTGAACTTTAGTAGCCATTTGTTGCACCATTCATTCAGTCTGTCTAGGTCATCTTGTAGCCTCATACTATCTTCCTCCGTCTTAATCCCCCTCATAATTTTTTCATCATCAGCAAACAATGAGAGAAATGATTCTATACCATCTAGAAGATAATTTACATATATAAGAAACAGTATGGGTCTAAGGACTGAACCCTGCGGGGCTCCACTAATGTCGTCTCGCTAATCTGAGACCTCACCCCTCACAGTGACTGGGTGTCTTCTGTTACTTAGGTACTCCCATATCCAATGGAGTACCTTCCCTTTCACACCAGCCTGCATCTCCAGCTTTCGTACTAGTCTCTGGTGTGGTACTGTGTCAAAGGCTTTCTGGCATCCAAAAATACGCAGTGTGCCCACCCATCTCTTTCTTGTCTGATTCTTGTTGCCTGATAGTAGAATTCCATTAATCCTGTGAGGCATGACTTGCCGTCCCTGAACCATGTTGGTGTTGTATCACAAAGCTCCTTCGCT
>WNGS01140997.1:0-18601 GCA_020271785.1 Procambarus virginalis
TGCTCAAGAAAGCAATCGTCAATTAATTCTAGAAAATCTTGTGCTTCATTATTCCCTGTTCTGTTAATCCAGTTTATTCCACTAAAATTAAAGTCACCATGACACAAATCGTTTGACCTAGATGTTTCTGATATTTCATCCATAGATACTTTGCTTCCGTTCTGTCTAAGTTTGTGGCCTGTATATAAATAACTCCTATTATAAGATTTTTAGCTTTTTCGTTTAATTCTAGCCAGATAGTTTCTGGTGTAGCTCAGTTCTGATTCCCTCTTTGAGACTTCATTTCAAATTTTCCCAAACATATATGGCTACTCCTCCTCCACGTCTAATATATCTATCTATGTGAAATAACGTAAATCCGTTTATATGATATCAGCTAATAGTTGTCTATTTTCTACATTCAGCCATGTTTCGGTAAGTGCAATAATATCTATTTTTCTGTGCAGACAAGAATATTTAAATCGTTTACTTTGTTCTTAGACTCCTACTGTTCATGTCATACCTTAAGTGTATTTTTATTTTGAGGTTCTTCTTTCCCTTTTCATTTTGCCAATTTGTGCACCCCACAAACACACACTTTCATTACCTCCTTTCTCCATGTCAATTCCCATACCACTATCTACAAACAGTTTAAACCCAAACAACCCCCTTCCAACCACAGGTTCCAACAAGTTCGCAATAACAACAACCCCAGCCCTCGATAGATGCACACTATCCCGAGCATACATGTCATTTCTTCCATAGAAGTGTTCCCAGTTATCTATGAATGACATTGCATTTGATTTGCAATATTTGTTTAGTCGGCAATTGACACCAGGTACTCTCGAGACCATTCCTTTCTGCTCCCTTTCTTGTAGGAATGCTACATACGATCGGGATTCCTCTCTTGCTCCTAATTAATTCTATGGCTGTCTTAAACTCTGTATCAGTGTCTCACTCCTAACTCGTCCTACGTCATTTCCACCAGCATTGATACATATAATGGGTTTGTTCCCATTTCCAGCCATAATATCATTCATGTTGTTAACAATATCACCAATTCCAGCTCCTGGATAGCAACCCTTAACCTGTTCCCCCCTAATTCTGGCACAAAACGTTCTATCCAAATACCTCACCTGGGAATCTCCCATAACCAAAATTCGCTTTGGTTCTTCCTTTACTTTTTGAGCACCTAGAGGTACATGCGCTCCCTTCGTTGCCTTCCTTTCGAGCGAACTGCAGGCATCCTACAGCACTCGTCTTTCAAAACAGCGAATGAGTTAGAAGTCCTTAGGACATCTGTAGGTGACCTTGTCAGAGTCTTCTTAAGACCCTTGTCTAACGACATTCCAAGACGGAGATTTTCTACAACTGTTCTCCCTTTGCTTCCTCTTGATGTTATTTCATATGTTTTAGCTCCTGCATCTATCGTAGCACCTTTCGCAGGGAATCTAACTGTGTCCTCAGAGCTCCACATTGATTCATCAGTTTCTTTACTACACCTTCCATTATTACTATTATAGCACAATTGTAGCTCAGCTAACATACCCTCTCACTGTGACTGAGTGCACCTCACTGAATTCCCAGTCTAGGAATTTGCAGTCGAATTCCAGGTCGTGGTACTCTATCAACAGTATGGTGAGGTCACCCTAGGAGTTCATGAAGGTGGTGTTGACATACATGGGTTACGGGTGTTTGTTATGTTCTTCATGCTGATTATCCTGTTACATTTGTGGGCAGGTTGTCGTCTGGTGTTCGTTTTACCGTTGAACTCGCTGGGCGCAATGTAGAGAACATAGTCGGTCCTTTTGTCGTTGTCCTCGTCTTCGTCGTTGTCGTCGGTTGCAAAACCATTCTCGTCAACATCGGTGTCGGCTCTAGAACGCCTCCGGGAGTCGGTTGTCGGAGTTACGGGTGAAGTGTCGTCGTCTTCGGATTTGATGTCGTCGATGATGGCAAGGGGAACCAGTGTGTGTGGCATCCCTGTCTCCAGACGGGTCCGTCTCATTACCCAAAGCTTCCTAGCATTATGTAAGTAATGAAGAACTATGATATATTTATTCACTATGCTGAATGTTGAAAATTAAAAAATATATTTTTACTCTGAAATAATATACCTCTATAACGAAATTTGGTCCATCTAATTATTCAAAGCCTCAACATTGTCACTTGGATCGTCAACTTCCTGTGGCATCACCTGCCATAGACCACTGGAACATTATCTGACACAGTACAGAGTTACAAACCCATTAAGATTTCAACTTAGATTCAACAGAGCAGAAGAAGTTGTTAAATACATGGGGCAAAATATTACTGAAGCGCTCTAATTATCAGTACGAGTCATAAGTTCTCATACTCCGCCCAAGTAAAACAGAAACAAGCAACACTTAGTGGGCCAGCCAGAGTTGTGTTGTTGTTATAGATTCAGCTACTTGGAACAAGTTCCAAGTAGCACGGGCTATAGTGAGCCCATAACTTACCTGGCACAGGAGCGGGGCAAATAGCACGGGCTATGGTGAGCCCGTAATGGACTTACCTGACACAGAAGCGGTGCCGTGGACTCTGTCCAGAGGCTTAGGGCCCGCGCAGGAATATCCCTGAAAAAAACTGCCACTTAGTTTCGTCTAATTTCGTAATAAAATTATATTATTTCAGAGTTAAAATATGTTTGTTCATGTGCTACAATGATCATCAACATTATGTAAGTAAATATATCATAGGTCTTCACTATTTATGTAATACTGGAATCTTTGGGTAGCATTGAGTAGCTTTGGGTAATTAGATGGGCCGTTTCAGAGTGGTTGTGGGGCCGGCAGCTGGAGGAGCTGGGAGAAGGTCGCCAGGTAGTCACTGTCGGCAGTCTATTTGCAGTGAGCAGCCGGTTGATGGTGTGGACGTATAGGTTGACGTTGCCCGCCAGTTTGCAAGCAAGGTAAAAATACCGGTAGCTCGGTGGTTTTGGTGGTAGCTGCAGGCGGAGGTGAGGTCGGGTGAGTGTGGTGTCCCCAGGGACCAGGTGGTGGTGAGGTCGGGTGAGTGTGGTGTCCCCAGGGACCAGGCGGAGGTGAGGTCGGGTGAGAGTGGTGTCCCCAGGGACCAGGTGGTGGTGAGGTCGGATGAGTGTGGTGTCCCCAGGGACCAGGTGGTGGTGAGGTCGGGTGAGAGTGGTGTCCCCAGGGACCAGGTGGTGGTGAGGTCGGCTGAGTGTGGTGTCCCCAGGGACCAGGTGGTGGTGGTGAGGTCGGGTGAGTGTGGTGTCCCCAGGGACCAGGTGGTGGTGGTGAGGTCGGCTGAGTGTGGTGTCCCCAGGGACCAGGTGGTGGTGGTGAGGTCGGCTGAGTGTGGTGTCCCCAGGGACCAGGTGGTGGTGGTGAGGTCGGCTGAGTGTGGTGTCCCCAGGGACCAGGTGGTGGTGGTGAGGTCGGCTGAGTGTGGTGTCCCCAGGGACCAGGTGGAGGTGAGGTCGGGTGAGTGTGGTGTCCCCAGGGACCAGGTGGTGGTGAGGTCGGGTGAGTGTGGCTAGTGGCTGATATTTTTTTTTTTTTTTTTTTTGAGATATATACAAGAGTTGTTACATTCTTGTACAACCACTAGTACGCGCAGCGTTTCGGGCAGGTCCCTGGAATACGATCCCCGCCGCGAAGAATCGTTTTTTCATCCAAGTACACATTTTACTGTTGCGTTAAACAGAGGCTACAGTTAAGGAATTGCGCCCAGTAAATCCTCCCCGGCCAGGATACGAACCCATGACATAGCGCTCGCGGAACGCCAGGCGAGTGTCTTACCACTACACCACGGAGACGTAAATATCGCAAATTTCACGTCCTACTTAGACAGCTGCCGACTACAGAACGACGCTGGCGTGCTAAATGCTCTCTTCCAACGTTCTCTGACCTGTATATTAGTCTGACCAATCAGACACAAGTCATGGTGCCAAGCCCAGTCATGGTTTTCCCTCCATATGGGAAAGTGGCCGTGACGTTATGACTATGTTATGGCTTAGGCCTGTGTCCATTGGCCGGTTGGTTCCTCTTTCCTTGACCGAAAGCTTGAAAAAGTACCCTCTGACCCCCATGTTGTAGGTGGCTCTCAAAGGCGATGACTAGTGTTGTCCCTATCTTCTCACTCTTATTAACAAACGACTAGGCATGCAACGACTCTTGCAGTACCTTTGATCTTCTGATGAAATGAGCTATCCACTGATACCCAACAAAGTACACTTCAGTCTCGAATCAACAGTACCTTACCTCGTGCACACATTCTGTGCACTCCTGCAATATTCTGGAGAATTCAACTGTCAGCGCGCACTCAATTTAACACTAACAAAGACAGCTGGCAGAATCCATATCCGTCACACCTACACTAGGCAGACTTTAACATGGGAGGTGGGCTGTCCATGGGATATTAATTGTGTCCGGAGCTGGGTGACGTGGCAGGGATTGGACTGTCCATTGAACTTATAAATCATTTCAAACCATTCTAGTTAATTTCCAAGAACACATTATACCACTTAAACTGATTTGGTCTAATAACAATGACCTAAAATGGATGACCAATGGATTTCAATACTATATTTTAAATTGGAAAAGTTTAAATATTCGTATTAAAAATAAGGAAGGTGTTACAAACCGTATTTTATTTCTCGTGGCACGTTACAGCGACAAAGATATTTTAGTCTAAGGGCATGGAACGTCGCTATAATCTCAAGGTGTGTCACCAGTATTTACCCATGGTTCGTACATGCTAAAAATAGAATTAATCACCACAGGAATAATTAACTACGCATATAAAATATAACTTGTATATTAAAATAATATTTCAGGTAATTATCAGTATTATATATCAATCAACAGATGGGCACTATTACATGTAAATCAAAATAAAATTGTCTCCACAGACTAATATACTACAGCAAAACAAAATATATATATATAAGAGCCACTTAACCTCCTTAGATGTTCATCTTCCGTGAGTCTACCAGCCACTGACTAAAATTCTCACGGCGGGAGCTGCTCCTCGCTTCCTCACAACATTTTGAGTGACAATATTATCTAATATTAATTTTACTTAAATGGAGCCATATAATAGGAATAAAGTAATCATTAATTAACTTAATTAAAGAATGATCAGATTTACATGCATAAACAGAGGTAATGTAGTTTATAATAATCCAGTTATATATATATATATATATATATTATATATATATATATATATATATATATATATATATTTTATATATATATATATATATATATATATATATATATATATATATATATATATATATATATATATATATATGACAATGTCAGACCACGGAGGAAAAATGAAACAGGAATTTCCTTAAGTACTTTCGTATATTAATACATCTTCAGAAGGAGTGAAGTCCTTCTGAAGATGTATTAATTCCTTCTGAATTCCTTCTGATTCACTCCTTCTGAAGATGTATTAATATACGAAAGTACTTAAGGAAATTCCTGTTTCATTTTTCCTCCGTGGTCTGACATTGTATGTCATTGTATGTATATATATATATATATATATATATATATATATATATGCGAACAAGCCTGAATGGTCCCCAGGACTATATGCGAATGAATTCATATATATATATTCATATATATATATATATATATATATATATATATATATATATATATATATATATATATATATATATATATATATATATATATATCACAGTTCTTGGGTGTGATATATATATAACTGGATTTATATATATATATATATATATATATATATATATATATATATATATATGAAGTTATATATATATATATATATATATATATTATATATATATATATATATATATATATATATATACATATATATATATATATATATATATATATATATATATATATATATATATATATGCTTTACCATATATATATGGTTTAAGGCATCCCTGTACATACCAGTTGCGTTGCTCCTGGGAGTATGGGTTCGAGTCACTTCTGGGGTGTGAGTTTTCAGTTGTATCTAGTCCTGGGGACCATTCAGGCTTGTTTGCATTTGTGTTCCTCACGTGTTGCCCCCAAAAATGAGGTGATTTGATAAAATGCTATGCCCAAGATTGTGGTAAAAACTCCAGGCAGTATATCTTCTTTTAATTGACTTCAGTAAATTAAAGTTTATCTTATTTTTTTCTTAGTAGGTAAGAAATTGAGTGGACTGTATGTACTTGTTAAAACTGCCTGAAATTAATCTCACACAAATTGGGGGGGACAATTTGTAGCTTAAACCACTTTGTAATGGCTCCTTCTTAAACTGCAAATTGTTTACCTAAGTTTAATTATATTATTTTATCATACCACATATGGTGGTCTAATCTACTATTATTTCAACAATTATTACTAGTTATGAATACTACTACTACAATAACTAGAATGGCCTTATTTGAGCCTGTAGTAAGGGTCTGCTAAGGCTGTGTCATGTTAGCATCTATGTGGGTGTGGCCCTGTGCCTCATGGTGCCAATGGCGGCTGTGGAGGCCTTCAAGGCTGGCAACAGCTAGGTACATGTACATAGTTCTACTGCTCAGCTACTTGCTGTTCCAAGTCACAATTTACCTGTTTGGGATGCAAGGAGTTAGTACATTTCCCTAAGCATATCAATACAGGTATAACATGGTATGTGAGGGCTGTAAAATTGGGGTACACGTACATGGTGTTGGTGTTGTTCATATATCATAACCGACTTATACCCTTGGATATTAAGCAGTGCACTAGAATAATAAACAAATACTTGGTAAGCCGGATACAATCGTTGTTGATAGGCTGTGTTGCTGGTGTTGACACGTAAATAGGTGTCTAGGTGTTAAACCAACTCTGGAGCATGTGCAGCGTAAGGCTGCTTTGTTATTGTTTCGTGTGAGCGTGGCGTCTGTAAGAGACGCTCAGCCTCCCTAGTTGTTCCAATATTTTTCCACTTCTAAGTTAAATTTACGTTAACAAGGAATCAAGCTATATTTTGGTGTTAATAATTATATTCAGTCTTATTGAACACTTTTTTATTCAATTTAGACATTAAACTGTTGTATGAACAGTGGTTTAATAATGTAAATACTGCGGCGACGTCGATGACGTCACAGAGTCTCCCATTCTCTAATTTTAAGAGGATACTGTTAAGGGAAGACTATACTATTTGTGTATGAGTGTGTCGGTTTCCCGACATAAATTCCGGGGGGGAAGAACACGGGTCGAAGTCCCGATAAGGACTGCGATCACTTTATTCTTCTCCTTCAGAATTATAATGCTGCTTTAATTTGAGTTTACATTGTTGAGCTGCAGTCCTTTGGGGACGTATGTCCCGTACTGGCGTATCGGGTGCTGGAAGTCGCTGTACGTCTTCGTTCCTGGCCAGTTCTAAAGGAACTAATTTCTCTAAAGTTTTGAGAGTAGTGTTGCCTCAGCATTTCACTTTCATTATTCTCAAGATGCCCTGGCTGTCTGGATGAACAGAGACTATTTGACCTAAAGGCCACTCTGAGCGTGGTCCATCACTATCCACCAGAACTATGTCACCAGGGTTCAAGTTAATTCTGTTGTAGGGGTTGTTTGCCCCGTANGTTCCTCCCTTTCCTGCTTATCAATGCCCTCGGATGTGCCAGGTGGGTCTGCCTCACCCTCCCTGGGGAATAACAATTACTTCTTGGGGGAGGAATTCTTCCTCCTCACACTACTCGCTGGGAATTTAAACCAGCTCCCTCATGTTGATAGAAGTCGTCTTCATCTTGCGACATTTTCCGTCGCCCGTGTCCTTTTCGTCCGCCAGTGCTATCATTTCAGGTGCACCTTCTGCAAATGTTTGATCGGATGGCCAATCTTCCTGATGAATATCCAGTGCTGGTATTTGGAGGGTATAAGTTTTGAACCCTCGAGAAGGACTTGGTGTCCTTGGAGTGGTGTAACCACTCTCTGCTGGCCTGGCAAGTCGGGGTCGAATCTAGGCCTCTTGAGCCGACCCATCTTTGTTTAAAGACTGATCCTCCTCCAGAAATGAAACATGATACTTATCGTTGGAACGCTCTTCCTG
Organism: Procambarus virginalis; assembly: GCA_020271785.1. Lineage (NCBI taxonomy): Eukaryota > Metazoa > Arthropoda > Malacostraca > Decapoda > Cambaridae > Procambarus > Procambarus virginalis. The sequence goes on from WNGS01140997.1 coordinate 8,047, forward strand.
TTTACGACCCTCGTCCCAGCCACTCCTAGACTGTCGGCAATCGCGAGCAAAATGACCCTCTTCCCCACACAGGTAACAATTATTACTCCTCCTAGGTGATGGGGTGCGTTGGCCCCGAGGTGATATGATGGCGTTTGTGAGACGCCTCAAACCCTCACATACCTCGTCCAATTTGTCACGAACCCCTGAGATTCCTGAGACGACTTCGTCTAGTTTTACGTTCATGCCTGTCAACTTATCTAATTTTGCATCAATTCCCGCAAGAGATGGGATCCTGATCCAGCAGTTGTTTGCCGGAGACCCCCCTTACCCTGGCCTGATAAACTATTAGCCGGTGACGACTCTGGAGATTTTGTGGGTGTCCTTGAGCGGGGGTGGAAAGCTAAATTACTCCTGGCTGGTTGTTCATATCGGGACGGTCTACCCACGGCATTTATCCGCACTGCTGGCCCTTGGGACCTCTGCTGCTGGGAACTAACTGAGGATGACCCTGCTGACCCGTGAATAGCAACAGAATTATGCTGAAATGTTTGAGCCCTATCAATGGCTTTTTCCATGGACGAAATATTAGCGTTGGAAATGTACTCTGCTAAACGCTTATCTAACAAACCTTGGCCAAATCGCATGATTGCCATCTGCTCTTCCTCTCCCCGTTCCAGATGTTTGTAGGCTCGATGGGCCAAATGCTGGACTCTATCAGCCCATTCAAAGATGTCTTCACCATTCTCCTGGTGGGCCTGAGAAAATTTCATTATTGCCACGTCTAAAACCTCCCTATCTCCAAATCTCTTTACAAGTTTGTGCATCATGCGAGTATAATCAATGGATGGTTCACGGTCTAGTATTCGGTTGTAAAATCACTAGCTTTTCCCTTAAGACACCAACCCAAGTTAGTTAGAGAAGTCGTACCACTCCAATCTTTTTCCGCTGCATATGATGTGAAACGGCGATAGAATGGAGTCCAATCAGATTTACCATCATAATCAAGTTCTCGAGGTGGTGGACGGAATGAAGTATTCCTCCGACCATGACGGTTCCACTGTCGAGAATACGTGGAGTCATCCGAATCAGAATTCTGAGAGCTAGCTGACACCCTTCGAACTGGATGACGAGTGGAATGAGACGAACCCTTAGTGGAATATGCCCCTGGCTCTGAAAACCAGAACTATGCAAACCATGAATATTACGAGGAGACTTACGTCTGGTGCGACTGCGTGTAGCTGCACCTCCCGAGACAGCGGAGGCATTCCCATCAGATGATGGCGAGCCTGAACGTCTTCTAGTGTTTGGTTCTGCCAATGAGATGGAACCGGAGCCATGAGGTGGTGGTTCCGTGTCAAAAGATATGGCATTCAACAAAGGAGTTGTAATCTTAAGATGAGATATATGATGAATGTTGTCTGCCGTGATAGTGCGTGTGTGTCTGAATTTAATAATTCTGTTGGCCAGTGTGTACGACACTCCAGGTAATGTTATTAGATCAGTTACAGACGCCAAATTAATGCGTATGCGGGGCATCTTGCGGTAATGAAAAGCCACAGCTCAGAACTAATCTTTTTGCAAAATGTACGTTCACAGCCAAAGTAAACCGGCAATGAATAAGAATAAGACACGTCAGGGAATAGGCCTTAAATCTAGGAATGGTCAAGAATAGTATCCTGTTTCCAAGCCTGTAACCAATGGAAGCAGTTGCCGCTTAGGAATTATCCAGTATGTTTGAAGTAACTATCCACTGTACGATTGTCCAAAAAATTGGAGAAAAATAGGGTGGCCCCAATAATTAGGATGACCTGGCCCCAATGTTACTCCCTCCCCAAAATTTTCAAAAGATGGAATGCACTTGGTATGGTCTTGAACACTCACTAGGACTGGATAATTATAAGTGCTTACACTGAACTTGATCATGTATGAAATCTAGAATTATCTTAGGTCTAGAATCATGCACTTAAATCTAGAAGCACTTAAAACTAGAATCATGCACTTAAATCTAGAATGTAAACACACATTGCACTCTTACAAGGACATGTTAGGTAAGAACCTTCCCATTTATTTCTAGGTATTTTCACTGGTCACACGTAAGATTATCATATGTAGTAATGTTCACCTACAAAGTGGACATTTGCAAAGATAATTTTCCAAATTTCAATATGTCACATATGTAATCAGTATCACTCACTCAATTAATTTATATCAGTATTTTCACATTAATGTCTCAAGTAAATTTATCTAATGTTACTGAGAAGTAAGTTCATTCACTAATATCTATATTCAGCAAGAGTATACAGTTCAAAGTTCATGCACCTGTTAAGGAACAACACAATCATTTCAGAGAAATGGATAAGTTCAGGGAAGATGTATGGCTTTCTTTTCTCAGGTTTTCAATACACCAGCACAAATTTTCTTGACACATATGTCTCTGTGGAGTCATACATATAAGGAAAATTCGTGAAGGCAAAGTAGGAGACAGTCCAGTAAGATGCCACAAACACCAACGTATAGCTGACGCCTCTGAGTTCTCCACGACCGTGAGTAAACAATAACACTGAGCCCGGATAGCTCGTGAACGAAGGCTGAATCCGTGAGGTAGCAACTTCCTCCTCACTCCTATTATAAGCACAAAAATACTGAACACCTTGAATTCTGGTGTAGAATATCTAGAAAAATAGTAAATGCAAAGAAAATTGATGATACAATCTTAATGGGAAGTGGAAACGCCAACTGGGTAAACGGACGCCAGCTGGTAGAGCAGACGCCAACAGGTGGGGCAGGCTGGCAGCATGTAGGAACAAATATGGCGGCGGTGCGGCGTCGTGATGGCGTCGTCTTGAGAACAATGAATATATACGAAAATCCACAAAAAATTTGAAAATTGCCAAAAATGGGGAAAATTGATGCAGCAAAGAGGGCAAAAAATCAGGGAAATGAATTTAACGTCGAGAATCTTGCTGGATGTACAGGGGTAGGAGAACACTCTTGAAGCAGGAACAGAGGCCCGACGAAGTATAGAAAATCACAGGGAAATGCAAAAAATGGGGGAATAAAGCACAAATACTGGAATCAGGAACCACAAAATCAGAGACAACGCAGCTAAAAATCACAAATCAAGTCCTAGCAAACTGGAGAACATCTATGGTGCAACCAATGACAGCAAATGTCACTGTAATGTTGAACACGGTCTCAATCACTTGCAGCAGGATAATGATGTGTACAGCGTGGCGAGGTCCTCTTGATCACCGCGTAGGCCGATTACTCACTGCGCCAGTGTGGAGGCGGTCGCCTAGGGGTTATGGCTGACCAACCACGTGGTAATCGACATACAATAGAATGTGGAGAAAACGGGGGAAACAGCGGCTCACCTTGGCCTGAAGTCTTCTCCCGAGGTGGTTGAAGCAATACGATGGCTTCTAGGGGCGAGGACGGGCGAGGTCCAAAGATTGCTGGCCAATATGGGGTACCGGATAACCACAGTCCAGGGGTCGTTACCAACAGGTCCGTTCTTGGTCAGGTGCGGTTCTCGTCTGGTCTCCCTCTCACCTCCAGGCATGCGCGCGGGTGATGCGCAGATGTACGGGGTCTAGCTACCACCCACCAATAAGGAGCGGCTAATCTAAAAAGTTACCCTGGCGGGTATTTTGAATATGGTTCCCTCCACACTATGATCAGAATTTGAGCAAATAGACTTTTCTGCTGTCAACGGCGATGTGACGGATACAATGGGACGTGTACTATGGCACGTCGTACGGGGATGTGGGGACGGGTTGGTGCATGGTTATTACAAATAACCGTTCCTTAGGGATACTATGAAATTTAGCAGCCATGAGGCTGATTTAATAATTCAGTTCTGAATTATGAATTCAATTATTCAAATGCAGACGAGGAGTCACAATAACGTGGCTGAAATATGTTGACCAAACCACACACTAAGAAGTGAAGGAACGACAACGTTTCTGTCCGTCCAGGACTATTCTCAAGTCGATTGTGGATTCTCATTCTCAATTATTCAAACTTTACCTGAGGGCCAGTATCCTTAGTGGCCTCGACGAGGACAGGAAGCCAGTGACTTGTCGAAGGTCCCCCATTTGCCTTGATGATCTTTTCCGAGTGTATTTTGAAACTCAACACGGTTACGGCTTCGGTGGGTAGGCCGTTCCATGGGTTAGTAACCCTGTCGGTGATCACTAGGAGCGTTATGTGACAAACATACTATGGGGAACCTATAATAAACATACTATAAAGGTCGGGTTGCAGCATCAGCTGCACATTTTTAGGTAATGAAGGTTTTCCTTCAGATTTCTATCAAAGTTCACTCATTTATTGATAAGTACGAGAAGACATTATCCCGTATTCAAGGAGCACAGTAGTTCTAGTTTATGACTTTAAACGTCATAGCGTCGTATGGGAAAGTTTGATACATATTTTATGCAACAGCTACTAGTATGGACTGCCAGGAGCAAAAGTGGAACTTTCTCTTCTTTCGGTAAACATTTAAGTTGACAAGCGAAATGTAGTTATAAAGTCTAATCTATTGCCTTGGTTACGTTGTATGATGTGTACAGGTGCCCCCGCCAGCGCCCCGTTGGCAATCGCTAGTGTACCCCTTCAGCAGGTGGGTTTGGATGGGGATGGGCGGTACCCTACTCCTGCTCTCCCTGTTCTTCCACCTCCTCGTCCGCCCAGACTCCTCCCTCATATACAACAACGGTGAGTCTCTGCCGCTGGGGTCTTTATCAAGCATCACTTTTATCATTTGCCTACAATGATAAACAAAGGATATCCATTCAAAACTTTAAAATACTCAAATCTTCCTATTTCAGCTAAAATCAGATGTCATCTTTACTCACGATAACGCTCAACTGCTCTCATCTTCGTCAACGATTATAAAAAAACATAGATATATTTATTCATGATAACACATGACCACTATTATCCTTGGACGAAATCATACTAACCCTATCATCTCTGTCCATAAAAATTAGACCAACAACATCTTTGTCCTGGACTAAACTAAACCACCATCATGTCCTTCCATAAAAAATCTAATGCACCATCATTTCTGCCCATGGTAAAACTAAAAAAAAACATCATTTCTGTCCAAGCACAACTAAATCACCGTCATCTTTAATTCAATATCATTCATTGATAACTGGGAACCCTTCTATTGAAGAAATGACATGTATGCTCGGGGTGGAGAATTTATCTAGGGCTGGGGTTCTTGCCGTTGCCAAATCATTGGAATCTGTGGTTGGAGTGGTTTGTTTGGGTTTAAACTGTTAGTAGATAGTGGTATGGGAATTAATATGGAGAAAGGAATCAATAAAAGTATGTGTTGGTGGGGAAAATGGCAAAATGAACAGGGAAAGAGAAGGGCCCCAAAATAGCAATACACTTAAGGTATATTACACGAACAGTAGAAGTCTAAGAAACAAAATAAACGATTTAAATGCTCTTGTCTGCACAGAAACAATAGATACTATTGCATTTACCGAAACATGGCTGTTTGCAGAAAACAGAAAACTATTAGCTGAATCTCAAATTAACGGATTTAAACTTTTTCACACAGAAAGATATATTAGGCTAGAAGGGGGAATAGCCATATATGTAAGGGAAAATTTGAAATGAAATCTCAAACAAGGAATGAAAGCGGCGCCACACACAGAAACTATTTGGCTAGAATTAAACGAAAAAGATAAAAATATTATAATAGGAGTTATATACAGGCCACCGAACTTAGAATGGAAGCAAAGCATCTATGGGATGAAATATCTAGAGCATCTAGGTCAAACGTTATTTGTGTCATGGATGACTTTAATTTTAGTGGAATAAACTTGATTAATAGAACAATGAAGCAGAAAGAGAACAATGAGAATAATGAAGCAGACGATTTTCTAGAATTAATTGGCGATTGCTTCCTTAAGCAACACTTTAAGGAATCAATGCGGGAAAATAATATTTTAGACAGTGTTAACAAACATGGAGACACAAGTTAATGAAATCGAAATAGGGAGTGATCACTAGGGGAACAGTGATCGCAAACAAATCAGATTTAGCATAGAATGGAATAGATTTGAAACAGAAACTTCGGTTAAAGTACTAGATTTCCGAAAAGCTGATTTTAATGGTCTAATAATTTTCTGGGGGTGAAATTGGTTGGAAAGTCTTGGACATGGGAGGGTGGGTTGGTCTTGGAGCGAGACGTGAACCCAGCGATGGGTGACGTAAAAAGGGATTTTGATGTGGATTCAAAATATAACTTATTTAAAATATATTCTAAGCAAAGCACAGGAACAGGACCAAATACCTCACCACAGGTGAGGTATTTGTATAAAGCATTTTGTACAAGAGACAGGGGGGGGGGACAGGTTTAGGGTTTGCTATCCGGTAGATGGGATTGGTGATATATATATATTATATATATATATATATATATATATATATATATATATATATATATATATACCTACGTACATATGTACCTACGTACACTTCGGAGCTGATCAAGCAGGTGGGGCGGCCAACCACAGGGAAACAGCAAAATCTCTCAAATACAGGCGACTGGCAGCCAATACCTCTTTGTTCCCATAGCGTCTGAGACACATGGCCCCTGGGGCAAGAGTGCCTTGAGATTTCTCAAGGAATTGGGTTCCAAGCTCATCGACGTCACCAGAGACCCAAGGGCTTGCAGTTTTTGTTTCAGCGCCTCAGTGTGGCGATCCAGAGGGGAAATGCTTGCTGCGTCCTCGGTTCCTGTCCGGAAGCGGAGGAGCTTCAAGAGATACATAACCTTTAGGCATTTGTCTTGCATGTTTTGTAACCTTTAAATACACAATATTATATATATATATATATATATATATATATATATATATATATATATATATATATATATATATATATATTTTATATATATATATATGGCTACTCCGCTTCCTCATCTAATATATCTATCTGTGTGAAATAGTTTAAATCTGTTTAAAACTATTAGCTGATATTCAGCTAATAGTTCTCTGTTTTCAACATTAATTCCTGTTTCGGTAAGTGCAATAATATCTATTGTTTCTGTGCAAACTAGAACATTTAAAGCGTTTATTTTTTTTTTCGTAGACTCTTACTGTTCATGTAATATACCCCCCTAAGATTATTGTTATTTTGAGGACCTTCTCCTTCCCTGTTCATTTTGCCTTTCCCCCCCCCCCCCCCCACCAACTCATACTTTATTGCCTCCATTCTCCATATCAATTCCCATACCACTATCTACTAAGAGTTTAAACCCAAACAAACCCTCCAACCACAGGTTCCAACTAGTTGGCTACAGCAACAATCTCATCCCGAACACTCATGTCATTCATTCCATTGAAGTGTTCCCAGTTATCAATGAATGATGTTGCATTTATTTACAATATTTGTCCAGTCGGCAATTGACACAAAGGCCTATCTTCAACCATTCATTTCCAACTTCCTTTCATGGAGGAATGCCACATATGATCGGGAGCCTTCCTTGCTCCTAACTAATTCTATGCTGTCTTAAACCACTGTATCAGTGCCTCACTCCTAACTCGTCCTGCAAATTCCATTCGTCTTCACCTTGCTGAACATAAATTAATAAATCATTCACATCATGGTTTTAGAAATGGCCGTTCATGTTTAACAAATATGCTGTCATTTTATTCCAGAATAGTCGGGGCAGTTGATAGTGATGTTGTATACCTTGACTTTAGTAAAGCTTTGGATAAAGTGTTACATGAAAGACTGATTGAAAAGGTAGAGGCTCACGGTATAAGGGTGCTACATACAATTTGTGTATTTTTTTTCCATTTCAGCCATAATATCAATCCTGTTGTTTACTATATCACCAATTCCTACTCCCAGATAGCAAACCTTTACCAATTCCCTTTATCTGTGGCACAATAAGCTTTATTCAGATACCTCACCTGAGACTCTCCAACAATTAAAATTTCCTTAACTACTCCCCTTACTTTGTGAGCACCTTGAGGAACCTACGCTCCCTTCGTTCTCCTGCCTTTCGAGCGAACTGCAGTCTCCCTACAGCATTCGTCTTCCAGCACTACGAATGGGTTGGAAGTGTCTACGATATCTGTAGGCGGCTTTGTCAGATTCTTCTTAAGACCCCCTGTCCATTACGACTTTCTAAGACGTCGCTTTCTACTGCTGCTCTCCTCATTGCTTCCTCTTTTCACGTTATTTGTCTGTTTAGCTCCTGCATCTGTATTAGCTCCTCCCGCATAGAATTCTACTCCGCCCTCAGAGCTTCACATAGCTCCATCAGTAGCACCAGTTCACTCACTACACCTTCCATTTTCAGTATCAAGGCAATTGGAGCTCCAGCTAACACCCCCTCTCACTGTGACTGACAGCATCTCAATGTGACTGCCTCTCACTGTGACTGCCTCATAGTCATAGAGTGAGAATGCAAAGAGGAGCTTTGCGAGCCGTTGTCTACAATAAATAATAAATCATTACTCAGGCAGAGTGACAGAGTCGTGGAATGTTGCTAATGTGGTACCAATTTTCAAGAAAGGAGATAGATCACTAGCGTCAAACTATCGGCCACTGAGCTTAACGTCTACTGTGGGAAAGTTGCTTGAATCGATAATTGCAAATACCATTCGTCTTCATCTTGAAAATATAGATTAATGATTGATTCAGGACATGGTTTTACAAATGGCCGTTCATGTTTAACAATTTGCTATAATTTTATTCCAGCATAGTTGAGGCAGTTGAGAGTTGTATGATTTGTGATGTTGTGTACCTTGACTTTAGCGAAGCTTTGATACAATGCCACATGAAAGCCTGATTAAAAAATAAAGGCTCACGGTATGAGGGTGCTATATTATGTTGGATTAGGGCATGGCTATCCCAAAGGAAACAAAGAGTAGCATAAATGGAGTTAAACTAGAGAGGGAAAATGTTTGTAAGAGGAGTGCCTCAAGGATCTGTCCTGGGACCTCTGTTATTCATAATATATATAAATATTTTAGATTCAGGTTTGTGGCAGCAATATATGCAAATTTGCCGATGATAAAAAAATCTGGATGGAAATAAACAGGGAAAAGACTCACTGTCACTTCAAGACGATCTGAATAGGGTTTTGAAATGGTCAAAAGATTGGCAGATGCAGTTATTGCTGACAAAATTAAGTTTTTGAGGCTAGGTAATGATGATAGAGTTTCAATATATGAGCTAGATTGTGTTGAGATTTGAAGTCAGACTGCAAAAAGGATCTGGGAGTTATGATTAGTAGAATTTAAAACCAAAAAATCATCCATAAATGTTCATAATAATGAAAATAGGACACTGGGATATATTACTGAAGCGTTAGTGATAATACAACAGGTGTTGTTCTTCAGCTATATCTTGCTCTTGTTAAGCCTCATTTAGATTATGCAGTTCAGTTTTGGTTGCAATACTATTGAATACATATATAAATTAACTAGAACGCATCAAGCGTAGGATGACATAGCTATTCCCGCAAATCAGAAACCTGTCATATGAAGAAAGATTGGCAAAGCTTAAATTACATTTGTCAGAAAACCCGACACCATTTACTAATATTAAATACAATATGCAGATAATATTGCTGCTGTGTTGTATATATATAAATTCACCATAGAAGATGCGGCGCAGTGGAATTTTCCGTCAATAGAAAATAAGATATCATTGCCACATAGCACTATTAATTCACCAGCTATTCTGTTGGGAATTATTCTTAATACAACAGTCTTTTGACTTTTAAAATCATAAAAACATCTTACTTGAATTAACTTAATTATCACTACCAAAATAGAGTAAATGTGACCTTTCTACAACTTGCTGACATCTGGACAAGAGTGCCAGAGCATCAGCAGTGGAGGGAGGTCAGCCATAGTTAGACCAGAGTTGTTGGAGCGAGTTTAGCTCCTATAATCCTCCCTTGGACAAAGTGTTATGGAGATCAAATTTGTGCTTCTTCCATCAACAACACGCAGTCAACATCTAAATAAGGGAAGTGTATTACCGAAACCCATTTTTTTATCTGGTCATTTTCTGGCCAGTTCATGTTAGGTAGATATAGGGCGAACCGGTTAGCACGAGAGACAACGATTCAACACAGGTAATTACTCCTTGGTCCTTATCTTATATAATATACAGTATTTTCTCTGATATAGCTGTCATATATAGGATTCCTGCTTCACAGCAAGTGTCTTTTTAACAGGTACAGAAGAGAAAGCAAGAATTAATCTTGGTACATCAGTACATGGGTGGATGCTAGTCTCAACTGAGGATTATTTGGTGTCAACATACTTGTTCATACCTGGGGACTAAAACCTACCATACAATAGAAAAAGATCTCTAAATTATTATACTAATATATGTAGTGTAATGCTGTAGTTTGATTGGCTGCATATATGTAAATTTAATATAACCCCCCCCCTTAAGGTGTAAGGTTTCGATTTGTGAGAATATTGCAGAAAATACAGTCCACTAAACATCATACAAATTCTATAAAAATATATAAATTAACATAAATATAAACACTATATAAATTTATATAAATTAA
>WNGS01141001.1:0-11171 GCA_020271785.1 Procambarus virginalis
ATATATGTATATGCGGAAAATCCACAGAGAGAATGTGAAATAAGTGAACGTTTCGGCCTGATTAAAGCCGTTGTCAACACCAGACTCTGGTGTGACAACGGCTTTAATCAGGCCGAAACGCTCCTTCCTTTCACAGTTCTCTGTGGATTTCCGCATCAAAATGATCAGTGCTTTGTGATCGTCAATTGCATATATATATATATATAATATATATATATATATATATATATATATATATATATATAATATATATATATATATATCTGAAACTCACAACCCAGAAGTGACTCGAACCCATACTCCCAGGAGCAACGCAACTGGTATGTACAGGGACGCCTTAACCACTTGACCATCACGACCGGACAAAAGGAAGTGATAGCCGAGGCTATATGAACCACTTCCCCGCCGGCACTCGGATGGTAATCTTGGGCATAGCATTTTATCAAATCACCTCATTTTTGGGGCAACACGTGTGGAACACAAATGAAAAAACCAGAGAATGGTTCCCAGGACTAGATACAACTGAAAACTCACACCCCAGAAGTGACTCGAACCCATACTCCCAGGAGCAACGCAACTGGTATGTACAGGGACGCCTTAAACCACTTGACCATCACGACCGGAAAAAAAGGAAGTTATAGCCGAGGCTATATGAACCACTTCCCCGCCGGCACTCGGATGGTAATCTTGGGCATAGCATTTTATCAAATCACCTCATTTTTTGGGGCAACACGTGAGGAACACAAATGCAAACAAGCCTGAATGGTCCCCAGGACTAAGTTTAAGGCGTCCCTGTACATACAGTTGCGTTGCTCCTGGGAGTATGGGTTCGAGTCACTTCTGGGGTGTGAGTTTTCAGTTGTATCTAGTCCTGGGGACCATTCAGGCTTGTTTGCATTTGTGTTCCTCACGTGTTGCCCCAAAAAATGAGGTGATTTGATAAAATGCTATGCCCAAGATTACCATCCGAGTGCCGGCGGGGAAGTGGTTCATATAGCCTCGGCTATCACTTCCTTTGTCCGGTCGTGATGGTCAAGTGGTTTAAGGCGTCCCTGTACATACCAGTTGCGTTGCTCCTGGGAGTATGGGTTCGAGTCACTACTGGGGTGTGAGTTTTCAGTTGTATCTAGTCCTGGGGACCATTCAGGCTTGTTTGCATATATATATATATATATATATATATATATATATATATATATATATATATATATATATATATATATATATATATATATATGCTAGAATGGAAATCTTTGTTCCCTGGTTTAAAAAAAAATTGTATAATAACCAAGACGTGAAATCAAATCACGGTAATAACATTAAACAAACAATTTGGATTACATTCAGCGTCCACCAACGACCACCACGAAAACCCACCCCACAAAAATTCCGCTGCCTGAAATTGCGGCCCGAGATTAATATTACTCAATCCTCTAACATTATAATCTTCGTCTAAAAGCCAAAAAAATCACTTTCAATCATCTCACTCCGTTGATCCCTTGATTACAAGTTTATTGAGGAAAGCCAGATTGTTTTTAATTCAATACTTGTCACACTGAGCGATGAATTTTGTAATTTGCTTTGTGGGAAGAGCGTTAGCATGCTTTAATTAAATATTTTTAATCATGTAACGACTAACTTTAATAAACGAGCTCGGTTTAATGAAACTGTTTGTACATGTGTCTGGTAGACTCACCTGGATGTGCTTGCAGGGTCGAACGCTAGTTCTCGAGCCCTGCCTCTACCATACATTAGTTGTCAAATATTCTCACTCTTCTCTTGAATTGTCGTATTTACTATTTAAATAATTTATTGTGTTAATGTCTGCTTCTCCCTCTAATTCGTTTCTTTTATTTGCTCTTCCTACGACACGATACGACTGTTTATTTGAACATCCTTGTATTCATCTACTGCGCAAGTATCAGTTCGTTTCCTGATTCGTGTGTCTATTACAACGGTGATGTCTGGTCCATCTGAATACTCAGTTGTGCTGGCGAGGGTTGAACGTCGGCTCTTTGGTCCCGCCTCTTAATTGTCAATCAACTGATGTACAGGTTCCCGAGCCTACTGGGCTCTAGCAAATCTACATTTGAAACTGTTTGTGGAGTCTGCCACGTTACTGCTAGACATCACTGCCGAATGCATTCCATTCGGTAACTACTCTGACAGTGGAGAGGTCTTGTTCAACTGTTCACTACACCGGACAGTTTTGCATGAATTAGCCCACTTAATACAAGAGATTGTAATCACTAAATACACTTGATTAATTCATGCCAAATTGTGGTGTGTAAACGAGTTAATGGAAGAAATATTACTGAATCTTTATTTAGAAAAAGTAGTAAATTTATTAATATTTGAAGTCCGGCCGCCAGGATTATATATAAAAAAAGATGAAGACCAAACCACACATCAAACGACAAAGAAACGACGACGTTTCGGTCCGTCTTGGATCGTTATCAAGTCGTGTGTGAGCAAGAGATTTGTGATTGAATGATTGATGACGATTAAGCCACCCAAGAGGTGGCACGGGCATGAATAGCCCGTAAGTAGTGGCCCTTTTGAGCCATTACCAGTATCTAGAGCTGATACTGGAGATCTGTGGAGGTGCGACTGCACCCTGCGTGACGGGAGATGTCTCCCGTCCGGACGAGATTTGTGATAGGTATACTATTATGTAAGCAATAGATGTATGTGTAGTACAATCCAAGAACGATTGTTGTTGTTATAGATTCAGCTACTCGGAACAAGTTCCAAGTAGCACGGGCTATGGTGAGCCCGTTACTTACCTGACACAGGAGCTGGGCAAGAAGCACGGGCTATGGTAAGCCTCGTGGACAGGAGATGTCTCCCGTGGTGCCAAGAACGAGGAAAGACACAGTTAATATACATTAAATACCCAGTTAATATCCGCTTAATGATCTGACCTTCATGTCACCTTCATTAATCGATATTTTAGCTTAGGGATCTTTGTCTAGTTTACGGGCTATTCATGCCCGTGCCCCTCTTGGGTGTCTTAATCTTCATCAGTCATGTCTAGACAGATGTAATTGTGTATATAATCCCAAACTGTTATGTCATCTGTCTGTATTTCTGTGATTTTGTGGTGAAACACGAAAACATTCAGAATTTGACGTTCTCAAACGTTCTTAAATTAAATTTCATTTAATTTAATGTTATTATGATCTTCTAATGAGTTTCTAAAAATTCCTTAAGATCCTTGAAAAATAACGTTTACTCCTACTAGGAATATATATTTGGGCCGGACGTTTGAGCGACGGTCTGGCTTCATGCAGGTCGGCGTTCAATCCACGACCACTGGCAAACTTATTTTCTTATTTGCGATCAATTGAAGGCAGGTTGAAGGAAATTACCAGGAGGAAAGTGCAAAATCATTACGACTATATAGCACTGGGGTATGGGGTCGTGATAAGGATTTGGGACAGGACGGGGGGGGGGGGAGGAATGGTGCCCAACCACTTGGACAGTCGGGAATTGAACGCTGACCTGAATGAAGAAAGACTACCGTCCAGCCCATGTGATTAGGCAGAAAACAGGTTGAAATGCATGAAATATATAATTCCAAGTGAGAAAGCTGCAGGAACACGCAAGTCATAGATCACTAACAACTCTAATTGACCCGGCCAGGATTCGAACCCATTCCGTCCAGAATCACCCCTAAACGTACACAGTACCGTGACCACCGCACCAATGATCGTCTATAAGGATTGGTCAGTCGTGGTGCTTATTTACTAAGCTCCCAGACTGATCAATCCCCAACGACACTCATGGATCCATTTGGGTACAGTTTTTCATTAAATTCTGGCACATGCACGGGCCGCGCTGAATTTTACAAGTGTGAGAAAGCTGCATGAACGCGCAAGCCATAGATCACTAAGAACTCTAATTGACCCGGCCAGGATACGAACCCATTTGTAAAACTTAGGGCGGCCTGTGCAAGTACCAAAATTTGATGAATTATAGAGTTCATCTATTGACCTAGTGTGGCCTCCACAGCAGTTACCAAACTCCCGAGTGCCTATTTACAGCTAGGCGAAGCGAAGGATCAGATGAAAGGAAACTTGCCCAACCGTTACGGTCCTGCCCGGGGGGGACTGAACCCGGCTCACCTCAATTGTGAGCCGAGGATGAATGCATCTGTGACTCCCGGTCTCCAAGAGACTCATAAGAGCATCATCACTTCTTATCAGCGGTCTTAATGCGGCCTGCGATCAAAGCCACATACATATCGCCGGATCCTCAGATAAACGATTAGACGCGCCTCAAAGACATGTTGACATTTTCTGCAATTGCCAAAATGATGCCCACAAAGATTAAAAAATTCCAAGTGGCATCTTCTTGAAAGGTTGGCGTGTTCAGATACTCTGAGATGACAACCAGACTAATGGAAACTTGAAAAAACATAAGCCTTTCAGACCAAGAGGACCTGTTTCTGTTATGCTACTGAAGGAACCATCCTTCCTGAGTTAAATGGACTCGAGTTCTTATATAAACTCAATGCTCTTAGAGTCTATCATGAAAATGGGCTTGAGCAGCAGAGACACATTTCTCGATGGCTCAGAGATTTGTGAGGATCAAAGGAGTTATAAATAAAACTGAACAAAAGCTAGATATATGTCGCATACCTTTTCTCTATGACCTATAAGACCCATTTACAGCGGAGCAGCCGGAGTGAAGAGAAATTGTGCGTGGCAAGGGCGGACTGACACGGAGTCAGCATTTACTGGCCGTGGACGATGTCAGCACCAAAGCCCAATCCATTAACTGTAATCAGGGGAATCAATCATCCGTGCCGACTCCGCTCTTCACGTTCCAAATAAACACAAGGAAACATTTACTGTAACATGTTGATGCTTGAGAGGTTAAATGAAACATTTAAACATACTCATGAAGTAACAGATTAGGTTTTGTATCGAGTGTTGTGCTTATCAATCCTCGAAAGACTCGTTATGTTCAACCACTATTCGAGAGGGCCATCATCCACCATCTGAGGACTTTTCACCCCCCAGCCAGCACCATCTGGGGGACTCTCTCCACCCCCAGCCTGCACCATCTGGGGGACTCTCTCCACCCCAGCCTGCACCATCTGGGGGACTTTCTCCACCCCCAGCCTGCACCATCTGGGGGACTTTCTCCACCCCCAGCCTGCACCATCTTGGGGACTCTCTCCACCCCCAGCCTGCACCATCTGGGGACTCTCCACCCCCAGCCTGCACCATCTGGGGGACTCTCTCCACCCCCAGCCTGCACCATCTGGGGGACTCTCTCCGCCCTCAGCCTGGACCATCTGGGGGACTCTCTCCACCCCCAGCCTGCACCATCTGGGGGACTCTCTCCACCCCCAGCCTGCACCATCTGGGGACTCTCTCCACCCCCAGCCTGCACCATTTGGGGGACTCTCCACCCCCAGCCTGCACCATCTGGGGGACTCTCCCACCCCCAGCCTGCACCATCTGGGGCTCTCTCCACCCCCAGCCTGCATCATCTGGGGGACTCTCTCCACCCCCAGCCTGCACCATCTGTGGGACTCTCCACCCCCAGCCTGCACCATCTGGGGGACTCTCTCCACCCCAGCCTGCACCATCTGGGGGGACTCTCTCCACCCCCAGCCTGCACCATCTGGGGGACTCTCTCCACCCCAGCCTGCACCATCTGGGGGACTCTCCACCCCAGCCTGCACCATCTGGGGGACTCTCTCCACCCCCAGCCTGCACCATCTGGGGGACTCTCCACCCCCAGCCTGCACCATCTGGGGGACTCTCTCCACCCCCAGCCTGCACCATCTGTGGGACTCTCTCCACCCCCAGCCTGCACCATCTGGGGGACTCTCTCCACCCCAGCCTGCACCATCTGGGGGACTCTCTCCACCCCCAGCCTGCACCATCTGGGGGCTCTCTCCACCCCCTGCCTGCACCATCTGGGGGGACTCTCTCCACCCCCAGCCTGCACCATCTGGGGGGACTCTCTCCACCCTCAGCCTGCACCATCTGGGGGACTCTCTCCACCCCCAGCCTGCACCATCTGGGGGACTCTCTCCACCCTCAGCCTGCACCATTTGGGGACTCTCTCCACCCCCAGCCTGCACCATCTGGGGGACTCTCTCCACCCTCAGCCTGCACCATCTGGGGGACTCTCTCCACCCCCAGCCTGCACCATCTGGGGGACTCTCTCCACCCTCAGCCTGCACCATCTGGGGGACTCTCTCCACCCCCAGCCTGCACCATCTGGGGGACTCTCCACCCCCAGCCTGCACCATCTGGGGGACTCTCTCCACCCTCAGCCTGCACCATCTGGGGGGACTCTCTCCACCCTCAGCCTGCACCATCTGGGGGACTCTCTCCACCCCCAGCCTGCACCATCTGGGGGACTCTCTCCACCCCCAGCCTGCACATCTGGGGACTCTCCACCCCAGCCTGCACCACTGGGGGACTCTCTCCACCCCAGCCTGCACCATCTGGGGGACTTTCTCCACCCCTGCCTGCACCATCTGGGGGACTCTCTCCACCCTCAGCCTGCACCACCTGGGGGACTCTCTCCACCCCCAGCCTGCACCATCTGGGGGACTCTCTCCACCCCCAGCCTGCACCATCTGGGGGACTCTCTCCACCCTCAGCCTGCACCTCTGGGGACTCTCTCCACCCCAGCCTGCACCATCTGGGGGACTCTCTCCACCCTCAGCCTGCACCACCTGGGGGACTCTCTCCACCCCCAGCCTGCACCATCTGGGGGACTCTCTCCACCCCCAGCCTGCACCATCTGGGGGACTATCTCCACCCCAGCCTGCACCATCTGGGGGGACTCTCTCCACCCCCAGCCTGCACCATCTGGGGGACTCTCTCCACCCCCAGCCTGCACCATCTGGGGGGACTCTCTCCACCCCCAGCCTGCACCATCTGGGGGACTCTCTCCACCCCAGCCTGCACCATCTGGGGGACTCTCTCCACCCCCAGCCTGCACCATCTGGGGGGACTCTCTCCACCCCAGCCTGCACCATCTGGGGGGACTCTCTCCACCCCCAGCCTGCACCATCTGGGGGACTCTCTCCACCCCCAGCCTGCACCATCTGGGGACTCTCTCCACCCCCAGCCTGCACCATCTGGGGGACTCTCTCCACCCCAGCCTGCACCATCTGGGGGACTCTCTCCACCCCCAGCCTGCACCATCTGGGGGACTCTCTCCACCCCCAGCCTGCACCATCTGGCTCTCTCTCCATCCCCAGCCTATACCATCTGGGGAATCACCACACCAGCCAGCTGTTATGATCTAGTTGTACTGATCAACTGATCAGTTGATCAGCTGGACTGATCAAACAGCCTGGTTGATCAGTCCAGCAACCAGGAGGCCTGGTCGACGACCGGGCCGCGGGGACGCTAAGCCACCGGAAGCACCTCAAGGTAAGGTACTAATCTTAAACTGTTTAATAAATATATCTTATCCTCTGCGATTTGTATTAATGGTGTGCTTTATTGATTCCTATAAAGGGTAAAAATGTGTTTTACAAGAGAGCTGTTCAGTAAAGTGTACAGCGAGTCGTTTGTTCTGCGTGTAAAACATTTGTTATATGTAACACGTGATTTTTGTAAAAGCTTCATTGGGTTGCATTCACATATATCTTTTATTTCGTTATATTTCCATTGCCTTGTCGTTCATGTTATTGTTGTCTGGACTAATACAACATTGGTGCATATTGTTGAATGTGGGAGTAGCATGCCTGTACATACGCACTGGTGTTGAATGTGGGTGCTCAAGTATTAGGTACACATCTATTGGTGCTTGCTGGGGTTGAGCTCTGCCTCTTTGGTCCCGCCTCTCAACTGTCAATCAACTGGTGTACAGATTCCTGAGCCTACTGGGCTCTATCATATCTACACTTGAACTGTGTATGGAGTCAGCCTCCACCACATCACTTTTTTTTCAGGGATATTCCTGCGTGGGCCCTAAGCCTCTGGCTGGCCCACTAAGTGTTGCTTTTTTCTGTTTTACTTGGCCGGAGTATGAGTATTTATTACTCGTATGGTCGCTTTAGTAAGATTTTGCCATATGTGTTTAACAACTTCTGCTCTGTTGAATCTAAGTTGAATCTTAATGGGTTTGTAACTGTGCACTGTGTTAGATAATGTTCCAGTGGTCTGTTGGGCATTTCTCCACAGTGCTGACATTTCCTCTCATCTTCCGGAACCTGTAAGCCTATTCCCATGCACATGGGTATCCAAGCCTGATGCGATGTAAGTGTACTTCTGTTGCTCTACTGCTCCTTTCATCAAACTAAGTGGTTAGTAGTTGGTTGAATTCTTGTACCAACTCGCAGATCCTGATTTGCAACTGCTGTGTTGTAGTCACTGTACATCTCTTGCATTGTTCTGTTTCTAATTACTTTCTTAATCTGTGATAGACTCTGTGGTATGTAAATGTCTACATTTCTTCTCTTAGTTGCAAGTTTTGCAGCTTCGTCTGCAATGTCATTTCCTATTATTCCCACATGACTTGGCACCCAGTTGATAAGTACCCGTCGGCCTTGTCGTTTGAGTGTTTGCATTAATGATCCACATCACTGCCTAATGCATTCCATCTGTTAACTACTCTGACACTGAAAAAGTTCTTTCTAACGTCCCTGTGGCTCATTTGGGTACTCAGTTTCCACCTGTGTCCCCCCTTGTTCGCGTACCACCTGTGATAAACAGTTTATATACCTTGTCAATTCCTCTGATAATTATGTAGAGATCATGTCTCCCCTTACTTTTCTGTCTTCCAGTGTAGTGAGGTGCATTTCACACAGCCTTTCCTCGTAACTCATGCCTCTTAGTGCTGGGACTAGCCTTGTGGCATACCTCGGAACTTTTTCAAACTTCGCCTTGTGCTCGACAAGGTACCGGCTCCTTGATGCGCAGCATATTCCAGGATTGGTCTTACATATGTGGTGTACAAGGTTCTGAATGATTCCTTACACAGGTTCCTGAAGGCAGTTCTGATGTTAGCCAGCCTCGCATACGCCACAGACGTTATTCTTTTGATGTCGGCTTCAGGAGACAGGTTCGGTGTGATATCAACTCCTAGATCCTTCTCTCTGTCCGTTTCATGAAGGACTTCATCTCCCATTCTGTATCCTGTGTCTGGCTTCCTGTTTCCACTGTCTACTTTCATTACCTTACATTTACTCGTATATTTTGGATCATTCCTTCAGTCTGTCTAGGTAATCTTGTAGTCTTATACTATCTTCCTCCGTCTCAATCCTCCTCATATTGTTTGCGTCATTCAGTAAACATTGAGAGAAACGATTCTATACCCTCTGGGAGATCATTTACATATATCAGAAACAGTATTGGTCCAAGGACTGAACCCTGCGGGACCCCACTGGTGACGTCTCGCCAATCTTGAGTCCTCACCTCGCACAGTGACTCGTTGTCTTCTGTCATTTAGGCACTCCTTTATCCAATGGAGTACCTTCCCCTTCACTCCTGCCTGCATTTCCAGCTTTCGCACTAGTCTCTGGTGTGGTACTGTGTTAAATAAGGGATTTCTGGCAATCCAAAAATATGCAGTCTGTCCACCCCTCTCTTTCTTGCTTAATTCGTGTTACCTGATCGTAGAATTTAATTAATCCTGTGAGGCATGACTTGCCATCCCTGAAACCATGTTAGTGTTGTATCACAAAGTTCCTTCGCTGTAGATGTTCCACTAGCTTTTTTCGCACAATTTTCTCCAATAGCTTACATGGTATGCAAGTTAGGGACATTGGCCTGTAGGTCAGTGCATCCTGTCTATCCCCCTTCTTGTTTATCGGGACTACGTTTGTCGTCTTCCAAACTTTTGGCAGTTCACCTGTTACCAGAGATTTGTTATACACCATGGAGAGTGGCAGGCACAGTGCTTCTCCTCCTTCCTTTAGTATCCATGGTGAGATTCCATCTCGCAATGGAATACTCTTTGTCACATCCAATTCTAGTAAAAGCTTCCTTACATCCCCACTGGTAATCTCAAATTCCTCTAGTGGTGCCTGGTTAACTATTCCTTCTCTTATCTCTGGAACTTCTCCCTGCACTAATGTGAAATCTTCCTGGAATTTCGTATTAAGTTCATCGCACACTTTGCCGTTCGTAGTGAATCTTTCTGCCCCTATCCTCAGTTTCATTACCAATTCCCTCACTGTTGTCTTTCTCCTTATGTGGCTGTACAGCAATTTAGGTTGAGTCATTGTTTTGCTTGCAATGTCGTTTTCATATTGCCCTTCTGCCTCTATTCTTACCCTGATATATTTATTCCTGGTTCTCTGGTATCCTCCTCTGCTCTCAAGTGTCCTCTTATTTCTATAGTTTCTCCACACTCTTTTACTTGGTTGCTTAGCTAGCTTACATCTCGGATTAAACCATGGGTTTCTTATCTGCATTTCATGTTTTTCCTTTTGGGCCGGGATAAACTTTTCTGCTCCCTCTTTGCACTTCTGCGTGATGTATTCCATCATGTCTTGGGGCGTCTTTTCCTTGAGTTCTTGTTCCCATGTTATATCCGTTAGGAATTTTCTCATCTTCTCATAGTTTCCCTTGCGGAATGCTAGTCTTTTGCTTTCAGTTCCCTTTCTCGAGTACTTTAACCCTTCTTCGACCAGATACTCAAACGTCAGTACACTATGAACGCTCATTCCTACTGGGACCTTGAAGTCAATTTCCTTTATATTGGAGTTATTCAGAGTGAAGACTAGGTCGAGTCTCGCTGGTTCATCGTTTCTTCTCATTCTTGTGGGTTCCCTGACATGCTAGCTTAAAAGTTTTTTGTTGCCACTTCCAGTAATTTAGCTCTCCATGTTTCCTTTCCTCCATGCGGTTCCTTGTTCTCCCAGTCTATCCTTCCGTGATTAAAGTCCCCTATGACGAGCAGATGGGATCGAATTCTACAGGGAGCAGAGGCTGCCCTCTCAATCATATTGTTAACTGCCATGTTGTTTCTGTCATACTCTTGCCTGGGTCTTCTGTCGTTTTGAAGGGTTATATATCACTGCTACTACTACTCTTGGTCCTCCCATCGTCATGGTGCCTGTTATGTAGTCTCTAAACCTCTCTCAGCCTGGGATAACCATTTCATTGAACTCTATTCCTTTCGCATGATAATTGTGTGTACTTACCTAATTTGTGCTTGCGGGGTTGAGCTCTGGCTCTTTG
>WNGS01141008.1:0-10070 GCA_020271785.1 Procambarus virginalis
CCATGTAGTGCACGTGAAGCGTCCTTGAAGCCGATAGGACAGGATAGGAGCTTGGATATGAGGGACAAGGGAGCTAGATCGGACAATGAACGGGGGGGGGATAGGAGAGACTATGTGTGAAGGGAATGATTTCCTACATGGACTTGGAACCATAGGAAATTCGAAGTCCCTGTCCTTGCAAGGAGCCACATCCGGCTTGATATACCGGACTTGTCCCAAGATCGATACCGCGCTCTGCCCTCCATCTGTATATGTACCTAAAAAATAAAAGTTAACGTGTTTTTAGAATATTGTTACAAAGTCGGCGCCTTAACTCGCGAAACATATTCTCCTCCAAAACAGTGCTGTCGACACGCGAAATGTAATGACGTACTATTAAGCTTTTGTATCGCTAATCCCGCCAAACACACACCCGATACTACGACGTTGGTACTACGCTCGAACAACAAAGTTTTAACACCTAACCAGTGATAACAACCAATAGAGCAAGTTGTAACAACATTCAAATACGTCATAAACACGTTAAAAACCAAGATGTAACAACTATATTTTGAGTTGTAACAAGCGGAAAATAGAGACAGTTTCGGTTTGTGTTCCAAGGGTAGTAATGCCCACGTTACTGGTTGTGCGTTATTTTTGTTAGTGAGTGCATCCAGATGAACTCGGGGAGGTGTTGGAGGTGTAGCGCTGGGGTTCGGTAGTGCACGAAGGGTCGTTCACTCAGCAGGTTTGACTCATTGCCCTTCACTCAGGGAACAGTATAGATTCACCTCAGACAATGGCTGAGTGAAGTAGATAATTCACTCCAACATCTCAGGGAATTCAGACACATAATCCACTTCACAGTTTGTGAATTCGGGAACACACAACCACCCCTCCCTCACTCTTCCCGCACTCGGTATAAAAACCCGGAACATACCCCCCCCCCCCCTTGTGTCCCTCTACCCCCCCCACCCAACACAAACGCCCCCCCAACACCCAACCTTCCCCCCCCAACACACCTCCAAACCCCAACCACACCCAAACACACATACACACACACACAACATTCTTCCTCACCCAGGAATTCGAACACATCACTTTTCGTCCAAACACGCCCGAGAATCCAAGCCTAAAGAGTCTCCCAGCAAGAAGAAGGAATATGCAATTCATGCGGAGAAGAAGAAACTATAATTCACCATAAGAAACCGTGTCGTTTTTACAAGGGATCGAACCCCACGAAATCAAGTGAGGAAGGAGTTGGTTCCTCTCCTCTCAAAGTAGTATATATATTATATAATATATATATATATATTATATATATATATTGTAGATATATATATATATATATATATATATGCACTTGGAAAGGGATTCATGATAAGGATTTGGGATGGTGGACGGGGAAGGAATGGAATGGTTGCCCAATCCACGTGTTGACGGTCAGAGGACTTGAAACCTTCAGGACACTACGATATTATTCTTTCCCATCAATCCGTCCCTCTTAAAAATAACGTCGATTTATCACTCGTATGCTCACTATGGCCAAAAGTGGACGTATTTTAAAAATGAAAATCGACTACAACATAAAGTGACGCACTGTCTCGTTTTCTATTTGAGGTCGTCCAGCCTACTTGGAAAGGTTAGGAGAGGAAACTTCAATTAACATTTTTCATACGCATATTTCCGAAACTTGAATGAGCTCATACTCTTGGCTGTGTTATCAATGGCCAACTGGCGAGTGTTTCACCGCGCTGCTGCTGCTGCTGCTGCTGCTGCCATCTATCAGAACCATCGTGAATCAGAGAGAAGCTCTGGTATTGAACCTCCGTAACAATGGGTCATCAGAAGGCCACTTATCTGTACCAATCAGGGTGAGGTGTGACTTACGGTTATCTTTTACCTACACAAAAAGCCCTCAAGTTCTTTTGCATATCTTATTTTTTTATCACTAATGCCTTGCTGAATACAAATTTGAAATTTGAAATTTGAAGAGTGACAGTTACAACTGTCGTAACTGGAAGGTCAGCGAAGTTGCAGTTGGTTCTTCCTTCCCCCCTCCCTCCCCCCCCCCATAGCTAGGGGACAGGAAGCCTGTAGGCATCAGCCGTTATTGAGGTCTAACCCTTAGGCAACGACTGGCTTCCTTAGGGTGCAACCCACAGCAGTTGAGTAACTCACGGGGGTACCTATTTACAAATCACTTTACAATTAAACGCTTGCCAGGTCGTAAGTTGAGCCTAGCGATATATCGACGATCAACTTAATGGCCCCAGGAGACGACCTCGCCCAACTTGAGCAAACTTTAGAGGTTAACTTCGCCAAACTTCGCCCTTCCTCCCCCCCCCCTCCCCCTATCCCCCATGCTTCCAGGGGCAATTTTTTTTGCTCGATCTTGCGCGATATTTGCAAGTCGTGCGAATCAGTTCCGACCATCTGTGCTGAACGAAGTAATTGTCAATATTTAAGAGTGAAAAAACTAGCCAGAGAAAATCTATAATATATGTATATATATATATATATATATTATTTATTTATATTTATATATATATATATATATATATCAAATCCTTCGTGGGGGAGAAGTTTTCGGTTATATTATATATATATATATAATATATATATATAATATATATATATATATATATATTATATATATAATATATATATATATATATATATATGTATATATATATATATATATATATATATATATATATATATATGCGAAAATCCACAGAGAAAAATGAAAGGAGGTAACGTTTCGACATCCTCCCTCCCAATTCCCATCTCTTCTTGTCAGTCTGGTTTGACAAAGGCTTTAACCAAGTCGAAACGTTACCTCCTTTCATTTTTCTCTGTGGATTTTCGCATAAAATGATCAGTGTTTTGTGATCGTCAATTGCATATATATATATATATATATATATATATATATATATATATATAACCGAAAACTTCTCCCTCACGAAGGATTCTACCCCATATAGCCAGGGGGGGGGGAGCCTCTATGCACATACCTTAAACCCACAATGATGGTGTGGGGTTTCTAGATGGGCGAGGTTGTTGAAGTGTGATTCACACGACCAATAGTTTAAAACTCATCACAAAATCATCCAACGCCTCAACCCTTTCCTCACCCATCCACTCCACTCAACAACCACATCATCACTATTCCACTCCCCCTTACTCTCCTTACCCCTTAATCCACTCCTTCCCCTTCTCTCAATCCGCCACCCATCTTTTTTCTCACCTTTCAGCTGAACACATGAGTGGGATCGATAGAGTTTAAGCCACCCAAGAGGTGGCACGGGCATGAATAGCCCGTAAATGAGTGGGAGGTTTGTTGTTTCAGATTTAGCTACTCAGAACGAAGTGTCCATGTAGCACGGGCTATGGTGAGCCCATAAAAGAGAGTGGGAAGTGTTGCCAGTGATTTATACCCACCAACCATCACCTCTGCTGGCACCACCCTGCCACCTCCTCTCTCTCTCTCTCTCTCTCTCTCTCTCCTCTCTCTCTCTCTCTCTCTCTCTCTCTCTCACCACCCTATTCTGCACCCCCCCCACCCAGGAGCTGGGTCGGGCAGGCCACCCATCGGAGGTCAGTGTTGTAAGAGGTGGTTCATTCAGGGCCAACCAGTCAGTCGTCAGCGGTGGCCCGCCTCTGGTTCTCGTTCGCATCTCTATGGTAATCATCCCATTTTTGCCGATTCTGCACCGCTTTGAAAGTCCACGTAACGCGGATTTAATACATGCTAACTGTGGTGATTTGTTGAGTTTACGCTCACTTAGTGGATCAGGGAGAAGCCGCTAAGACAGTTTGATTATATAGGGGCAACCCGCTAAGCCAGTCTCTCTCTCTATCCCTCTATCATTATATATACAAACACACACACACACACACACATATTATATAATATATATATATATATATATATTATATATATATATATATATATATATATATATATGAAAGAATTTTTATTGTCAATCTGTCCAAGTTTAAAGGCCAGACACTTGGGCGGATTAACACATGAAGTATGTGTGGTGTGGGCGTGTCATAGGCCAGTCGGGGGATAGTTCCAGTGTCGCACTTTAAGAAATGTCGGCAACTAATACCCCCCCCTTCTCAAAAACCCCCCCCTATTCCCTCCATGCAATTTTCATTAAGTCAAATATAAAACATTGGTTGTATTGTCCATAGACTTATTTGAGATTTTTATTTTATAATTTTTATAAATTTATAATTTTTCTATGAAGCTTTTCAGGGGAGGCTGTTGTGTTTAATATGTCACCTGTGCACGTGAAATAAGTCGGTGTTGACTGTACGAATTTGCGAGAACGGGTTGAGATCTGATAGGAAAGAACTTACTGACTCCCAACGACCTGAAAGTACAAATATAAAAAGCTATGCTTTATTCAGATCTGAAAACCTATATCTATGGGCAGCACAAAACGTCCACTAGACTGTTGCGACACAGTGGTTGCAAGGATCAGGTTGGGTTACCGTTACCTGTGGCAGGTGGCTGCAGGTGACGGGTCTCCAATCCTGAGCACTCCAGTTGCAAACTCTGTGAGCAGGAACTACGGCACGATCTCCCGCACTACATCACTGAATGCCCAGTTATTAGACCTTTCAGACCAGTTGGCATGAGGTACCTGGAGCTTTGCAATTACTTTATTCACTCTCGTATTCTTGAAGATATCCTCACAGTGTACCCAAATTTGCCAGTGCAGGCTACTAAACATATGGCCCTGTATGACTAACCATCCTGCGAGATGGGGACCTTTATTACCACTGCTACCTTATTCAATCTTGTGTTGATGATATCCTCAAAATGCATCCGGAGTCTGCCAGTGCAGACTGCTTATCACATGCCTCTGTATGACTAACCATCCTGTGTGATGGGGATTTTTTAGCATGAACTAGTTAGCTTTTTTGACACACTGTACTCCACTTCATACAGTCTAGGGCAGCTGCACTAATGCAGATGTACCTAATGTATTAATAAATAAAAAAATTGGGAATGAAGTTCGTCTCTTCAATGACAATGAAGAACCACGTGCTTAACCTAGCCCAAAAAGACAGCCAGAAAACTTACAGCACTACGGCACATCTCGCACCGTCTCGGCAGCAAGGGCTGCAAACCTTACATGAAGCGCAAGTTCGCTCTCATCTAGAGTATGCACCCCTCTCCTGGATCACCTGCCCCACATCATTCACCAGACTGTTGGACACAGTGGAGAGACGGCCAAGAAGGCTCATCTCTAGCCTTGACCAAGTCTGGTAGGACGGTCTGAACATCAGAGACTGCACACCGTCGGGGACGGGAAGAGGGAGATGGTGTAGAGAGAGACTGAGAGGGTAGAGAGAGAGAGAGAGAGAGAGGGGAGAGAGGAGGGGGTAGAGAGAGAGAGGGTAGACGGGAGTTAGAAAGAGAGAGGGAGAGGGTAGAGAGAGACTGAGAGGGTAGAGAGAGAGAGGGAGAGGAGAGAGAGAGAGAGAGAGAGGGGAGAGAGGAGGGGAGAAGGGGAAGAGAGACCCAGTCACATTCGGGAACCCACTCTAGTATGATAGATAGGAGTTAGCCACTAAGCCAGTTGCTTCCTATATCAGGAAGCAACTATAAGCCAGTATATGACAATTTAGGATGAAGCCACTAGGCCAATATGCTCTATAGGAGTAAACACTAAGCCAGTATGACTATATAGGTGGAAGCCACTAAGCCAGTATGACTATATAGGGGAACCCGCTAAGCCAGTATGACTATAGGAGTAAGCCATTTAAGCCAGAATGATTATAGAGGGACTATATAGACAACACTATATAAGCGTACGCAACAGATTTCCATAAAATAGGCGTGGCGTTAATTGGGGGGGGCGGACGCAATTCAGCAAACAAGTGAAATAGTGTGAAATAGATTAAAAGAGTGGATTGTGGCGGTTGGCGATTCTATTGGTGACATAATAGAGGTAGATAGAGGGTAGGCTGCATGTGAGGATGGAAGGGGGGGGGGGAAGTGTAATCCCCTGCGATGACAGGATTCAACATGGAGGTGGAGGATGTGGTGGAGGCTGACTCCATACACAGTTTCACTTGTAGATATGATAGAGTCCAGTAGGCTCAGGAATCTGTACACCTGTTGATTGACGGTTGAGAGGCGGGACCAAAGAGCCAGAGCTCAACCCCCGCAATCACAACTAGGTGAGTACAACTAGGTGAGTACACACACACACACACACACACACACACGCACACACCACACACACACACACACACACACACACACACACACACACACACACACACACACACACACACAGGAAGCAGCTCCGTAAACAGCTGTCTAACTCCCAGGTACCTATTTACTGTTAGGTAACAGGAGCATCAGGGTGAAAGAAACTTTGCCCATTTGTTTCTGCCTGGTCCGGGAATCGAACCCATGCCACAGAATTACGAGTTCTACGCGCTGTCCGCTCAGCTACCAGACCCCCCTTGGTAGCTAATTCCCTGTACTCACCTAATTGTACTCACCTAATTGTGCTTGCGGGGGTTGAGCTTTGGCTCTTTGGTCCCGCCTCTCAACTGTCAATCAACAGGTGTACAGATTCCTGAGCCTACTGGGCTCTATCTATCTACATTTGAAACTGTGTATGGAGTCTGCCTCCACCACATCACTTCCCAGTGCATTCCATTTATTAACTACTATGTGTGTATGTGTGTGTGTATGTGTGTGTGTATGTACTCACCTAATTGTGCTTGCGGGGGTTGAGCTCTGGCTCTTTTTTCTGCCTCTCAACCGTCATTCAACTGGTGTACAGATTCCTGAGCCTACTGGACTCTATCATATCTACATTTGAAACTGTGTATGGAGTCAGCCTCCACCACAACACTGCCTAGTGAATTCCATTTATTAACTACTCTGACACTGAAAAATTCTTTCTAACGTCTCTGTGGCTCATCTGTTTACCAAATTTCCACCTGTGTCCCCTTGTTCGTGTCCCACCCGTGCTGAAGAGTTTGTCTTTGTCCACCCTATCAGTTTCCCTGAGAATTTTGTAGGTGGTTATCATTTCTCCCCTTACTCTTCTGTTATCCAGGGACGTGAGTTTCAGCTCCCTTAGCCTTTCCTCGTAGCTCATACCTTTAGTTCCGGGACGAGCCTGGAGGCATACCTCTGAATCTTCTCTAACTTTGTCATGTGTTTAACCAGGTACGGATTCCAGGCAGGAGCTACATACTCCAGGATTGGTCTGACGTAAGTGGTATACAGGGTCCTGAACGATTCCTTACACAAGTTTCTAAAGACAGTTCTTATGTTGGCCAGTCTAGCATATGCCGCTGATGATATCCTTTTGACGTGGCCTGTGGAGACAGGTTCGGTGTGATATCAATCCCCAGATCTTTCTCTCTATTTGACTCTTGTAGGATATCACCTCCCAGATGGTACATGTGTGTGTGGTGTGTGTGTGTGTGTGTGTGTGTGTGTGTGTGTGTGTGTGTGTTGTGTGTGTGGTCATCAGGAGGCAGACAGATGTGATCGTGACTCGTCTAACATGACTTTTCGCAAGGCTCTCAGAGTGCGTGTGAGTGCATGATTGCTCTCATTGTGAGCGTGAGTACAGCGATGTGTTCTCAAGATAAGTGTGAGTGCAAGGAAGGGGGGGGCGGCTCCCAGGATAAAAGAGTAGATGCAATAAAGGCTCTGAGTATTAGTCTGAGTGCAAGGAATGATCTCAAGGTGAGTGCGAGTGCAAGGAATACACTCAAGGTAAGTGTACGTGCAAGGATTGCACTCGGGTTAAGTGTGAGTGCAGAAAACCAACACACTGCTCAAACACCCACACCTTAGAGTGATGCATATCTCATCTCCCAAGACGGATGCTGAGGAGGGTAGCAGGTTACGCCTCTCTGTATCTTATTTGATGCTCTTGTATGGATTTACAAGTGAACCAAAGTCATTCATGCACACACACGCATGACCAACAACACACAGCACACACACACACCACACACACACGCACACACACATACACATAAACATAGACACACTTAAGCATAAAAAAAAACAAATCTCACACACCACACACACGCCACACACACACACACACTCACACACAGACACGCCACACCGTGTCAAGACTCGAACCCCCACAAGTGATAGATGGAGCCAGGACAAACACCACACCCCAGCCAGCAGCGTCGCCAATACACACCCCCAACATCACTCCCTATTTTATTGGTACTATTTTGACCTCCTGATTTCTTAACCTTTGAGACAATAGGTTACACCTTCCTCATCTTTATTCCACGAGGCGGCTTGAGGTCTGTGCACGCTCCCGTGATGGCAGGAGCCAAAGAAAGTAGATGGTGTTATAATTCGATTATATATTATATTATTATATATTTTATTCTATAGTTCTATAATATTATAATATTATAACAAATATAGTATCTCCATTAATATCAACGGGAATTTTGTGTTTTTTCCCCTGTTAGTATCAACGGGTGTTTCTGTGTCTCTTAGTGTCAACAAATGTTTTCTACGTATGACAGTGTTAATATGTGTATCTATAATCAAAGTGTCTATATCACACACTTCGTTAAAATTCTTCTGTGAATTATAGCTTCTGTAATGTTCAGTCTTGTCTATAATGTTGATCGATAATGATGTTCTCGCTGCAAAACTCAATTAACCCGTTTCTACGCACACGATGACACAATACTGTGACTCAAGAATTGATTCCCCAACCACCACACACATCGGAAAGTGAAGAAATGCCGACGTTTTCGGTCCATCCTGGTTTATGCGGGATGGATGAAACCAGGCACGTGATGAATGGTCCATTCGGAACCATCCGCATTTTCAGGTCGGTTCCACGACGGGCCCGAGACCTCCTCTTTTTTCTTCATTCTCAGAGGTGTTGGTGTGGTGTGTGAGTTCGAGGATAAAAAAAAAACAAGTTTGTCTGAATCCGGTTGGCAAAAAAAAAAAAACACGTTCAAAGAGTTAATTGGTGATTGGTTGACAAGGAACGTTGCCCAGAGTGATTGCGAATGACAACAAACATCCCCACGGAGGGAGGGGGGGGGGGGGGCGGGGGTGCTAATTTTTTTTTCCCCTCCGCGTCCAAAATTGGGCGAATTATTACAGCTTATTAGGGAAGAACGAAGGGATTCGAGTCATGCACACCATGATCCTCTGACCAGCAGTCCGGTGTAATCCCTCCTCAGTCAACGCAGTCTATAATTACCAGTCCTGTGTAAAGTCCTTTTCTTCCCCCCCCCCCTTCTCCCCCACAACCTCTCCCTTCCCCATCTCGGGGCAAATCTAGAAAAACAAACAAAAAAAAACTTGAATTTAACGTCCAACCAGCGTTGATTTTTTTTAAGGTCGACTTTAACAATTGATTTAATATTGATTTTAGGCATGATTTAAGGTTACTGAGGCATATTTAGACCCCGTTGTGATTTTTAAGACGCGCTGAAAATTTCATTTTTATTACCATTCAGTGTTTCAAGTTTCTATTAATTTTGTTTTGTGATGAAACTTGATCTTCACGTTCATCGGGTTTTGTTATTGTATCGCCTCTGTGTGGCGCCCCCCCAAAAAATAAGTTTACAACCTTCTTATGTGACAAAAGAGGTCAGCTAATGCTTCTGCCATGGAGGATCCAAAACCTCTTTTGGAATGTTTTTTTTCTTTTTTTTTAATAATGAGCGTCTTTTGTTGAAATGCAACAAAGGTTTATTTTGCAGTCTCACTGCCCGGCACATCAATAGTCTTGAAAAGATTTTGTTGATCGTGAAATTGGATTTAGCTTTAGTTATTTAAGATGGATATTGTGTTTTCTATTCCCAGCGAGCCCACTATCCTAGAGAAACGTTAGTTTGACGTTGATTTGACGTTGATTCGACGTCGACTTGACGTTGGCTGATGGTGGCTATATTGAAGACATATATATATATATATATATATATATATATATATATATACTATATATATATATTATATATATATATATATATATATATATATACTATCTTGTATCGCCTTGTTCGGTTCTTGGTGGACTACAACTGATTTG
>WNGS01141009.1:5000-14526 GCA_020271785.1 Procambarus virginalis
TCTGAAGACAAGTTCACAATTGCTGAGGGTGAACTTGAACACAACACACACTTTCATCAACCGTCTAGTCTTCCAAAAGACTAACAAGAACATGCCGAAAACTTGACAACCCTCACCATCACTTTCCAAGTGATTTACGTCTGATGACAAACAATCAACCAAGAGGTTTAGGGTTTTAACATCTTGAAGATGCACAGCAGATTACCTGGGAAACACCCAAGGACAATCTGTAACCCTTCACAGTTATTAACACAATCTAGGATAACCTTATCCCCCAACTTGAAATACACACCTGGAGCCTCAAACACCTGCTCCCAAGTATGATTAAATCCTTCACCACCAATATGACTCTGCAAGTCAACACCAAGATGACTCTGAAAGCCAACACCACACTTGAGTGGAACATACACTTTGTTCACTCCTCTTGCATCAAAATAAACTGGATCTGAATCTAGAGACACTGCTCTAGTATAACTCACCACTTCCTCAGAACAACCGGATGCACAACCTACTTGAGTAAACTCTCTCTGCTCAACCACAAGGCTGGACAAAGATGTCCCACAGTCCATTACTTCACAAGAGAATGGCTCCTGCAGAATAAAAGTAGATTTCAACATTCTACACACACTCTGACTCAATTTACACAATGAGAAATACTTACTCCACATGGAATAAGAATCACAACCCACAACTCTCTGCAACTTAGATCCGAATGAAACTTTACTACTCTCAATGGTTTTACCAAAATTTCCTCCCATGACATCTGGAGCTGCTTGGAGTACTGTCTGTTCACAATCAATAACACTACCAAGCGGGGTCACAGCCTCACAGACAACTGAAGAGGGAGGCTCAATGGGTCTCCATCTACTCGACAGAAGCTGATCCTCTGGTTGATTTCCCACACTCTCCAGAACTGGATCTACAGTACAGACTGTCTCCTTGCTTCTCTCTGAAATCTTAGGGTCAGTTCTACTCAATGCACATAAATTAAAGGAATCTGAAGCGAGCGGGCAAGTAACAGGTAATTTGACCTCCTCCCCTATACTATCAACTTGACTAGGGTGAGGCGGGGCCTCTACAACAGACTTACTCTCGACAACTGATTCTAAACTTGGAGTGAGCGGGAATACTTCTGCCAACCCGACATCTTGTCTTAAACCATTCACTTGGCTAGAATACAACAGAGTCGTGGCTTTTAAGTTTCTCTCAACTCCTGGCACAACGTTCGTAGTGAGCGGGCAAGACACTGGTACATGGACATCCTTTCCCAATTTATTGGAATAAAGCAGAGTCATAGCATCAGGCTTACTCTCAACAACTAAATCGGCCACACAGGAATCTGGAACAACCACATCCCACTTCTCCACTGAAGGGGTACTGGTTACTGGAACAAATGCTTGAGTAACAACAGTAGAACTGACAACTGGATTTATAATAGTACTGACATCAGCACAGGTAGGATGGACAACACCATCTACTACAACAGGTTCGTTCATAGAACTAACTTCAGCACAGGCAGGATAAACATGATCTGCAACTGGCTGTTTACACAAACTGGGATCATTCTCACCCACAACATGATTTATGGCCACATCATTACCCAATATAACATCCACACCTGGGATGGGCAACTGTGTACAAACACCCACAGTGCATAAACTAGGAGCAATGGTGGATCTTAAAGTAACATCTATCAGAGGTACAGTTTGACATCCTGCAACACTCTGAAGAACAACATCATTTCCAGTATCTCTCTTTTCAACATTAGAAAGTATACTAGCAGAAATTAAGGTTTGGGAAGCACCAGTATCACGAAGAATATTCACCAGCTTCCACTTCCCATCAACACACAAAACTTCACCTGAAGACATATATGGTGAATACTGTTTCACCCAATTGGGGTTTACAGTTACATGTTTATTAGTAAATTTATTTTGCACACCTCTACAATAAATGAGACCAGTTGGTCGTAACTCAGGGTGCAAGATAAAACAGGAATTAATTCCATGGCCTTTTTTCTTACAATGGGAACAGGACCTTACAGTGGACACACCTGTAGAACCAACTGTAGGTTTAGAATTAACCTTATTATTATTTGACATTCCTGACAATGAAGTAGCAGGATTAGGTTTTGTAAGAAAAGAGCTCATGGGAGTAACTGGAGCACTAGGACTGCAGGGATTCTGATAAGGAGTTCTGTGAGCATTATGATTTACTTTACGATTAAACTTAGGTGAAGTGGCCGTAAATTGGGCCTTAGTCAACAACTCATGCTCATCAGCGAGCTTTGACAGCTCATAAATGTCTGTTACATTCTTTTGTTCTGCCATATAAGTAGATAATTTGTCTGGGAGACAAGACAATACTTCTTCCATGATAAGAAGATTCTTTAAAGCATCAAAATCTGTTACTGAAAGTGACTTTAACCATCTGTTGCAATAGTTCGTCTTTTGACGAGTAAAATCAGCTATTGTCTGATCACTTAACCTCCTTAAGTTTCTAAATTTTTGCCTGTGTGCCTCTGGATTTAATTGATAAGCATTTAAGATGCTTTTCTTTACAAATTCATAATCAAAACTATGAGCGTCAGGTAGGGATGTAAAAACCTCCTGACTACGCCCCTTAAATTGAGACTGCATAATTGCTACCCATTGATCCCTTGGCCAGTTCATACTGATGGCAATCTTATTAAAATGTGCAAAGAAAACCTCAGGATCCTCCTCATTAAACTTGGGTAATTCAATATATTTACTCATCCTTATGGGATTATTATCATTATTAATTGAAACATTACTAGAATTTCCATGCCCAGCTGCCATACGCTGTGTTTCAAGCCTATAGTTAGTGTCTGCCATTTGTTGTTGAATCTCTAATTGCTTAGTGTGTTCTTCGGCTTGTTGCTTCCGGGTTGCTTCCAGTTGCAACTCAATTAAAACTCTCTGTTTTTGTGCCTCAACTTCTAAACGTTTAGTCTCAAGCTCTAATAATATCTGTTGCTTTGCACATTCGTTTGCTTTTTCTTGAGCCTCAATCTCTAATAATTTCTGTTCTTTTGCAGCTTCAAGCTCCAATTGACGAGCTTCTAACTCAAGACGCTTTAACGTCAACTGATCCCTCGACTCCTCTCTAACTTCCTCCAGAAATTCTTCTCCTAATTCTTGATTCTCAACAAAATGTGTCACTATGACTCTCAGAATTTGTGCCTTAGTCATGCTATTTCTGGCGTTTAATTCTAGCTTATTGGCCATATTTACTAACGCCGACTTTGTTAGGCTTTTAATTCCCTCAAAGTTTGGGTTAGTCAACAGCGACAACACTTGATCCTCCATCGTGATTAACACTTGGCACTTGATTCACAACAATAATAATAAACACACTGGCACTGCACTTCACTTCACTGTAAAATTTTCACCACACTGAAAATTCGCTTGGCCTCACTGCACAAACAAAGTTATAGGATGACTTACCTCAAAATCGTGAAACGTTGTTACTTGACACACAGGAAGGCTTGCATGGCACATGGAATAGTTAATAGCAGAAAACACACAAGACACTGGTACCTAGGAAGGCAAGGTTAGATTAGCACAGTTAAGTTTAAGTGGGAAAAATATTTCCCGGACAGGCCCCCATAACTATGTAACCAGATCGTTCATCACGGCTCATAACCCTGTACAGCATTAAAGAACTGTTTGCCTAGGGCCATAGAATTGCTGTAATATATAGTGGGTCACCAGTGTGATCACATGATTGGCACAAGCAATAATAAAGTATTTCTCCCTTAGGACTGAAGAAATATACATATAAATTATAATATATTTTCAAGATAAATCTAAATAATATGTACTTACAGATGATCACAATATTTCACTTATTACAATAAACAATAAGACTGTCTCTCCCAGAACAAAATACTACTAAAAGCTAGACAACAAAAGACACAGACTTAGCCTCCATGTTACGTCCCCGAGTAGCAGCCAGCAACTACGGCTGTGTGGCATCCCAACCCATAAGTCTTCTTCCTCCTCCGCTCAAAGGATGAGGGTTAGAAAACAATAACTTTTTAATAAATGAGACTAAATCAACCACCACTGGTTCTCAAATACATGTAGAATAAACATTAACATAATAGGTATTTCCCAAAATTAATAAGTACAATGCTAACTGCGTAATTACTGTATACACGTAATTTATGAATATAAATATTGTGACACCTGAAACACTAAACTGAACAGGTCCAGCAAACTCTCGTTCCCGAATCGAACAGGTCAAATACACGTGAGGAGACGCCACCGCTCCTATACCCCTTGACATTGCCAACACACACGATGAATATAATACATATACACATATACAGTTAATATCACGAAAGTTTATATAAATTTATTACGTAGCCAGCTATGGGTACGTAACACCTACCACCACTACAGCACATGTGAAAGCGGTGGTGCTGCCTCTTTCTGCCCGTAAAAGCTCCTGGCAGTATGGGTTCCAGTCACTTCTGGATGTGAGTTTTCAGTTGCATATAGTCCTTGGGACCTTTCAGGCTTGTTCGCATTTGTGTTCCTCACGTGTTGCCCCCAAAAATGAGGTGATTTGATAAAATGCTATGCCCAAGATTACTATCCAAGTGCAGGGGTGGGAAGTGGTTCAAATAGCTTCGGCTATCACTTCCTTATGTACGGTCGTGATGGTCAAGCGGATTAAGGCGTCTTGTACATACCAGTTGCATTGCTCCTGGCAGTATGGGTTCGAGTCACTTCTGGGGTATGAGTTTTCAGTTACATATAGTCCTGGGGACCATGCAGGCTTGTTCGCATTTGTGTTCCTCACGTGTTGTCCCCAAAAAGAGGCGATTTGATAAAATGCTATGCCCAAGATTACCATCCGAGTGCAGGCGGGGAAGTGGTTCAAATAGCTTCGGTTATCACTTCCTTATGTACGGTCCTGATGGTCAAGTGGATTAAGGCGTCCCTGTACATACCAGTTGCGCTGCTCCTGGCTGTTGGGTTCGAGTCACTTCTGGGGTGTGAGTTTTCAGTTGCATATAGTCCTGGGGACCATACAGGCTTATTCGCATTTGTGTTCCTCACGTGTTCCCCAAAAAATGAGGTGATTTGATAAAATGCTATGCCCAAGATTAGCATCCGAGTGCCAGCGGGGAAGTGGTTTAAATAGCTTCGGCTATTACTTCCTTATGTCCGTCGTGATGGTCAAGCGGATTAAGGCGTCCCTATACATACCATGCGTTGCTCCTGGCAGTTTGGGTTCGAGTCACTTCTGGGGTGTGAGTTTATATTATATATATATATATTTTTAAATTTTATATATATAATATATATATATATATATATATTGTGCCCCAGAAGTGACTCGAACCCATACTCCCAGGAGCAAAGCAACTGGTAACTACAGGGCGCCTTAATCCGCTTGACCATCACGACCGGACATAAGGAAGTGATAGCCTGAGCTATATGAACCACTTCCCCGCCGGCACCTGGATGGTTTATCTTGGCATAGCATTTTATCAAATCACCTCATTTTTTGGGGCAACACGTGAGGAACACAAATGCAAACAAGCCTGAATGGTCCCCAGGACTAGATACAACTGAAAACTCACACCCCAGAAGTGACTCGAACCCATACTCCCAGGAGCAAAGCAACTGGTAACTACAGGGCGCCTTAATCCGCTTGACCATCACGACCGGACATAAGGAAGTGATAGCCTGAGCTATATGAACCACTTCCCCGCCGGCACCTGGATGGTTATCTTGGGCATAGCATTTTATCAAATCACCTCATTTTTTGGGGCAACACGTGAGGAACACAAATGCAAACAAGCCTGAATGGTCCCCAGGACTAGATACAACTGAAAACTCACACCCCAGAAGTGACTCGAACCCATACTCCCAGGAGCAAAGCAACTGGTAACTACAGGGCGCCTTAATCCGCTTGACCATCACGACCGGACATAAGGAAGTGATAGCCTGAGCTATATGAACCACTTCCCCGCCGGCACCTGGATGGTTATCTTGGGCATAGCATTTTATCAAATCACCTCATTTTTTGGGGCAACACGTGAGGAACACAAATGCAAACAAGCCTGAATGGTCCCCAGGACTAGATACAACTGAAAACTCACACCCCAGAAGTGACTCGAACCCATACTCCCAGGAGCAAAGCAACTGGTAACTACAGGCGCCTTAATCCGCTTGACCATCACGACCGGACATAAGGAAGTGATAGCCTGAGCTATATGAACCACTTCCCCGCCGGCACCTGGATGGTTATCTTGGGCATAGCATTTTATCAAATCACCTCATTTTTTGGGGCAACACGTGAGGAACACAAATGCAAACAAGCCTGAATGGTCCCCAGGACTAGATACAACTGAAAACTCACACCCCAGAAGTGACTCGAACCCATACTCCCAGGAGCAAAGCAACTGGTAACTACAGGGCGCCTTAATCCGCTTGACCATCACGACCGGACATAAGGAAGTGATAGCCTGAGCTATATGAACCACTTCCCCGCCGGCACCTGGATGGTTATCTTGGGCATAGCATTTTATCAAATCACCTCATTTTTTGGGGCAACACGTGAGGAACACAAATGCAAACAAGCCTGAATGGTCCCCAGGACTAGATACAACTGAAAACTCACACCCCAGAAGTGACTCGAACCCATACTCCCAGAGCAAAGCAACCTTTAGTTACCAGTTGCTTTGCTCCTGGGAGTATGGGTTCGAGTCACTTCTGGGGTGTGAGTTTTCAGTTGTATCTAGTCCTGGGGACCATTCAGGCTTGTTTGCATTTGTGTTCCTCACGTGTTGCCCCAAAAAATGAGGTGATTTGATAAAATGCTATGCCCAAGATAACCATCCAGGTGCCGGCGGGGAAGTGGTTCATATAGCTCAGGCTATCACTTCCTTATGTCCGGTCGTGATGGTCAAGCGGATTAAGGCGCCCTGTAGTTACCAGTTGCTTTGCTCCTGGAGTATGGGTTCGAGTCACTTCTGGGTGTGAGTTTTCAGTTGTATCTAGTCCTGGGGACCATTCAGGCTTGTTTGCATATATAATGTATATATATATATGAGGGTACCACCTCTGGTGCCAATGTGGGGACCCATACCTCGGAGAAGAAATAAAACGTATTCAGAGGAGACCTTGTGGTTTCTCACTGAACACTAATATTTTCTTCTCCTACCACCCCCATTCTTTTGGGGGTGGTAGGAGAATATATATTCACATATATATGTGAATATATATTCAAATATATATTCATGTGAATAATATTTTGAATATATATTTACATATATATTTGCTTTATTTGAACTTTGTTACAAAAAAGGAGTTACATATAGGTTACAAAGATGGTTATCATAGGTTGTCGAGCTCCTCCAGCTCCTCAGATGGCGGGCAGGAACCTTGGATGCAGTGCGCATTTCCCCTCTGTATCGCCACGCTGAGGCGCTGGAAAGAAAGCTGGCAGCTCTAGGGTCCCTTGTTGTTTCAATGAGCCTAGAACCCAGTTCCTTCAAAAAACTGGTAGCACTTTTAACCCCAGGCGCCGAGTGTCTCAGAAGCAATGGGGACAAATTGTAGTGGTGATCCAGTTCTCTATACTTACGAGATTTGGCTGCTTCCCTGTGGGTGGCAGCGCCACCTGGTTGTGCAACACTGAGGTCAATGTAGGTGTTAGCCAGGGTTGATACGCACGTGTAGTCCATACCAACTGCTTGCCATTCTTCCAGGGGTTCACTGTGATACCATCCGGGCGACCAATAAGAGCATCAGAGTTACAGGGCGTTAGGTAACGTGGCTCTCTCTCAGCTGGGCATCCAGCTGTGGTGAGGCTCCTCTTGATGATGTCGTTAACTTCACTGTGCCTCGAGTGGGGCAGCAAGGCGGAGGGCCACAGCAATTCGGAGGGCGTGTGGTGTGAGATGCGTGCCAGTTGCTGACATTGGGGTTGCTAACAGGAAATCCCCTGCATGTGGGGCTGCTACTGCTGTGAGGCGAGCAATGTCGTGTTGTGTTGTTGCAGCACCCAGCACTCTGCAGCAACTTTGTCTACAATGGGGCCATCCCAGCTGGATTGCTTGTGGGCTTTTGGGGATGGTGTTGAGGTGATGGGCCTGCACGAGAGGCCCACTCTGTGGCACAGCGTGTAAAATTGTGATCATGTACACCTGCCAGCTGATGTAAGTGGGCAGGTAGAATTTCCTTCACAAGGTCGTCGGATGCTGATAAGGAGGACAGGAAGGCTGGAACAGCGATTTGCGCTGCTGTTCGAACTCCGAGGACCCCAAGTCTTACAGGAAGAGAGGCTTGTTTCCACTGTAGGTCATCAAGAGAGAGGTTAAGGGCTTTTTCTAGCATTGATTTCAGTAACCGGTCTCAGTATTATATATACTTGAACCGATTTCATATACTGTATATACATATATATATTCAATATACATATATTTATATATACTGAACCGATTTCAGTATATATATATATATATATATATATATATATATAAATATATATCTATATAAATATATATTATATATATAATATATATATATATATATATATATATATATATTATATATATATATAATATATATATATGCAATTGACGATCACTAAACACTGATCATTTGTATGCGGAAAAACCACAAAGAAATGCAGAAAGGGGGTGAACGTTTCGGCTTTTCAAGGCCTTTGTCAACATCGGACTGACTGAGGACAGGAGAGAGAAGATACAGGTCATCACCTATACCTGACCAACCCATCCCTAGGAAGGATTACCAGAACAGAAGGGTCAAAGAGGATTAAGTGGTCAGAGAATCAAGGATGAAAAGATTGCTTTGGGACATTATTATAAAACGTACTTTATGCATTCCCAAACGAACAATCCAAAAAACATCTTAGGTACTGTAAACTTTTCCCAATTTCATATATAGAAATATATATTCATATATATGAATTGGGAAAAGTTTACAGTTTGAAATATATATTTCATATATATGAAATTGGGAAAAGTTTACAGTACCCTAAGATGTTTTTGGATTGTTCGTTGTGGAATGCTAAACGTACGTTTTATAATAATGTCTCCAAAGCGAAACCAGAAAATAGAAACTCATTGGTGGTACCTTATGCGATGGGATTAGAGAAACTTTCCCCAGTTTTTAAGACCCTTAATATCAATTTAGTGTTTACTAATAATACGATCAGTCTAATTTAATAAAAAAACTCCCCCTGGGACAGCAGGTTGTGTGTATTCGATTCCCTGCAATGATTGTGAATCTGTGTACCTTGGACAAACAGGAAACTCCTTACAATTCCGTATTGTCCCAACATGCTTATAGTATAAGAACTGCCCAAACGTCTAATGCTTTCTATCTACATACAAGTTTGTGTGATCACACTATTAATTGGGATATTACACAACAGTTTAAGAAAAAACTCTTAAATTGAGGCATACAATGTTTCATTACAATTGTATATTCATTTAATTGTGTCCGTGAGGCTTTTCCTT
>WNGS01141013.1:0-10775 GCA_020271785.1 Procambarus virginalis
TTCTACTAATCAAGTAATTTGATTTTGATCGATCTATACGTAATATTTTGGAACCGACTCTCCTATACGTATACTGTATATATGTATAAAGTAATAAAAACCCCAGAATGGTGTAGGAAATGATTTTGGTGGAGAATAAAAATATCGCATAGGTCCCCCTTTAAACTATCCATACTAGTCCACCTATATTGAAATATGTAAATATAATGTAACAATGAATTACCCATAGTGGTACAGGTATAATTAATATATAAATATTAAAATTGTAAATAATTCAATAAAATTCCGACGTGAGTTTGTTTCCCCCCACACAAATGCATGCATCATGAGAGAGGGTAGAAGAAGGATCGTTCCTTGTGAAGGAACTAGAACAGACGCCAAAGCCAGGCCCGACCCGGCGGGTAAACCAGCACAGCAAAGTTCAGACCCCCGCATAATACTGCTCGAACAAACCGCCATGTGACCTGGGATTCCCTTCATGGTACAACAGTCAGGTACGCCACAACTATACAGATATAATATATCCTGTAGCCCAGGCTGCAGGTATATTTAATGGTTTTTTCAATGTTTTCATCACTGTTTGTGTGACTTAGAAAGGAAAAAATGGAGGTAGGTTTGGACACCCACATGTTTTGAGCATTAACTTTTACCTGAAATTTATCCACAACACAACAATAATATGTCCTTGACAATTGCGCTATGAAGTTTTTGCCAAAAACAGATGCACAGTGCAGGGGTTAAAGTGGTGCATATCCCTGTAACAAACAAAACACACTGGTACCTCTGGGCAGTATGGACACAAGTAACCAAGAGCAACTAGGCACTATTTCCCTGACAACTCGGTCCTTCTGCAGAGCTTGAGAATGTGGGTAGGAACTGGGTGAACAAATGAGGGGTACCCTGCCCCTTCCAACCTTGTAGTAGTGACAGTGCTGTTATCTGATAGCAGTCATAGTTATTAATTAGCAAACTTGCAGCTGGCAGAGATTTAACTGGCATTCCTTATGTTTTCCAGTATTTTTGTCAGAAGGGAGGTCGAAGTTGGTGTTCCTGATCTTTTGCTGCAGGAACATTATTGTTCCTGGTTTTTACCCTACCCTAGTTCCCTGGCTAGGGAGGGAGAGTTAGGTAGGCTTGCTTACAACTTACAATAAAATAAATAGTTTTTAGTTTAAATATGTTAAAAAGTGTCTTACTGCTAATTTCTTCCATGTCCAAAGCATAGGCCAAAATAGTCCCATTCCCGTGGTGTCCACCTACTCCCAACTTCTGGCAATTGCCAACCATCAAAAACCTAACCCCTGGCAACTTTATCTTTTTAAAAAAAGAATAAACTTTATACGCAAATGAGAACCGCATTCCTCCAATTCTAAATGCAATTGAAATAAAATCAACAGGTAAATATATTTTGAAATGATATTATATTGAATTTGCGTTTAGCTGTCCACATTTTGTTTTCGTATACCTTTCACAAATACAATGGAGCCCTCGATTAACGAAGTTTTTTCGTCCCACTGACTCGTCACGTGGAAAACTCTTCTAGCAAAACAACAACAAAACTGGTGCGGAGCATTCCGAGAACCATGTAGTTTGCTCATTAATCGAGCGAAATACTTGTCAGTCGAGATATATTTTCTGCGAGTGAAGCTTTGCTCCATTACTCGAAGTGCCTTGTACTGGAGCCCGCTCTCACATCGAGGATTCGGCCACTGTAAATCTGCTTAAAAATACAGTTAACAGACAGCCACTTGGTTTGCAAACTTAAGTTATCTGAAAGTTCCAGTTTCATGTTTGGGGTTGGGGGTTTTGCGCTTCCCCTGAACTAGTTTGGGAATCAAGGAAATGGTCCCGCCATGCCGTGTTAATTCCGTGACTTTGTTGGACCTATCTGCACAATCAAGGAACATCCCTGCACCAT
Organism: Procambarus virginalis; assembly: GCA_020271785.1. Classification (NCBI taxonomy): domain Eukaryota; kingdom Metazoa; phylum Arthropoda; class Malacostraca; order Decapoda; family Cambaridae; genus Procambarus; species Procambarus virginalis. The sequence goes on from WNGS01141013.1 coordinate 1,919, forward strand.
GTCCGATTCGGAATGACACGCAAGTCGGTGTGGCCCGACTGTTGGGTGGATGGGGCTTGCAAGAGTGGGCCAGGCGTGGCCATGGCTGTAGGTTGGGTGTGTGACTGGGACAGGATGGATAGTAGGCAGGGTTAGCAGGTGGGTGGGTAGAATAATGGATGAATTGATGGATGGATTAATGGTGCCTGACTGAACCTGGCGGTCAGCTACTAGCGGCAGGCGGTGAGGTGGGTTGGATTATTGTCAGTTTTGGATGGGTAGGTAAGTGGATGGATTGGTGGCCAGACTGGAAGCTAGGGACAGGAGTGGGTAGTCATAGGCACAGGAGGATGGATGGGTTGGTGGACTGTGCTTAGTGAGTGGCTGGCAGGTGGGCAAGTGTGGATGAATGAAGATTGGTGCTACTGGCGGGCACATGGGTTAGTTAATGGGGGGTTTGCTTGGCCGGGACTGGTGGTGCAGACGCCTCACTGGGTGGGTTTGTGGGGGGGGTGGGGCCCGGGGGCAGTTTTGTTTGTGGGTTTTGGGCGCGGCGGTCTTGGGTGGGTAGGTGGGCGGGCTTGGTGGGCTCTGGCCCGGTAGTGTGGGTTATTGAGTTCGAGTGGGTATGCAAGCTTGTTTAGGCGGCTTGGGGTGGGTTCAGGTGGGGTAGGTGGGTTTTTGTGGGTTTATTGGCGGGTAGGCGGGTTTGGGTGGGTTTTCGGCAGGCAGGTGGTCACACCACATCCCTGCTGTATCCTAACCCCTCCCCCATCCCCACACCGGACCCTCCCAGAATATCCCCCACCCCTCCAGGTGTAACGGGTGGTGGGGGGGGAAATGGCTCCTCTTTTAGTCCAACTTATTCCACCCCCACGTTAACTAACGGGTCTGCGGGAAACAGCTCTCTTTAGGTCCGTTAATCCCGCTCTCAGTTAGCTAACTGTTCTAGAGCACCCCAAGTTCCACGAAACCTCTCCCTACGGCAATGTTATTAGCATGTATCAACTCTAAAAACATGTACTCATTAAAATCATGAAACCCAGTAACGCAGAGGCTCTCTATTCTCAACTCAAAAAGCTCTAGAGAACAAAGTTAAAAGACAATTTAACGAATTTAATTAAAACACTTTCGCCCATTTAACTAGCCGGGTCGTTATGAGCGGTTCTGACGGTTCCGCACTTTTAACTAGTATCCCAGTTAAAATAAAAAATATTTGTATAAAATCCATTTTTGCTTCGATTTTCTTGGGGATAGTTTAGAAATGTTCGCCATAAAATGTACGTTTTTCTCTAATAACAGAAGAGCTTATTAAAGAAAATGTCATGGCAGTGAATCTTCGTGGTAAAACTATTGCATTATTGACCCGACGCGTATGATCGACGTACTTTTTATATTTGTTGCCGGTCGAACGCATTCTTATTTGACGGTTTATACTTATATTCTTATAGAACATTCTATTGCGAACACATTGGTACAAAAATTAAATGCGTACATCCAAAAATAATGTCAGGACAGTGAATTGAAAATACACTTTTCGATGTCATTTTCGGCGATATGCCGCCGCGGGTAACACTTCAGCCACTTCCCACACTCTTGTGGGTCAGTTGTGACATTGATTCTATATTTATATGCATATGTCCGTATAGAGAATTTAATTGCGATTCCAATGATACCAAAATTAACGATGTAGAACAACTGTGGGCTTCACAACCATTACGAGAATGGAAACATTTTGTTGCTGTTTGGCGCTCTCGGCAAGTGATGTCAATAGTTTTTTATTGGTTGTTGATATGCCTTATGATTTGACGGCATTTTATACGTATGTTCTTATAGACAATTCTATTGCGAACACAGTGATACCAAATTTAAATACGTACGCCTACAATTAGTGTGAGGAGAGTAAAAAGAGTATACACTTTTCGGTCTCACCGCTTGGCTGTGCGAAGCGCCAGGGGCATAAGGCCCAAGTTTTTTTCCTTAACCTCAGTGCGCGAAAGTGTTAAACAATAAATTCATCAATTATCTTTCACATGAAAACTATCATAATTTAAGCAATTCAACTTAATATTCAAGATTAATATACAAAGTGAGTCATTACCCAAGAATTCGAGAACCCTACAACTGTCAGCCCCTGATCATCACACAACACTTGTAAACACGACTAAGTCACCGTCACATTCACTCACCGAGGACTGAGTAAGTTGAATAGAGAGGGCGAGGGAGGGTCTGCAGTTGTCAAGCAACGTCAACCCCCGTCCGGCCGACACCCTATCTCGGCGGCTGTCCTCTGTTTTGCTCTGCTGGCTGTTCTCCTATTGCTAACCTCCCTATCTACAGCTCCCTGAGTATATACTGGGAAACCTAGTAGCTAACTCCACCCACAAGTAGATAGCCCCAGGCTCTCTACCAAGCCACTCCTTAAATGTCGGCATGTTTGAAGGCTATCAGGCTACAATTATCAGATTAGCAGAAACCTGGTCAACTTCACACGACCTGACCTTGGTCACTTGGTGGTCATTAACACCCTAGAAGTATGACTTTCAGGCCGACAGACTGGGGCCTCTCAAATCCTTGTCTGTGACTCATGTATCTCTATGTATATATTAAACCCAAAACTAAACAAAACACCTTTACAGTGTTGCACAGGCGCTTGTAGACAGTTATTAATACGGTTCAGATTTGCGGCTACCTTCCTACCAGATGGTGACCTTGGAGGCAGACTGTCCTGACTGACTGACTGCCCTAACTTACTTATATACAAGAAAGAACATTAGGTTTGTGAGAGTACATGTTAGTGTTCTGTAAACATCAGACTTGTGTTGTTTATAAACTGTGACTGGTTGCTACCACAACTGTGAATGCATAACAGCCTTTGACTGATTATGACTGACTGACTTGTGATTGAATGCCTGACTGACCAGTACAATTTGTATATGAAGTTTTTGAAAACAAGATCAAAGGGAATGAAACAAATGTCAATTAACCCTTAAATTGTGCATCGCATCATATGATGCATTGCCCGACTTGCAGTAAATTGCGCATCACATCATATGATGCTTTGGACTACCGCGCACGATTTGAAAGGCCCGCAGGGTATAGGGGTCCCCAAACGCTACCCAGGGGCTATAGTAAACAGCCGCCATTTTGAAAAAAATCCAGCTCACGCTACTATCGCGTGGGAGGCCTCAGTTACCCAGCAGCCACCATGTCGAGCGCATGGCCGAACGCTTCCCAGGCACGCCCCACGCAATCGCTCACCCAAGAGCAAATAACCAGTGAATTATTTCCGATGGTGAGGAAAGTGACTTTGATTACTCTGATATAGATAAAGACTACACACAATTGACCGATGAAGATAGCACGGACAGTGAAAATGAGATACAGCCGCCTCCCATGGCGAGGCCTATATGCTCACCCATGCCACCTCGCCCAGTGTCTACCCCAATTCACCCTCGGCCACACAGTTTCTGTGCTTATTTAGCGTCTGAGGATATTTTTGGTGACGAGTCAGAGGAAGGTGACTCTTTTTCTGGTTTTAGTGAAGTGGAATCAGAACATAGTGTTACCGAGCCTGGTGCCAGTACCAGTGGTGTTACTGGGCGAGATTTTGTCGCGTCAGCAGCGTCTCGCCCAGCCAAGCGCCACCGCATGGAACAATATGAGGCACCAAGAGCCTCATGTTCACGTGCTTCTACCTCACGTGCACGTAGCGGCCGTACTGTGCGTAGACGGGCTTCAGCTCCTGGTCCACGGGGTGCGTTGCTTCCTCGCCGTAGTGCCCCTGTTGCGCCCCCTGCGTCTCGCAGGACACCAGGTGTACTAGTGTGGAGTGATGGTACTGGTTTTATTCCCCGAATTCCTGTCTTTGACAATAAAGACGTTGGGATTACAGAGCTTTTCCTTGATAATGGAGAGGATATGAGTGAATGTGATTATTTTACAGCATTCTATGATGAGCCGCTCATGGAATATATTGTACACCAAACGAACCTTCATGCGCCTCATCTCATTAGAAGAGAGATAACAGTTTTCACGACTGCAACGTTGGAAAAACACCAACGTAGGTGAAATGTATGTGTTTCTAGTGATATGTATGTTGATGAAACACTGTGTCAAACACGCTCTCACAGATTACTGGAGCAAAGATCTGACTATTCCAACACCTTTCTTCAGGAAATATATGTCCCGAGACAGATTTCAGATACTCCTCAGGTGTCTGCATTTTGCAAGTAATGAGGACCGGACAGAGGGTGATAGACTTTGGCGAGTGAGGCACTATATGAATAAAGTGATTGGAAAATTCAGAGATTTTTACGTACCAGCACAGAAGCTGGTAATTGACGAATCCCTTGTACTTTTCAAAGGACGTGTTTCATTCAAACAGTATATTCCCTCCAAACGAAACAGATTTGGATTGAAATTCTTTGTACTGTGTGACTGTGAAACAGGATACGTCTTACACATGATTCTGTATTCAGCTAGCGATGTAGACATTCCCGGAAACGACAAACGTGGGTTCTCGGGTATTGTGGTGAAGTCATTGATGGCACCATGGATGAACAAGGGCCACATCCTATACACAGATAATTACTATACAAGTCCATTGCTAGCTAGATTCTTGATTGAAAATAGAACCGGGTTGGTTGCCACAGTAAAGGCACAAAGAAGGGGAAATGCCAGTGTTTGGCGGTGGACTTGCAGTTGGTGAGTGCCAGGTACGGAAATGTGATGAAATACTCTCGGTACGGTGGAAAGACAAGAGAGAAGTGAACCTGCTGACAACCGTTCATGAGGGTACAATGTTGAACAGTGGCAAGGTTCACCGTGTAACGAGAGAACCAGTATATAAGCCAGATTGTGTTCTTGACTACAATATCAACATGCGTTTGATTGATAAGGCTGACATGATGATTGACACTATCGAGTGTGTGCGGAAAGCATTGAAGTGGACGAAAAAAGTGTTTTTCCATCTTGTTGACATGAGCATGTTGAACTGCTATAATTTGTATCTGGTGAAAACTGGACGTAAACCTATTTTCCGTTCATTTGCTTTTACACTTGCAACACAGTTATTAGCAAAGTTTGGTCAAGAAGTCCCTGGCATACGAAGACCAATCATGAACCCAGTGTTGCAGCATGCTGCAACACCCAGGCTCGCTCACATAGATGCCTTTCAGCAACACAGACTAAAGAATTTGCCACCAGGTGGAAAGCGTGCAATAGGCCAACGTGCTTGCATAGTATGTAAAACAACAAAACGAAGAGAACAGAAACGATATTCCATCTTCCTGTACTGATGTTAAGGACTATATCTTACAGGTAACTATCCACAGTCTCTGTACCTAAAGCCAACTAATTCCACTGACGTCAATGAGATAATCCTTTCCCTAAAACCAAGTCTAGTGCCCTTGAGGAGATACCAAACTTTAATTTACAAAAAGCCTCCAGATCTTTAGCTCCTGCTATTGCATTGCTCTTCAACAAGTCACTTGAACTCCAAACCTTTCGAGATATTCTAAAAAAAAAGCGAGACTAACCCCTGTCCACAAATGTGGTGATCTCACATATGTTAACAACTACAGACCCATATCAATCCTGCCTAACTTGTCAAAAATATTTGAAAAACTAATCTACAAGCAGCTTTACTCTTATCTAGCCAAACAAATATACTTAGCTCTTGTCAATATGGCTTCATACCCCCAAAAAGCACTAACGATGCACTTATTAGTATGATTAACTTGATTCATGCAGCTCTTGATAAAAATGAGTTCCCTGTTGGGTTATTTGTGGACCTGCGTAAGGCTTTTGACACTGTCAACCACCAAAACCTTCTTCTTAAATTACATCATTATGGGGTCAGAGGACACTCCATGCAATACCTCAAATCTTACCTTACTGACAGGCTCCAGTATGTATCTGTGAATAATTCAATTTCTCCCACCCTACCCATCAACATTGGTGTTCCTCAGGGCAGCATACTTGGCCCTCTCCTCTTTCTCATCTAAATTAATGACCTTCCAAATGCCTCCCAACACCTCAAACCAATTCTATTTGCTGACGACACAACCTTCATTTACTCCAGTCCTGACCCCCTTGCTCTAAATGCCACAGTAAATACTGAGCTAAATAAAGTCCATCTTTGGCTAACTGCCAACAAACTCACCCTTAGCATTGACAAAACTTTCTATATTCTGTTTGGCAATAAATCCTCTAATCAAATAAATCTCCCAACTAAACAATACCCAAATTTGTAACAAATTAGATGGCAAATTTCTTGGCGTTCTCATTGACCACAAGCTGAATTTCCAGGGACACATTCTAAATATATCAAAAAAGTTTAAAAAACTGTTGGCATTCTTTCTAAGATCAGATATTATGTACCCCGCCCTGCCCTGGTGACTCTCTATTACTCCCTCATCTATTCATATCTCAACTATGGTATTTGTGCTTGGGGTTCTACTACCCAAAATCATTTACGTCCTCTAATTACTCAACATAAAGCTGCTATTAGGACAATATCCAACTCTGGCCCCAGACATCACTCGGTACCCCTACTCAAGTCTCTGAATATGTTAGATATTAAGTTACTGCACGTTTTCTCATGTGTATTATACATATATAAAACACTGAACTGCAATGCCAATCCTGACCTCAAAGTAAGTAAGTAATTATCAAAAGAAGGCACCAAACCGGGAAGGCTATGTAGCACCTTCAAATGTGCGGAATAATCAGAGAGCGCTAAATATCACCAAGGATGCCAATACGAGAACAAAAACGCATAAGGCGAACGATATCAATTTACCCAAATAAAGAGCAACATTAAAAAAACTTGGAGCACAATTTCACAAATCTTGGGATCAAAGAAGATTCTAAATAACAAACATACACTCCTGTCCAATAACGATGGTCAGCTTTCAGCCTCTGATTCTGCTATTGAGTTCAATAGGTTCTTCTCTTCTATTGGTTCTTCCCTTGCGAACGATATTCCATCCTCCAGTACTGGTGTTAACGACTATCTTACAGGTAACTATCCACAGTCTCTGTACTTAAAGCCTATTAATTCCACTGAAGTCAATGAGATAATCCTTTCCCTTAAAACCAAGTCTAGTGCCCTTGAGGAAATACCAACTTTAATTTACAAAAAAGCCTCCAGAACTTTAGCCCCTGCAATTGCATTGCTCTTCAACAAGTCACTTGAACTCCAAACCTTTCCAGATATTCTAAAAAAAGCGAGAGTAACCCCGGTACACAAATGTGGTGATCTCACAGATGTTAACAACTACAGACCTATATCAATCCTGCCTAACCTGTCAAAAATATTTGAGAAATTAATCTACAAGCAGCTTTACTCTTATCTAGCCAAACACAATATACTTAGCACTTGCCAATATGGCTTCAGACCCAAAAAAAGCACTAATGATGCACTTATTAGTATGATTAACTTGATTCATACAGCTCTTGATAAAATGAGTTCCCTGTTGGGTTATTTGTGGACCTGCGAAAGGCTTTTGACACTGTCAACCACCAAAACCTTCTTCTTAAATTACATCATTATGGAGTCAGAGGACACTCCCTGCAATACCTCAAATCTTACCTTACTGACAGACTCCAGTATGTTTCTGTGAACAATTCAATTTCTCCTACCCTACCCATCAACATTGGTGTTCCTCAGGGCAGTATACTTGGCCCTCTCCTCTTTCTCATCTACATTAATGACCTTCCAAATGCCTCCCAACACCTCAAACCATTCTGTTTGCTGACGACACAACCTTCATTTACTCCAGTCCTGATCCCCTTGCTCTAAATGCCACAGTGAATACTGAGCTAGAGAAAGTCCATCTTTGGCTAACTGCTAACAAACTCACCCTTAACATTGACAAAACTTTCTATATTCTGTTTGGCAATAAATCCTCTAACCAAATAAATCTCAAATTAACAATACCCAAATTTGTAACAAATTAGATGGCAAATTCCTTGGCGTTCTCATTGATCACAAGCTTAATTTCCAGGGACACATTCTAAATATATCAAAAAAAGTTTCAAAAACTGTTGGCATTCTTTCTAAGATCAGATATTATGTACCCCGCCCTGCCCTGATGACTCTCTACTACCCCCTCATCTATCCATATCTCAACTATGGTATTTGTGCTTGGGGTTCTACTACCCAAATCATTTACGTCCTCTAATTACTCAACACAAAGCTGCTATTAGGACAATATCCAACTCTGGCCCCAGACATCACTCGGTACCCCTACTCAAATCTCTCAATATGTTAGATATTAAGTCACTGCACATTCTCTCATGTGTATTATACATATATAAAACGCTGAACTGTAATGCCAATCCTGACCTCAAAGCTTCATTGAAAGCTGTAACAGAACCCATGAGCACCACCCAGAAATAAATACAGTTTTGATATTCCAAGAGTACGACTTAACCAAACTAGAAATGCTCTACAAATCAAGGGACCCAGAATGTGGAATGACCTTCCAAACCATGTTAAAGACTGTACCTCTCTCAACCAGTTTAAGATTAAAACTAAACACTACCTGATAAACTCCCTGTAACCTACCTTACCCCTCTATTGTCAACCCATGTCTATTTTTTTTTTTATTCAACGCTGTTGTCTACATATTGTATTTGTGCTGCTTTTCAGTCATGTTCCCCCTTTTTTTGTACCTTTATTTGTATCTGTTCTCAAAACATTTTATTCTTTTGTTCAATTAGTATTAAGTTTTAGATATTAATGTTTTCTTGCCCGAAACGCATTGCGTAATAGTGGCTTTAGGCATTGTATGTACTATCTCTATCTATAATCGATCCACTTATGTACATTTCTCTATGTATGCTCCTTTCTGAATAAACATATTTATTT
>WNGS01141025.1:0-25134 GCA_020271785.1 Procambarus virginalis
ATATATATATAAATATATTTATAATAAGGTATTACTACACATATTTACAATAGTGTCTTTTTCACTCAGGACAATACATCGACGATGTTTATCGAATCCCGGCGAATCCCCTTTCCAGGTACTTGTCGTCCACACCTAATGGCAAACACCGGCGAGTTCACCTTCAACATGGGCCAGTCCGCACACAACGTATCTGTACGATGTGCCAATACCCCACCACTGCTCTCTAGATACAAACTGCCAGAGGGTTTCAGCCACACGGTGACAGGGGTCTCAAATAGTCCAATATAGGGGTAGCTAGCACCCTGGTAGAAGTCTCTAGTCGCTCACATGCAGCACTTCTCAAGAGACGCACCACTGTCGTCTCGTAACTCTTACTGGCCAGTCCCGGGTACGTTGGTCCATACAACACTGCACGCAGCTAACACACTGCTCTAACCGACGGCGGCCCGTAATCCTCTCAGGATAAAGTCAAGAGTTCTTGGACTGCCCAATGGGAACTGCCCTCCTCAGCACAATCGCCTCCTTATGTCACCTCTGTGAACATAAAACGTCAATAGCCAGACAGGCAGTATTCTAGGTGGTCCTAGGATAACACCCTTCCACTGGGAAATTTACATTGAAAATTGTAGCAACAACCTAGATGGCGTTGATCTCGATACGCCACCCACCAGAAGTCATCCTCATCGACCTCACTTGCTAACTGAGGCAGGAAACCGGAGCCTTTCACCTATACAGCGCCACAACTAACAGATGGCGTTGTCTGCATAGCACCAACTATCCGGGAGTTGGAGTGCAGACCTGTAGATGGCGCTGAAATCGCCACTCTATACTCCAGCGACGGTGTCGATACCGTAACAGTCCGGTACCAGTAGTCAGTTTGGCGTTAGGCCCGGTACCAGTAGCTTGGAGACAGACTAAAGGCAACCTAGCCACTTTATGCTGCTGCCATCACCCTACTCGCAGAGTCATGACTGTGTGAACGTGGAATCGTTGTGTCGATTTTGGTCAAAATCCCACAAATACACCCTTCCCCCTTGATTCCAGTTAAAGTTCTCAAGATCCTTTCTCGTGCTTTAAATCATCGAGTGCTCTCCTACAGAATCCCACCCGTTATTTATCGACGTAAAGTGGAAACGTGAGAGACTTTGGAAGTGGAATGATTGCTAAAGAGGCACTGGAACCATGGGATTTAAGTGTAGCAGACGTCATGAACTACAATCTCTATATAAAAGTGGAATCAATGTAAAGTGGAAGTCGTATCAGTGACAGACTCATGATATATATATTATCATGTATGTTCATGTGCAGAGATAGACTAGACTTGTGCGAAATAAGTATAGTAAAAGGAACTTAGTATGTGAGTACGTGTAAGTGCTGGTGACATGTCTGGAAGTGAATCATCATGCCGCCTTGATCACCCAGTCACCCTTTGATTGTGCCATATAATCATACTCGCCTGCATCAGTGTCTATGAGTGCTGTTTCGTGCACCAAAGTAGCCTGAAGGTGGACGCCACTTGCGGCCGATGTGAGATGAACTTAGTGCCGCCTTGGGAAGAACGCCATTCACTCGATTGTTGCTGCGTCAGTGACTTTCCAATGACTGTCGCCTCGACAGTTAACCAAGAGTGAAATAATTTATTGGTATTTGAGTGTGGCCGGCCAATTACGTAAGTGTTATATTTTAATTTCTTTCTTGTTATCCAGTGATTGCCTCCCACGAGTCGATCGCCGGGCTTAGCAGGACTATTTTGGCACCTGCCACAGGTGTAGAGTTGAAGCAGTAAGGCCTTGCCTTCAGTGTTGCCTTGTTATGATGACAGCTCGTGTGGTGACGTCACGACAAGTGTGATAAGTGTCTGGATTGTAGTCATCCCACATTTAGGGTTGTAGTGACCGAAATTTTCAGTGTTTCATTATTCATTTAATTATTTCAGTAATTAACATGTGAACAGAGCCTGCATGGCTCGTTGTACTAAGTTTTTATATATCTCCATCAGTGGAGACCAAAGTATTTGATTATTCTCTGTACGTAATCAAGTGACCACCGGTGATATGACATTGATTTTTTGTGAGATGACGGCTGTTGTGGTGTTGTGCCCTGCGTGGGCGCGGTGCGCCAGCTGAGTTGTGATGTGGACGTACGGCTTTCTATGAAGCGGACGTCGTCGGCTGGTCCGGCATTTACGGTGACTTTTTTTTTTGGCAGGGATATTCCTGTACAGGCCCTAAGCCTCTGGCTGGCCCACTAAGTGTTGCTTGTTTCTGTTTTACTTGGGCGGAGTATGAGTATTTATGACTCGTATGGTCGCTTCAGTAAGATTTTGCCATATGTGTTTAACAACTTCTTCTGCTCTGTTGAATCTAAGTTGAAATCTTAATGGGTTTGTAACTGTGCACTGTGTTAGATAATGTTCCAGAGGTCTGTCCGGCATTTCTCCACAGTGTTAACATTTCCTCTCATCTTCCGGAGCCTGTAAGCCTATTTCCCATGCACATGGGTATACAAGCCTGATGTGATGTAAGTGTACTTCTGTTGCTGTACTGACCCCTTTCATCAAACTAAGTGGTTCGTAGTTGGTTGAATTTTTGTACCAACCCGCAGATCCTGATGTTGCAACTGCTGTGTTGTGGTCACTGTACATCTTTTGCATTGCTCTGTTTCTAATTGCTTTCTTAATCTGTGATAGACTCTGTTGTATGTAAATGTCTACATTTCTTCTCTTTGTTGCAAGTTTTACAGTTTCGTCTGCAATGTCATTTCCTATTATTCCCACATGACTTGGCACCCAGTTGATAAGTACCCATCGGCCTTGTCGTTTGAGTGTTTGCAATCATGATATAACATTTGTGATCAGATGTATGTTATCACACATGTGTTCTTGTTGCAAGGTTTCAGTGGCGGTTCTCGAATCTGTATGTATGATAACATGTTGTCGGTGTTCAGCAAGAGCATGTTCCAAAGCCTTTTGAATGGCTAGCATCTCTGTTTGTAAAGTCGAACACCCATTTGAGAGCCTCCAACTATTTACAGAGTTTCCTGCTTTAACTGCAGCTTCGGTTTCTTGTCTCTGCTGGTCTACTGATCCATCTGTGAAGTAAGTGAAGCTGTCGGATGCCAAGTTTGCTTCTATATGCATCTGTGCAATGTTACGTAGCAGATGAGGATTTGTCTGGTTCTTTTTCCTTCAATAACCATAATCTTAAAGTCTGCTGGCGGAGATTCCCAAGGGGCTTGCATAACAACGTCTGCATGTATTTCGTCTACACCCTTCTCAGTGACTGTGTTTGTTACAGCGAATGTATTGATTGTGTTTATCGCACAATGGGTCCACCTGTTGCTATTGGAGGCTCTTCTGTCCAGAGTTAGTGCTCCAGTGATTATATCTTTAAATGAACTGATTCTAAGTCTAGTCAATATCTTGGTCAGGTTTACGGTGACGGTAAACCACACGTTGGTTGGGATCGCTCTGATGGAAGCTCTGCATGTGTAGTTGTCCAAGTTGGTGGGCCTCCAGTTGCTTCAGGGCAACCGTGTTGTGGTTAAGTTCCACCACCAGGCTGCCTTTCAGGCGTTTCTCTGGCGGTACGAGGGGGCATATTTTCCCTCAACAGGGTGATGCCGGATCGGTCAAAGTGGTAAACCTCAGTGTCGCTTTGACCTATGTGAGTAACCATGAACACCCACCCCCGCCCCCGATCCTGTATCTCAAGTTAAGGTGAAAAAATAATAACTGGTGTACAACTGTACACCAGTCATCACCCCATGAAACTGTCAGTGTGATAACCAGAAATTACAAGAGTTATCATGAGTGTTTGTGTTAGTTCATTCTGTGCCTCGCGGGTAGTCGAGACAGGTGATATTAAAGCATACTAACTCTGATGGAGTCATTCCTACCGAAATTAGGCTCATTGCTTATCTTTGTTGGCGTGATACTCTCATTTAACTTAACGAAACCCTCCAAATGTAATTATGTTAAGCTTACTCAGCACACCTATGCAGGCGAAGAGTCACAATAACGTGGCTGAAGTATGTTGACCAGACCACACACTAGAAGTTGAAGGGACGACGACGTTTCGGTCCGTCCTGGACCATTCTCAAGTCGCTTGCCAAGTCACAAGCGACTTGAGAATGGTCATGGACGGACCGAAACGTCGTCGTCCCTTCAACTTCTAGTGTGTGGTCTGGTCATCAGCACACCTATGTTGGTATTTCAAACGATTTCCTTTAACTCCTTCCTAAGTACTACCACACGCCTGCATACATTAGTCTACTTTAGTCACCTTTGGCATAGCTGGGTAGTGCTGCTTCACAGCCCTGAACCTTATCTATTATAACATTTGGTGGGAACCCCTGTAGTTTATTACGCCCAATAACGACTACCGTTTGGCCAAGATTACAACCTAGTGACGAGAGATGACAATAGTCTGGTGGTAGAGATTACCACCTTGTGACCTTGTGTGACCAAACATCGAAACATCAGAGTCGTGACGGTTGTTCTAGCGACTATTTGCCACATGCCTTGAGTGTTGGCAGTATAACACATCCGGCACCCTTATTCAGGTTTGCAGGCTGTTACAGTCATGTCAATGTGTGAAAATCCATTTCATCTCATTCAGAATTATTAACAATAAAACAGCATTATTAACATTGCTTCAATATTATTAAAATTTCTTCAATATTATTAGCATTGTTTCAGTGCGGTCAATAAGTGCAATCCTGTCTAGGCTTCAGTTGAAGCCTCAGAACCACCAAAGGATTTAGTTGAATTCCAGGTTTCATTGCTTATGAGCATGTTCTGGTTAAGTGGCTTAGGTGTGTGCATAGGAGTTCCAAGTAAGCAGGTTCGAATCCTCCTCATGGCTCCAACTAATTCTCTAATTGTCTCAGAATTTTGCATTGTTTTAATATAATTATAATTGCTTTAGTATTAAAAGCATTGTTTCAGTATTATAAGCATTGTTTCAGTATTATTAGCATTTTTCATTATTATTAGCACTGTTGCATAATTATTGGCATGATTTCTTAATTATTAGCATTGTTTTCAGCATTTTTCCAAGTTTTCAGTAATATTTTGCATTATTTCATTATTATTAGCATTTTTAGTATTATTACCATTGCTGCGATATTATTAGTATTATTTCAATATTTCAATAACTTTTTGAGGTGACTAAATAAAGTGACAATAAAGGTGACTAAATTAGTATTATTTCAATAAACGCATCGGTAAGGCATCTACTACCATGCCGAGACTGACAAAGAGAGTGTGGGCCAACAATAGGCTGACTGAGTATACTAAGATTCAGGTTTACAGAGCCTGTGTCCTGAGCACTCTCCTTTATGGCAGTGAGTCTTGGACACTCCGCGCCCGTCAGGAAAGACAGCTGAATGCCTTCCACATGCGCTGCCTTCGACACATCTTGGACATCACCTGGCAGGACAAGGTGACAAACAACAACGTCTTGGGGAGAGCAAGAATCACCAGCATGTACACAATGCTGAAACAGAGACGAATGCGCTGGCTCGGGCACGTTGTGCGAATGGGCGACGGCAGGATCCCCAAGGATCTCCTGTACGGAGAGTTGATGCAGGGAAAGCGTCCAACAGGCAAGCCCCAGCTACGGTACAAAGACGTATGCAAGAGGGACCTGAAAGCCATGGACGTCGATCTTGCTATATGGGAGACACTGGCTGCAGACCGTTCAGCCTGAAGGCAGTCTGTTCAAAGAGGTCTCTCCAAGTTCGAGGAGTCACTTGTCAAGGAATCGGAGGCAAAGAGACAGAGAAGGAAAGCCAATAGCCAGGAAGACAGACCAGAATCGGACTTTGTTTGTGCTCGGTGTGGGATGGACTGCCACTCTCGGATTGGCCTCATCAGTCACACCAGACGCTGCACCAGGATTGACAACCAAGGCGCAACTCCATAGTCTCCCGAGACTGAAGGATGCCTACTATTTCAATATTATTTGCTTTGTTTCAGAAATATTTCAATTTTATTTGCTCTGTTTATTTCAGAAATATAAAAAAAAAATTCAAAAATAGATGCATGGTTTCAGTATTATTAGTATTGTTTCAACATTATCAACATTACTAAAAAGATATCAGTATAGTATCATTCCTTCAGAATTATCATTGTCTCAGTATAACCAGCATATTTTAAAAAATATTATCATTGTTTCAATAATATCATTATTTCCGTACTGTTATTTTTATTTTAAATTTTTGGTATTGTTCCAGAATTATCAACATTGCAAAAGAACTATTAGAAAAGTTTCTGGATTATTTTGATAGTTCAAATATATAATTATTATTAGCATAGAGTCATCAAATTTAGCATTGCATCAGTGTCATTTATTTATATTCAACATTGTTTTGGCGTTTTTGAATTGTTTAAGTATTAATAGAATTTTTTTCAAAATTAATTTGACTGTAAATATTCATAAAAACCACTAAAAATCTAGTATTACTTTTATATATATATATATATATATATATATATATATATATATATATATATATATATATATATATATCTGAAAACTCACACCCCAGAAGTGACTCGAACCCATACTCCCAGGAGCAACGCAACTGGTATGTACAGGGATGCCTTAAACCACTTGACCATCACGACCGGACATAAGGAAGTGATAGCCTGAGCTATATGAACCACTTCCCCGCCGGCACCTGGATGGTTATCTTGGGCATAGCATTTTATCAAATCACCTCTTTTTTGGGGGCAACACGTGAGGAACACAAATGCAAACAAGCCTGAATGGTCCCCAGGACTAGATACAACTGAAAACTCACACCCCAGAAGTGACTCGAACCCATACTCCCAGGAGCAACGCAACTGGTATGTACAGGGATGCCTTAAACCACTTGACCATCACGACCGGACATAAGGAAGTGATAGCCTGAGCTATATGAACCACTTCCCCGCCGGCACCTGGATGGTTATCTTGGGCATAGCATTTTATCAAATCACCTCTTTTTTTGGGGGCAACACGTGAGGAACACAAATGCAAACAAGCCTGAATGGTCCCCAGGACTAGATACAACTGAAAACTCACACCCCAGAAGTGACTCGAACCCATACTCCCAGGAGCAACGCAACTGGTATGTACAGGGATGCCTTAAACCACTTGACCATCACGACCGGACATAAGGAAGTGATAGCCTGAGCTATATGAACCACTTCCCCGCCGGCACCTGGATGGTTATCTTGGGCATAGCATTTTATCAAATCACCTCTTTTTTGGGGCAACACGTGAGGAACACAAATGCAAACAAGCCTGAATGGTCCCCAGGACTAGATACAACTGAAAACTCACACCCCAGAAGTGACTCGAACCCATACTCCCAGGAGCAACGCAACTGGTATGTACAGGGATGCCTTAAACCACTTGACCATCACGACCGGACATAAGGAAGTGATAGCCTGAGCTATATGAACCACTTCCCCGCCGGCACCTGGATGGTTATCTTGGGCATAGCATTTTATCAAATCACCTCTTTTTTGGGGCAACACGTGAGGAACACAAATGCAAACAAGCCTGAATGGTCCCCAGGACTAGATACAACTGAAAACTCACACCCCAGAAGTGACTCGAACCCATACTCCCAGGAGCAACGCAACTGGTATGTACAGGGATGCCTTAAACCACTTGACCATCACGACCGGACATAAGGAAGTGATAGCCTGAGCTATATGAACCACTTCCCCGCCGGCACCTGGATGGTTATCTTGGGCATAGCATTTTATCAAATCACCTCTTTTTTGGGGGCAACACGTGAGGAACACAAATGCAAACAAGCCTGAATGGTCCCCAGGACTAGATACAACTGAAAACTCACACCCCAGAAGTGACTCGAACCCATACTCCCAGGAGCAACGCAACTGGTATGTACAGGGATGCCTTAAACCACTTGACCATCACGACCGGACATAAGGAAGTGATAGCCTGAGCTATATGAACCACTTCCCCGCCGGCACCTGGATGGTTATCTTGGGCATAGCATTTTATCAAATCACCTCTTTTTTTGGGCAACACGTGAGGAACACAAATGCAAACAAGCCTGAATGGTCCCCAGGACTAGATACAACTGAAAACTCACACCCCAGAAGTGACTCGAACCCATACTCCCAGGAGCAACGCAACTGGTATGTACAGGGATGCCTTAAACCACTTGACCATCACGACCGGACATAAGGAAGTGATAGCCTGAGCTATATGAACCACTTCCCCGCCGGCACCTGGATGGTTATCTTGGGCATAGCATTTTATCAAATCACCTCTTTTTTTGGGGCAACACGTGAGGAACACAAATGCAAACAAGCCTGAATGGTCCCCAGGACTAGATACAACTGAAAACTCACACCCCAGAAGTGACTCGAACCCATACTCCCAGGAGCAACGCAACTGGTATGTACAGGGATGCCTTAAACCACTTGACCATCACGACCGGACATAAGAAAGTGATAGCCTGAGCTATATGAACCACTTCCCCGCCGGCACCTGGATGGTTATCTTGGGCATAGCATTTTATCAAATCACCTCTTTTTTTGGGGCAACACGTGAGGAACACAAATGCAAACAAGCCTGAATGGTCCCCAGGACTAGATACAACTGAAAACTCACACCTATGGGTCCCCGTTCTTCCAGCCAGAGGTGGTACTCCCTTCCACATAGTAATATATATATATATATATATATATATATATATATATATATATATATATATATATATATATATGTCTCATTGAATATGACCGCATATTCTGTATTTACTATCTTCTGATCTAGGGCTTCTATCCCTCTAACTATTTTCTTAGCATCAGGGCTTAGCTGAAATAGGAGTTCTCCAAAACTCATTTTCGTAATTTCTGGGTGAAGAAAAGATGTGGATTACTATAGAATGTATTACACTTATTTAAACAATTTACGTCGTGCAAATTGTTTAAATAAGTGTAATACATTCTATAGTAATCCACATCTTTTCTTCACCCAGAAATTACGAAAATGAGTTTTGGAGAACTCCTATTTCAGCTAAGCCCTGATGCTAAGAAAATAGTTAGAGGGATAGAAGCCCTAGATCAGAAGATACTAAATACAGAATATGCGGTCATATTCAATGAGACATGTGTAAAAGATAACCTGCTGCCAGTATACACCAATATATATATATATATATATATATATATATATATATATATATATATATATATATATATATATATATATATATATATATATATATATATTTATATAATAGGGGTACCACCACTGGTTTGATTGAAGGGACCCACATCCTCGAAGAAGAAAATAAATAGTGTTCAGAGAAGACCTTGTGGATTCTCACTGAATACTTTAATCTTTTCCTCTCCTACCACCCCTATTGTTATTTTTTTAATATTTTATTTTTATTTTTATTTGATTTTGTTGCAATGCTACAGTTTACAGAAAACACACACTTATATAACAATATACCAATCAGTGTTCGAAGACCTCGTCCAGCTCTTTAGGGGTCGGGTGCGTACCCAAGATACAGCACGCATTTCCCCTCTGAACAGCAACACTCAGGCGCTGGAACATGAAACTGGCCGCTCTTGGGTCTCTAGTCTTCCCAATGAGTTCCTCGCCCACCTCCTTCAGGAACTTAAGTGCACATTTACCCCAGGCGCCCAGAGTCTCAGAGCCTATCGGCACGAACCTGTAACAACGTTCTAGGTCCCTGTACTTGATAGATTTCTGGGTCTCCCTGAAGGTGGCAGCTCCGCCTCCCTCTGCTGTGCTATAAGGTAGATAGGTATCGGCCAATGTAGATGCACACGTGTAGACCCACACGACCTGCTTACCATCCCTCCATGGCTGCAGGGTGACTCCATCTGGGCGTTTTTGGCTGTTGTCAGGTCTGCACAATTGGAGTTCCCTTTATGCTGGACACCCAGCTGTAGCCAAACTTCTCTTGATGATGTCATTGACTGCTTCGTGTCTGGCAATCTTTCCCTGTGTCTTCCAACAGATGAGCCCATGGCTGCCGTATTGGTCTGCCCGTGCATGGCCGCAAATACACCGGTGCTCGGTGGAGATAGGGGCGGCAAGGCGCAGGGCAACACCAATACTTAGGGTCCGATGATCCAGGCGGGTGCCCAAGACGGAATTAGGGACTGCCAACAGGAAGTCCCCGGCATGGGGCGCTTGTACAGCTAGAAGACGCGCTCTGTCCTTCCTGGAAGCTGCCTCCAGCATTAATGTGGCGATGTTTTCCACTATGGGGCTGTCCCATTTAGACTGTTTGCAGTCATTTGGAGAAGTTGGTCGAGGGTGAGAGTTGACAAGTGTGTCCCACTGACCGGCTCCTTCCGCGAATTTGGGATCATGAATCCCAATGGAGTCTCTTAGGTATTCCGGTAGTATTTCCTTAACTAATTCACCTGTAGCACTGGTCGAGGATAAGATTGCCGGCAATGCTAACTGTGTCGCCTTGCGAATACCTATTCCCCTGAGTCTAACTGGGAGTGTTGCTTGGTCCCATTGGTCATCTTGCAGGGAGAGGTTTAACACTTTCCCGGTTAATGACCTTAGGAGCGAGTCATATTCTGTTAATTTTGGGCTGTCGAAGGAGGGAGCACACCTTAGGAAATAGGTCAGTCTGGGCAAGGCCAGGCACCTTGTGAGAAGGTACAAAGCATCGTGGGCGTCCAAGGCCCCTATTCTTCCCTCCATCCTCCTCAGGTCGTTCAGCTTTTCTTCGAGGACTACCTCTATGGCGCTCGAGCCCAGAGGTGCCCCTAGCAGCACACTGTCGGTGGGAGCGATCACTTGGGCTCCTGGCAATATGGTTCGCACTGCATCTATGGTTGGTTGGCTAGATGAGATGATTTCACACTTTAAAGGGTTTAGGGTGAGTCCTAACTCCTCTCCCTTAGATTTCACCAGCTGTAGATCTTCTAGCAGGGCCTCCTGTGTCCCTGCAGGATGCCATCGTCCAGGAACCAGATGTTGAGTTCGCTGGTCAACCTGCTTGTAACCTCTTTAACAGCCATGCAAAAAATAAAAAGGGGCAAGTGGGTCTCCCTGCTGGACACCTTCTGCAGAAACAACTTCGTGTTCCCCAAACAACAGCGTCGATTCCCTACTGTACCCTGCTGAGACGAAGGGGAGTAGAGAAGGAAAGCTTGTTCGAACTGCTTCCAGTACCACATCCCTTTTTACCTGGTTGAAGGCTTTTTTAAAGTCTAATTTAATTAATGCCTTATTTTCTGGGAGGTGCTTGATATAGGCTCGTGCTACATGAGCTGCTGCTTCACAGCCAAGGGGGACACCGAACCCTAGTTGATGGGGTCGAAGCATCGTTGCAGCGTCTATGCTAATTCTTCTGACAGCTGCCCTAGCAACAAGGCGCCGAAGCGTGTTACCCACGGCAATGAGTCTGACTCCACCATCCTTCTTCTTAAGGGCACAGAGGGATGCTCCGAAGAAAAAGGGTTTAATTGTATCTGGGATCAACCCAGAGAGGCAGTCGTTGACAAACTTCGTGATCTCTGACAGCAGTGTCTCGGCAACTTCTCCGAGAACTGGATTTACCATCTCCTTGTGGTGCTGAGGTCTTACTCCAGTGTATCCCCCTGCTGAACCTGCCGGAAATGACATGATGGCTTTGTATACCTCTGACGCTTGGAGGAATAGAGGTCCCATGTCTGGGTCATTTGTGTCCTGAGCAGTGGGTTCCCACGGTACTCTAGGAGGGTGCTTCTCTCTCAGTGAGTTGGCGGTAGCAAGATTTCCAGGGGCGATTGTGTCTTCGCTGGTAAGTAACCTAATTGCTCCTACTGTGTTGCCCTCTTCAATTTTTTTGGTCACTTGTGTTCTTAGTTTAAAATTATCATTGGAACTCTTGGGTCTGCCACGACGGTTTTTGGGTTGAGGAGGGATGGGGATCAAGTTGTCAGCTCTGGGGAAATTATTTATTGCCCTAGTGACACACACACACACACACACACACATATATATATATATATATATATATATATATATATATATATATATATATATATATATATATATATATATGCGGAAAATCCACAGAGAAAAATGAAAGGAGGTGAACGTTTCGACTCATTTAGAGCCTTTGTCAACACCAGACTGACAGTCTGGTCGTCAGTCTGGTGTTGACAAAGGCTCTAAACGAGTCGAAACGTTCACCTCCTTTCATTTTTCTCTGTGGATTTTCCGCATAAAATGATCAGTGTTTTGTGATCTTCAATTGCATATATATATATATATATATATATATATATATATATATATATATATATATATATATATATATATATATATATATATATATATATATATATAAAGTGGAAAAAGTGGAAGTGGAAAAAGTAGCTGATGCTATGCTCAGCGCTGCAACATCAGACAAGGAGAAAGCCCGCCTCAGAGCAGTGCGTGCCCCCCATGCAGGAGACTTCCTCCTGGCAGTACCCATGTCAACAATGGGCACGCGCCTAGATCCAGAATCCCTTCGTGTAGCAGTGGCCCTCCGCCTTGGTGCCCCAATTCACACTGAATACAAGTGTATTTGCAACAGGGTGGAAGCAGACCAATACGGACTGCATGGGTTGCATTGCGGAAGCACAAAGGGCTGGCATGCAAGACACAACGAGGTCAATGACATCATCAAGAGAAGCCTCGTCTCAGCTAAGTGCCCAGCGGAGAGAGAACCTCGCATCCTAGGGGTCCAAAACCCGGATTTCCCCGCACTTCGCCCTGATGTCATCACCATATACTCATGGAAGGAGGGTAGACAGTTGGTGTGGGACTACACATGTGTATCCACCCTGGCTGACACCTATGTACACTTCGGAGCTGATCAAGCAGGTGGGGCAGCCAACCACAGGGAAACAGCAAAATCTCTCAAATACAGGCGACTGGCAGGTCAATACCTCTTTGTTCCCATAGCGTCTGAGACGCATGGCCCCTGGGGCAAGAGTGCCTTGGGATTTCTCAAGGAATTGGGTTCCAAGCTCATTGACGTCACCAGAGACCCAAGGGCTTGCAGTTTTTTGTTTCAGCGCCTCAGTGTGGCGATCCAGAGGGGAAATGCTTGCTGCGTCCTCGGTTCCTGTCCGGAAGCGGAGGAGCTTCAAGAGATCCATAACCTTTAGGCATTTGTCTTGTATGTTTTGTAACCTTTAAATACACAATAAAGCATAAGAAAAAAAAAAAAAGGAAGGGGGTGGTAGGAGAAAAACACACAGAAACTGTATTGGAGGGGACCTACATTCCCTCCAATGCGTTATGTGTGATTTCCTCCGAGGCTATGGGTCCCCCTTCTTCCAGCCAGAGGTGGTACTCCCTTCCATATAAAAAAAAAAAAAAATATATATATATAATATATATATATATATATATAATATATATATATATAATATATCTNATATTTATCAAAAGCTTTTGCGAAATCTGTGTAAATTACATCAGCGTTTTGCTTGTCTTCCATAGCATCTAATGCCATATCATAGTGGTCCAGCAACTGCGACAGGCAAGAGCCCCTGTTCTGAAACCATGTTGTCCGGGGTTATGGAGATGCTGTGATTCCATGTATTTTGTGATCATACTTCTTAGCACTCTCCCAAAAAATTTTATGATGTACGATGTTAGTGCTATCGGTCTGTAATTTTTTGCCTCTGCCTTATTTCCTCCTTTACGGAGTGGTGTTATCTCTGCTGTTTTTAGTATGTCAGGGATAACGCCAGCATCTAGGCTTTGTCTCCACAGAATGTAAAGGGCCTGCGATAGTGTTTTTTTACAGTTCTTGATGAATATGGAGTTCCAAGAATCCGGGCCTGGTGCGGAGTGCATAAGCATACTGTTTATGGCTTGAACAAATCCAGTGGGAATAGGGTGACGGTTGATGTGTGATTTGATGTTGGTATCATATCCATGAAAAATTCATTTGGGTTATCAATCTTTAGTGCGTTTAATGGCTCGCTGAAAACAGAGTCGTACTGCTTCCTCAGTAACTCGCTCATTTCTTTGTTGTCATCGGTGAAAGTTCCCATCTCCCTTTCGCAGGGGCCCGATACTAGATGTGGTTTCTGATCTTGATTTTGCATAGGAGAAAAATATTTCGGATTTCTCTCTATTTCACTGATGGCCTTTTGCTCTCTTTGCCTCTCCTGGGTTTTGTATGATTCTTATAGCTTGAGTTCAATTGTTTCTATTTCTCTACTAACCTCCTTCGCCGTTCTTGAGACAGGGTGCGACTCTCAAGTTGTTCCGCGATTCGTTTCCTTCGCCTATATAGGGAACGACGTTCCCGTTCCAATCTGCATCTCTTTCTCTTTTTTCATAGGAATATACGGTTTGAACATATTTCTAGTGCTACTGAGCTTATTTTTTTTCCAGGCACTGGTTCAGGTTTGCATTTTCTAGCAGTTCTTCCCAGTTTATCTGTTTATTATTGAAGTTGAATTTGCTGAAATCTCCTCCACCTGGAATCTGGACTGGTTTTGAAGGTCTATTCCCCATGGTTGTCAGAAATTCAATTAAGTTGTGATCTGAGTAACAGGTATTTGTAATCATTATGTTCCTGATCAATTCATCATTACTAGTGAAAATGAGGTCCAGCGTGTTCTCCTTCCTAGTTGGTTTTACTATTTGCTGGTTTCAGGCAAACCTGTCGCACATCCATAGCAGGTCATTTGCATGTGCCTGTTCATTTAGGCTACTTCCTGGTATTCTTTCTGATATTACTGTATTAGCCAGGTGCTTCCATTTCAGGTGCCGTAGGTTGAGTCCTCAAGCAGGATGATGTTTGGGGCTGGATTTGTGAGGTTTTCCAAGCAGTGTTCTATTTTCATTAGTTGGTCTTTAAACTGCTGAGGGTTTGCCTCTGGTGGACTATATATACAAGGACAATACAACTAACTATATTTAGGATCTCTATTTTGATTATCAGCACTTCCACCATATTATTTGAGGTGTTTAGCAGCTCAGTACATATGAGTGTGTCTTTGATGTAGAGGCTGACCCCCCCTGAAGCCGGTGTTTCCTATCACATCTGAAAAGATTGTACTCTGAGATCCATATTTCACCATCAAGGTAGTCCTTTGTGTGAGTTTCCGTTAGGGCTGCAACACTGCATTTGCCTCATGAAGAAGACCATCTATAAAATGAACTTTGTTGGATTTGCGTGTTTTTATACCCTGATGTTGCAAATATAAATGATGTTATCGTGTTGGTGGAAGTGCTGGATGCTTTACTTGGTGTTAATATCTGAGGTTCTGGTAAGGAGGCCACTGTGTTTGCGTCCTCTCTAGCATTTGACCGCGTTGGTGGTAGAGTCTGGTTATTTTTAGCCATTTTTCTCCTCCTCCTCCTCTTGCTAAAAAATCATCCCAGTCGATGGGGTAGTGGCTGTTTTCATAGTGTCGGTCTGTCGGTTATTTGCCTGGTACCTCTTATATGAAAAGCTGGACATTCGGCATTGAAGCACTCTTTCCTGTCCAAAGAGTTCTTGCAAATTTCCGGGTGAAATAATTCACAGCTTTTGGTACATTTACCTGTATTGAGAAGGTTTCTGCACATTCTAGGGTGATCGTACTTACATGTTCCATTTGTTCTTCCCGATTCCCCATGCTTACAGGTTGCCCATTTGTAATACCAACAGATTTTGGGCCTTGATTTGTTTGTTTCCCTTTGCCAGGGACCGCACTCTGCTGCGGCGTCCTCGACACTGTGCTCTGCTCCTGGGCCTGTGACACCGAGCTCTGCTCAGGGTCCCCGACTCCCGCTCTGCTCAGGCGTCCCCGACTCCGCGCTCTGCTCAGGCGTCCCCGACTCCGCGCTCTGCTCAGGCGTCCCCGACTCCGCGCTCTGCTCAGGCGTCCCGACTCCGCGCTCTGCTCAGGCGTCCCCGACTCCGCGCTCTGCTCAGGCGTCCCCGACTCCGCGCTCTGCTCAGGCGTCCCCGACTCCGCGCTCTGCTCAGGCGTCCCCGACTCCGCTCTCTGCTCAGGCGTCCCGACTCCGCTCTGCTCAGGCGTCCCCGACTCCGCGCTCTGCTCAGGCGTCCCCGACTCCGCGCTCTGCTCAGGCGTCCCCGACTCCGCGCTCTGCTCAGGCGTCCCCGACTCCGCGCTCTGCTCAGGCGTCCCCGACTCCGCGCTCTGCTCAGGCGTCCCCGACTCCGCGCTCTGCTCAGGCGTCCCCGACTCCGCGCTCTGCTCAGGCGTCCCCGACTCCGCGCTCTGCTCAGGCGTCCCCGACTCCGCGCTCTGCTCAGGCGTCCCCGACTCCGCGCTCTGCTCAGGCGTCCCCGACTCCGCGCTCTGCTCAGGCGTCCCCGACTCCGCGCTCTGCTCAGGCGTCCCCGACTCCGCGCTCTGCTCAGGCGTCCCCGACTCCGCGCTCTGCTCAGGCGTCCCCGACTCCGCGCTCTGCTCAGGCGTCCCCGACTCCGCGCTCTGCTCAGGCGTCCCCGACTCCGCGCTCTGCTCAGGCGTCCCCGACTCCGCGCTCTGCTCAGGCGTCCCCGACTCCGCGCTCTGCTCAGGCGTCCCCGACTCCGCGCTCTGCTCAGGCGTCCCCGACTCCGCGCTCTGCTCAGGCGTCCCCGACTCCGCGCTCTGCTCAGGCGTCCCCGACTCCGCGCTCTGCTCAGGCGTCCCCGACTCCGCGCTCTGCTCAGGCGTCCCCGACTCCGCGCTCTGCTCAGGCGTCCCCGACTCCGCGCTCTGCTCAGGCGTCCCCGACTCCGCGCTCTGCTCAGGCGTCCCCGACTCCGCGCTCTGCTCAGGCGTCCCCGACTCCGCGCTCTGCTCAGGCGTCCCCGACTCCGCGCTCTGCTCAGGCGTCCCCGACTCCGCGCTCTGCTCAGGCGTCCCCGACTCCGCGCTCTGCTCAGGCGTCCCCGACTCCGCGCTCTGCTCAGGCGTCCCCGACTCCGCGCTCTGCTCAGGCGTCCCCGACTCCGCGCTCTGCTCAGGCGTCCCCGACTCCGCGCTCTGCTCAGGCGTCCCCGACTCCGCGCTCTGCTCAGGCGCTGCTGCCTCCGAGCTCTTTTCCGCATCTGGTTGTACCTTGGTGTCATGTACAGTTTGTTTGAAGACATTAGAAATTGCTATGCAGGCATTTATTAGTAATTCTGTGTTTTCAGCGGGAGTTTTATCCAGGATTTCCATCATCTACAAAAAAGTTACATCATCCTTTTTGCAGAGCCAGTACACAGAGTGGTCACTGGGACCATTTCTCCTTGAATTATTAGTCATGTTGGCACATTTTTTGTGTATGACTGCTGAACAGTTGGCATTGAAAGCTCTGTTGGTAATCTACCTTCATGTTACATTCTATGCACGTTTTTATCACCTTCACCACAATATATATATAAATATATTATAATAAGGTATTACTACACATATTTACAATAGTCTCTTTCACTCAGGACACAATACATCGACGATGTTTATCGAATCCCGGCGAATCCCCTTTCCAGGTACTTGTCGTCCACACCTAATGGCAAACACTGGCGAGTTCACCTTCAACATGGGCCAGTCCGCACACAACGTATCTGTACGATGTGCCAATACCCCACCACTGCTCTCTAGATACAAACTGCCAGAGGGTTTCAGCCACACGGTGACAGGGGTCTCAAATAGTCCAATATAGGGGTAGCTAGCACCCTGGTAGAAGTCTCTAGTCGCTCACATGCAGCACTTCTCAAGAGACGCACCACTGTCGTCTCGTAACTCTTACTGGCCAGTCCCGGGTACGTTGGTCCATACAACACTGCACGCAGCTAACACACTGCTCTAACCGACGGCGGCCCGTAATCCTCTCAGGATAAAGTCAAGAGTTCTTGGACTGCCCAATGGGAACTGCCCTCCTCAGCACAATCGCCTCCTTATGTCACCTCTGTGAACATAAAACGTCAATAGCCAGACAGGCAGTATTCTAGGTGGTCCTAGGATAACACCCTTCCACTGGGAAATTTACATTGAAAATTGTAGCAACAACCTAGATGGCGTTGATCTCGATACGCCACCCACCAGAAGTCATCCTCATCGACCTCACTTGCTAACTGAGGCAGGAAACCGGAGCCTTTCACCTATACAGCGCCACAACTAACAGATGGCGTTGTCTGCATAGCACCAACTATCCGGGAGTTGGAGTGCAGACCTGTAGATGGCGCTGAAATCGCCACTCTATACTCCAGCGACGGTGTCGATACCGTAACAGTCCGGTACCAGTAGTCAGTTTGGCGTTAGGCCCGGTACCAGTAGCTTGGAGACAGACTAAAGGCAACCTAGCCACTTTATGCTGCTGCCATCACCCTACTCCCAGAGTCATGACTGTGTGAACGTGGAATCGTTGTGTCGATTTTGGTCAAAATCCCACAAAATACACCCTTCCCCCTTGATTCCAGTTAAAGTTCTCAAGATCCTTTCTCGTGCTTTAAATCATCGAGTGCTCTCCTACAGAATCCCACCCGTTATTTATCGACGTAAAGTGGAAACGTGAGAGACTTTGGAAGTGGAATGATTGCTAAAGAGGCACTGGAACCATGGGATTTAAGTGTAGCAGACGTCATGAACTACAATCTCTATATAAAAGTGGAATCAATGTAAAGTGGAAGTCGTATCAGTGACAGACTCATTATATATATATTATCATGTATGTTCATGTGCAGAGATAGACTAGACTTGTGCGAAATAAGTATAGTAAAAGGAACTTAGTATGTGAGTACGTGTAAGTACTGGTCACATGTATGGAAGTGAATCATCATGCCGCCTTGATCACCCAGTCACCCTTTGATTGTGCCATATAATCATACTCGCCTGCATCAGTGTCTATGAGTGCTGTTTCGTGCACCAAAGTAGCCTGAAGGTGGACGCCACTTGCGGCCGATGTGAGATGAACTTAGTGCCGCCTTGGGAAGAACGCCATTCACTCGATTGTTGCTGCGTCAGTGACTTTCCAATGACTGTCGCCTCGACAGTTAACCAAGAGTGAAATAATTTATTGGTATTTGAGTGTGGCCGGCCAATTACGTAAGTGTTATATTTTAATTTCTTTCTTGTTATCCAGTGATTGCCTCCCACGAGTCGATCGCCGGGCTTAGCAGGACTATTTTGGCACCTGCCACAGGTGTAGAGTTGAAGCAGTAAGGCCTTGCCTTCAGTGTTGCCTTGTTATGATGACAGCTCGTGTGGTGACGTCACGACAAGTGTGATAAGTGTCTGGATTGTAGTCATCCCACATTTAGGGTTGTAGTGACCGAAATTTTCAGTGTTTCATTATTCATTTAATTATTTCAGTAATTAACATGTGAACAGAGCCTGCATGGCTCGTTGTACTAAGTTTTTATATATCTGCATCAGTGGAGACCAAAGTATTTGATTATTCTCTGTACGTAATCAAGTGACCACCGGTGATATGACATTGATTTTTTGTGAGATGACGGCTGTTGTGGTGTTGTGCCCTGCGTGGGCGCGGTGCGCCAGCTGAGTTGTGATGTGGACGTACGGCTTTCTATGAAGCGGACGTCGTCGGCTGGTCCGGCATTTACGGTGACTTTTTTTTTTGGCAGGGATATTCCTGTACAGGCCCTAAGCCTCTGGCTGGCCCACTAAGTGTTGCTTGTTTCTGTTTTACTTGGGCGGAGTATGAGTATTTATGACTCGTATGGTCGCTTCAGTAAGATTTTGCCATATGTGTTTAACAACTTCTTCTGCTCTGTTGAATCTAAGTTGAAATCTTAATGGGTTTGTAACTGTGCACTGTGTTAGATAATGTTCCAGAGGTCTGTCCGGCATTTCTCCACAGTGTTAACATTTCCTCTCATCTTCCGGAGCCTGTAAGCCTATTTCCCATGCACATGGGTATACAAGCCTGATGTGATGTAAGTGTACTTCTGTTGCTGTACTGACCCCTTTCATCAAACTAAGTGGTTCGTAGTTGGTTGAATTTTTGTACCAACCCGCAGATCCTGATGTTGCAACTGCTGTGTTGTGGTCACTGTACATCTTTTGCATTGCTCTGTTTCTAATTGCTTTCTTAATCTGTGATAGACTCTGTTGTATGTAAATGTCTACATTTCTTCTCTTTGTTGCAAGTTTTACAGTTTCGTCTGCAATGTCATTTCCTATTATTCCCACATGACTTGGCACCCAGTTGATAAGTACCCATCGGCCTTGTCGTTTGAGTGTTTGCAATCATGATATAACATTTGTGATCAGATGTATGTTATCACACATGTGTTCTTGTTGCAAGGTTTCAGTGGCGGTTCTCGAATCTGTATGTATGATAACATGTTGTCGGTGTTCAGCAAGAGCATGTTCCAAAGCCTTTTGAATGGCTAGCATCTCTGTTTGTAAAGTCGAACACCCATTTGAGAGCCTCCAACTATTTACAGAGTTTCCTGCTTTAACTGCAGCTTCGGTTTCTTGTCTCTGCTGGTCTACTGATCCATCTGTGAAGTAAGTGAAGCTGTCGGATGCCAAGTTTGCTTCTATATGCATCTGTGCAATGTTACGTAGCAGATGAGGATTTGTCTGGTTCTTTTTCCTTCAATAACCATAATCTTAAAGTCTGCTGGCGGAGATTCCCAAGGGGCTTGCATAACAACGTCTGCATGTATTTCGTCTACACCCTTCTCAGTGACTGTGTTTGTTACAGCGAATGTATTGATTGTGTTTATCGCACAATGGGTCCACCTGTTGCTATTGGAGGCTCTTCTGTCCAGAGTTAGTGCTCCAGTGATTATATCTTTAAATGAACTGATTCTAAGTCTAGTCAATATCTTGGTCAGGTTTACGGTGACGGTAAACCACACGTTGGTTGGGATCGCTCTGATGGAAGCTCTGCATGTGTAGTTGTCCAAGTTGGTGGGCCTCCAGTTGCTTCAGGGCAACCGTGTTGTGGTTAAGTTCCACCACCAGGCTGCCTTTCAGGCGTTTCTCTGGCGGTACGAGGGGGCATATTTTCCCTCAACAGGGGGATGCCGGATCGGTCAAAGTGGTAAACCTCAGTGTCGCTTTGACCTATGTGAGTAACCATGAACACCCACCCCCGCCCCCGATCCTGTATCTCAAGTTAAGGTGAAAAAATAATAACTGGTGTACAACTGTACACCAGTCATCACCCCATGAAACTGTCAGTGTGATAACCAGAAATTACAAGAGTTATCATGAGTGTTTGTGTTAGTTCATTCTGTGCCTCGCGGGTAGTCGAGACAGGTGATATTAAAGCATACTAACTCTGATGGAGTCATTCCTACCGAAATTAGGCTCATTGCTTATCTTTGTTGGCGTGATACTCTCATTTAACTTAACGAAACCCTCCAAATGTAATTATGTTAAGCTTACTCAGCACACCTATGCAGGCGAAGAGTCACAATAACGTGGCTGAAGTATGTTGACCAGACCACACACTAGAAGTTGAAGGGACGACGACGTTTCGGTCCGTCCATGACCATTCTCAAGTCGCTTGTGACTTGGCAAGCGACTTGAGAATGGTCCAGGACGGACCGAAACGTCGTCGTCCCTTCAACTTCTAGTGTGTGGTCTGGTCATCAGCACACCTATGTTGGTATTTCAAACGATTTCCTTTAACTCCTTCCTAAGTACTACCACACGCCTGAATACATTAGTCTACTTTAGTCACCTTTGGCATAGCTGGGTAGTGCTGCTTCACAGCCCTGAACCTTATCTATTATAACATTTGGTGGGAACCCCTGTAGTTTATTATGCCCAATAACGACTACCGTTTGGCCAAGATTACAACCTAGTGACGAGAGATGACAATAGTCTGGTGGTAGAGATTACCACCTTGTGACCTTGTGTGACCAAACATCAGAGTCGTGACGGTTGTTCTAGCGACTATTTGCCACATACCTTGAGTGGTGGCAGTATAACACATCCGGCACCCTTATTCAGGTTTGCAGGCTGTTACAGTCATGTCAATGTGTGAAAATCCATTTCATCTCATTCAGAATTATTAACAATAAAACAGCATTATTAACATTGCTTCAATATTACTAAAATTTCTTCAATATTATTAGCATTGTTTCAGTGCGGTCAATAAGTGCAATCCTGTCTAGGCTTCAGTTGAAGCCTCAGAACCACCAAAGGATTTAGTTGAATTCCAGGTTTCATTGCTCATGAGCATATTCTGGTTAAGTGGCTTAGGTGTGTGCATAGGAGTTCCAAGTAAGCAGGTTCGAATCCTCCTCATGGCTCCAACTAATTCTCTAATTGTCTCAGAATTTAGCATTGTTTTAATATAATTATAATTGCTTTAGTATTAAAAGCATTGTTTCAGTATTATAAGCATTGTTTCAGTATTATTAGCATTTTTCATTATTATTAGCACTGTTGCATAATTATTGGCATGATTTCTTAATTATTAGCATTGTTTTCAGCATTTTTCCACGTTTTCAGTAATATTTTGCATTATTTCATTATTATTAGCATTTTTAGTATTATTACCATTGCTGCGATATTATTAGTATTATTTCAATATTATTTGCTTTGTTTCAGAAATATTTCAATTTTATTTGCTCTGTTTATTTCAGAATTATCAAAAAAAAAAAAATAAAAAATAGATGCATGGTTTCAGTATTATTAGTATTGTTTCAACATTATCAACATTACTAAAAAGATATCAGTATAGTATCATTCCTTCAGAATTATCATTGTCTCAGTATAACCAGCATATTTTAAAAAATATTATCATTGTTTCAATAATATCATTATTTCCGTACTGTTATTTTTATTTGAAATTTTTGGTATTGTTCCAGAATTATCAACATTGCAAAAGAACTATTAGAAAAGTTTCTGGATTATTTTGATAGTTCAAATATATAATTATTATTAGCATAGAGTCATCAAATTTAGCATTGCATCAGTGTCATTTATTTATATTCAACATTGTTTTGGCGTTTTTGAATTGTTTAAGTATTAATAGAATTTTTTTCAAAATTAATTTGACTGTAAATATTCATAAAAAACACTAAAAATCTAGTATTACTTATATATATATATATATATATATATATATATATATATATTATATATATATATAATATATATATATATATATATATATATATATATATGTTATTAAATATGACCGAAAAAGTAAGATTAATAATTCTAACACGAATTTTCTCAATTTTCCTTATGTTTCTTTTTGCTGATGACGGTAAATTAAAAATCAATTCTCCAAAATTCATTCTTTATTTCTAGTCTGACGCGACACTTGAGCGCGTTTCGTAAAACTTATTACATTTTCAAAGACTTTTAGTTTATCTACACAACTTATGCTTTTATGAAACAACATTGGCTCTTATACCTGCATTTGGGTGAGGTGATGTAATACATTAGTGGGGTGAAACACAGAACATGGAAAACGGGGTATAGATTTGTAGAAGTAGAAGTCGGGTCCCAATAGAACTGCAGAAGGCCTATTGGCCCATATTTCTTGATGTTTCTATATTGGAGCGGAGTCTTGAAGTGGGTAGAATATAGTTGTACGTTAATTGGCTGTTGATTGCTGGTGTTGACTTCTTGATGTGTAGTGCCTCGCAGATGTCAAGCCGCCTGTTGTCACTGTATCTATCGATGATTTCTGTGTTGTTTGTTAAGATTTCTCTGGTGATGGTTTGGTTGTGGGAAGAGAGTATATGTTCCTTAATGGAGCCCTGTTGCTTATGCATTGTTAAACGCCTGGAAAGATGTTGTTGTCTTGCCTATATACTGAGTTTTTTGGGGCTTACAGTCCCCAAGAGGACATTTGAAGGCATAGACGACGTTTGTCTCTTTCAAAGCGTTCTGCTTTGTGTCTGGAGAGTTTCTCATGAGTAGGTTGGCAGTTTTCTTGGTTTTATAGTAAATCGTTAGTTGTATCTTCTGATTTTTGTCTGTAGGGATAACATTTCTATTAACAATATCTTTCAGGACCCTTTCCTCCGTTTTATGAGCTGTGGAGAAGAAGTTCCTGTAAAATAGTCTAATAGGGGGTATAGGTGTTGTATTAGTTGTCTCTTCAGAGGTTGCATGGCGTTTTACTTTCCTTCTTATGATGTCTTCAATGAAACCATTGGAGAAGCCGTTGTTGACTAGGACCTGCCTTACCCTACAGAGTTCTTCGTCGACTTGCTTCCATTCTGAGCTGTGGCTGAGAGCACGGTCGACATAAGCGTTAACAACACTCCTCTTGTACCTATCTGGGCAGTCACTGTTGGCATTTAGGCACAATCCTATGTTTGTTTCCTTAGTGTAGACTGCAGTGTGGAAACCTCCGCTCCTTTCCATGACTGTTACATCTAGAAAGGGCAGCTTCCCATCCTTCTCCATCTCGTAAGTGAAACGTAACACAGAATTCTGCTCAAACGCCTCTTTCAGCTCCTGCAGATGTCTGACATCAGGTACCTGTGTAAAAATGTCGTCAACATACCTGCAGTATATGGCCGGTTTCAAGTTCAAGTCGACTAAGACTTTTTCCTCGATAGTACCCATGTAGAAGTTTGCAAACAGGACGCCTAGGGGAGAACCCATAGCGACCCCATCTACTTGCTTATACATGTGCCCATCCGGGCTCAAGAAGGGTGCCTCCTTAGTACAAGCTTGGAGTAGTTTCCTCAGGATATTTTCTGGCACGTCAAGGGGAGTACAGGCCGGGTCTCGATACACTCGGTCCAATATCATCCCGATTGTTTCATCCACAGGTACGTTGGTGAACAGTGATTCTACGTCCAACGAGGCTCTTATCCCTGTGGCCCGTGTTCCCCGTAGTAAGTCAACAAATTCCTTCGGGGATTTCAGGCTGAAGTTGCTATTTACAGGAACTTCTTCTCTACAGCTCATAAAACGTAGGAAAGGGTCCTGAAAGATATTGTTAAAGAAATGTTATCCCTACAGACAAAAATCAGAAGATACAACTAACGATTTACTATAAAACCAAGAAAACTGCCAACCTACTATGAGAAACTCTCCAGACACAAGCAGAACGCTTTGAAAGAGACAAACGTCGTCTATGCCTTCAAATGTCCTCTTGGGGACTGTAAGCCCAAAAAACTCAGTATATAGGCAAGAAAACAACATCTCTTTCCAGGCGTTTAACA
>WNGS01141026.1:0-10358 GCA_020271785.1 Procambarus virginalis
GGGGTAGTTTCGAAGGGTCCTGAGGGACAGCAGTAGCAGTAGAGTCAGCGGCTGTGGTCGTGCAGCTTGAGCACTGGG
The DNA here is from genome assembly GCA_020271785.1 of Procambarus virginalis. Lineage (NCBI taxonomy): Eukaryota > Metazoa > Arthropoda > Malacostraca > Decapoda > Cambaridae > Procambarus > Procambarus virginalis. Next base: position 79 of record WNGS01141026.1, read on the forward strand.
TGGTCACCATAACAGGAGGAGAACCTTCATCACTCTCTTGAACCTTGCTGGAACATTTCAAAAATTGGTTATCCACCACAGAGTTGCTTACTTCGGATATGTCCTTGACGATTAGGTTGTTTGGTTGTTGGTCTTCTGCCAAGTCGTTGCCCATGAGAAGTTGCACTCCAGGCATGGGAAAGGCTTTTCCCTGACGGCGACTTGGACTTCACCGATCACGAAGGGACAATCCAGGTAAACTCGGGCAAGGGATAAGGAGTTGTAGCAGTAGGTCAGTGATAAACACAGTCTCTCCTTGTGTATGCGACGTTGGGCACAGCTGATTTCAAGACGATCGATTGTAGAGCCGTTGTGTCCCGTTAGGATCTTAAGTCCAAACGTCCTCTGAATCTGAGCCGGTGGGTAGAGATAGTTCCTGATATAGATCTTGGTAAAGAGAGAGAGATCATAGCATGAACACCAACATTCTATTACAGGCTTACCGACTTAGGTTGAGTAGGTTTAGACTTAGGGGGGTTCGATGTTACCTTTAGATTGGGACTTACCACATTTGTCAATGGTGTGTCCATATAGCGACAATACCTGCATTACAGTTGAGAGGTACCTTGATCTGGGCTCGCTTTCTCGTAACTGTACCAAGACTTCTTGCTGGGAGGTTCTGGAGTTAGCCGGTGGATGAGGTTGTAAGTGTCAGCTGACTTCGCACACCTCACTAAATCCGTCTCTTCCTTGTCTGCTAAGTATAGGCGGACAGGAGGAGGTACACGTCTCAAAAATTCTTCAACCAGTTGAGGTTGACAAGCTCTGGAAAGGTAGAGACATGTGCTGCCTCCACGCTTTCATGAAATATCTTCGTTTGGTGTTAGCAAATTCTAAGAAGGTGGTGGTACTTGCCTTGACGTAGTTGTCTCACACCCTGTTGGAATATACCAGTCTGTCAATCGGGTCACACAAGTGTTGCGTTTCCAAAAGGGTCGCCCATGTTGAATCGGTAAACGCCCTAGTAATATTGTTGAAAAACATCTAATAACTTATTAAACCAAAGGTCTTTTTATGTCAGAAGAACGGCAGAAACTGGATCTCTATATATGAAAACTCTTTCAGGACAAAAATTAAAGTAAAACTGAAGATATTTGTAATTGTATGAAAGTTGCATTTTTCATCGGTCGTAGAGCTGGAAATCGCAATATTCATCTCAGAACATGCTTATTTCACGCAGAATCTAATAAAGTAAGAAGTTTATACGTCTCAAGAAAATAAACATAATCTTTTTTAAATGCCTTACCATGGGCATATTTGTATTTAAAGCAAAGATACGTGTATTTTTATAATCGGAGAGCTCCGATCCCGCACAGATCGAGCAACGGAGTAACTCTCTCTCAGAACAATGCTTATTTCACGTAAATTCCTTAATAAACACAAATGTTTTATATGTCTTATGAAAGATTGAAATATAAGCTTCATTTAAACTACTTTACCATAGAAATATATAAAGTTCTAATGAAGATACATGTGTTTTAATAATCGCCGAGCTCCGACCCCGCACAAACGGGTCCGTAGAATTACCCAAATGTACCCAAATCCTCCTAGCATTACGTAAGTAATGAAGAAATATGATATATTTACTTACTGTAATGTTGGTGCTGCACGTAGAACACGATCAAACCTATTTTCACTCTGAAATAATGTCATTTCATATCGAAATCCGAAGTAAATATGTAGCAGGTGACGCCATAGGAAGTCGACGGTTCAAGCGACAAAATTGTGGAGCGACTTATCCAAGATATGTGGTCGCCTGGAGAGTGTTTGCTGCCATATCAGCCTCCTGTACACAGTGATCCAGTCGTCGTAATTCTTTGCTCAAATTGTCGCAAATTTAATTAATGATATTAACAAGTAGAATGGGTATTTGTAATAATATCTTTCATAAATAGCCACAAAACATTTAATATTTATTTATAAAAATGTGTCTGTAAGGTAAATCAACTCCACAGGACAATAATTTTGTTATATAGATACTAACGTTATTCGTTTGTATGCGTTCGCTACTTAAACTACCAATGTCCTTTTCGTTCATAGAACACCGAACCCTACACACTCTCTGATATATTACTTAATTAATAGAGATTCACAAATAAAACTTATATTTGTATATGTTATCAGAAATGCAGAGATAAAATAGTTTTTGTGAATCCATCACAGAGATTATATCTTATTAGACAGGAAAGATATTCATATTTTAAAGGTTTCTTGGCCGACGCTCCCTATCCATGGGAACTATGATCTTTCGAAGATCAATGTTAATTTAATCTAAATATTGTAATAAACGAAGTTTTCTATGTCATAATAAAGACAGAAATATAAGCTGCATGTTAATACTTTAGCATAAATATAACTGAAGTGAAAGTGAAGATATATGCCTTTTTACATTTACGAGATGGCTATCTCAGGGAGTGTGAACGCCTGCAAACAAGTGAATTAACTGTGTAATTCATTTGCATATGTGCAAAGTAACATCAAAGGTCTATATATCAGCATAAACAAAGATGTAGACGATAATGTGACTACATTTCAAGGAAAATATATCTTAAATGAAAGCCAAGACATGGTTAAATAAATAGCCAATACCACACCATCGCCGGTGTCCGGACACATAAAAACTTCACTGCATCAGTGTCCTGCCAGGCGGGCAATACAGGCTTCACAATTCAGAAAAAATTGTAATTCAGAGAGATGCGTTGATAAACGCAAATTGTTTTATATTTTAAATACATATATAAACTTTGTTTTCAAACGTTTATTGTAACAATATCTCAAGTATAAGAATCAAGATATATTTTGGACTTAACAATTTCCTATAAAGTTGCAATGCTACCTTCATTGTATATGATCATCATCATATACAGACAGAAATTAACTTAAAAAATGTTGAGGTAAAGATAGACGTATGTTAATTATGACGCATAATCACTCTTAAGAACTTAATTATAAACCATAATATGATATATTTATAATTATAATAATTCGTTTTTGGGGGAACAGGAAGCCACAGTATATTCATACACGATAGGCTTTTATCAAGGTCATCCTTAAGGTCGAATTACTACCCCGCCCAGGATGCAACCCCCACAACAAGCTGACTAACTCCTGAGTATCTACTTACTGCTAGGTGAACAGTCGCATTACGTGAAAGGAAATTTTCCCAACCATTTCTGTCCCGCCCAGGATTCGAACACGGAATTCTCGATTGTGCGTCGAGAACGAACAAGACTAATACTGGGACCCCTATATACATATGATGATATGTTTTATATTATCAGAAAATCGGAAACATAAAATATATTTGCAAATATTGGTCATTAAAGTATTTTGGAAACAGAGGTGTATTTTAGTTATCTTAATATAGAGCACGAACATCATAGACTCGTCCTGTGAATGGTAGTTTATTGTGCACCCCATACTCATCCTGTGAGTCATGTTTATGTGCACCCTATACTCATCCTCTGTGCGGTAATTTATTGTGCAACCCATACTCATCCTCTGTGCGGTAATTTATTGTGCAACCCATACTCATCCTGTTACCAGTAGTTTGTTCAACCCCATATACCCATCATGTGACCTGTAATTTATTGTGTAACCCATATTCATCCTGCTATCAGTAGTTTGTGCACCCCATACTCATCCTCTGTGCGGTAATTTATTGTGCATCCCATACTCATCCTGTTACCAGTAGTTTGTGCAACCCTTACCCATCCTGTTACCTGTAATTTATTGTGCAACCCATTCTCATCCTGTTACCAGTTGTTTGTGCACCCCATACCCACTTGTGACCTGTAAATTATTGTGCAACCCATACTTATCCTGTTACCTGTAGTTTATTGTGCACCTCATACTCATTCTGTGAGTCATATAGGACATTGTGCAATCCTTTCTCGTCGTGTGTATCTTTGTTTACTTTGCTCTCCATACTCATCCTCTGTGCGATAGTTTCTTGTGCAACCCATACCCATCGTGTGAGTGGTAGTTCATTGTGTACCCTATACTCATCCTGTGAGCATAGGGTACACAATGAGTTCATTTGTACTCCATGCTCATCATCAAGAAGTGTATTTTACCAGCATTGTAATATAAATTAAGAATAAAGGCTTAACTGGATTACGGGCCCATAATCAAAATAAAAGCCATCACTAATTTCATGACAAACGGCCTAGGCTACACTTCCGCCTTCGACAAGCGGCCGCCGGAGGTGCTTGGTTTATTGTACACCCTCGCACCCCCAGCCCTGGGAAGCGGGCATTGGAATGTGGACATGTGAACCATTACCCCTCCCCCCTCTCACTCCTCCTGTTAACAGTAATACAAATAATAACAAAAAAAACTAATAATATTAATAAAATAATAATGGAGAAACTTACTGTAATACCCTTGTGCTTGAATGAAGGTGAAGGAAAGACTCAAAAAAAGTGTAAGTGTATTAAAAACTAAATTTTCAAATCTAACCTTGACATAAATACTTAAGTTAGATTTTTCAATCTAACCTTCATGTGTTTTATACCATGAAATGATTATACATTGATCTATTGTGAACATTGTATACAGGGCCTTAGGATATACATCCCCACAACAATTAACTACCTCCCAGGTAGCTAATTACTGCTAGGTGAACAGCAGTTCATCTAGCAGTGAACACCACCTGCCAGCTCACCTAGTAATGAACACCACCTGCACATCGCACCGCACCACTTGCCAGCAGGTGCAGAAGTACGATGGAGAGAGAAAAGTATACAATATTTCAAGTATAGGAATAGAGATATATTTAGGATTTAACGTTTTCCTACAAAGTTTCAATAAAACCTTTATTTGATGGTGCTACATAGCCTTCCTGGCATGGTGTCTTCTTTGATAATTACTTCTTCAAAAAGCTTCTTTAAAATAGTGTGTCTCCTTAAAGTCATACTGTATTTTGGACACAAAATGAGTAAAATCCTTTCCGATTGGAGTTGATGTGTACATGGGTGGTACAGATAATTAATAGTGATCGACACAAACTCAGAGATGTGGATGTCATAGTGCTTTGGGTACTGTCTATGGATATGTGACCCAGTGGAGGCAAGGACATTAATGGAACAAAATGGTTAAGTGTCCATGTTTTATCCCCTTACTTGAGATTGCCGCTCCACATAATATAAATGGGAGCCTGCTTCACTGCTTCACGCATTTTATGTGTTATTGCACATAAAATGCGTTCAAAAGGAATTACCGGAAAAATAGGCAGATGGATCTACAATTTCCTGACCAACAGAACCCAATTATATGTATGTGTATGTAAATGTGTATACGTATATATATATATATATATATATATATGTACATGTATGTATGAGGGTGTGTACATGTGTATACAACATTGATAATTTTGTAACTAGCGTCAAACATTGTTATTTGCTTAGCCAAACGAACTAGAGGGTTCAGTTCCTGAACCGATTATGTGCCTCTGTAATCCTTTACACCACCGCCCACGGGATGGGTATGGGGTGCATAGTAAAGAAAGAAATTGAATTAATAGTCAACAAAATAAAATCCAGCCCATCAACCGTGAAGAGCTCAGTCCCCCAGGGTACTGTGCTTGCTCCAGTACTTTTTCTCATCCTCATATCGGACATAGACAAGAACACAACCTATAGCACTGCATCATCCTTTGCAGATGACACTAGGATCTTCATGAGAGTAGGCAACATAGAGGACACGGTAAACCTCCAGTCAGATGTAGATCAGGTCTTTCTATGGGCTACAGAAAATAATATGGTGTTTAACGAAGATAAGTTCCAGCTCATGCGCTATGGAAAAAAATGAAAATATAAAACGGAAACCACGTACAAAACTCAGGCAAATCATAACATAGAACGAAAAGGCAATGTAAAGGATCTGGGTGTACTCATGTCGGAAGACCTTACCTTTAAAAAACACAATAACGTAGCCGTCACAACTGCAAGAAAAATGACAGGTTGGATAACAAGAACTTTTCACACTAAAGATGCTATACCGATGATGATACTTTTCAAAACGCTTGTGCTCTCTAGAGTGGAGTACTGTTGCACAATGACAGCCCCTTTCAAAGCTGGAGAAATTGCTGACCTGGAGAGCGTGCAGAGAGCATTTACTGCTAGAATCCACTCAGTAAAACATCTAAACTACTGGGACCGACTAAAGAGCCTAAATCTGTACTCCCTTGAGCGCAGGCGGGAGAGATACACAATAATTTACACGTGGAAAATATTAGAGGGGCTGGTCCCAAACCTGCACACAGAAATAACATCACATGAGACCAGAAGACATGGCAGGATGTGCAGAATACCCCCGTTGAAAAGCAGAGGTGCAACAGGTACTCTGAGAGAGAACTCTATCAACATCAGAGGCCCGAGACTGTTCAACACGCGAGCCAGACGAGAGACTGGCTCGCCCTTCTCTGCTGGCTGTTGTGTGGAAGGAAGTGCCTCTCCTTCCTCTTATTTATTTATTTCTGTGTCTTCGTCTGGTTAATCTTCTTTGCTATTTTTATGGTTATATTGTGGCATACCTTGTTCTATGTGTAGAGTAGTATACCTGGGGTGTAGTAAGTGTTTTTAAGTGTTTATCTTACCTGTTATGCTAACGGGGGTCCCAGTGTAACCACGTGGTCCCCTACCCTAAGCTAACTCTGCAAGTGTTTTATAGTAGAGCTTTACCCTAGCTTGTTTCCAGTGTAAAACCTTGTATCCTGCCTATGTGGACCAAGGCTTTTAACGTAAGATTGTGTGGTAAAGTTAGTATTAAATTGTTATTGGTGTGATTGTGTATGGGGGGAGTTAAGGGGTTAATAAATAAGTAAGTTTGAACAGAGGTATCCCTTTTTCTGTGTGGGAGTACAATAATCTATTCCTAGACTAACCGGGTTTAGTAGCAAGCATTTATTATTGTGGATATTTTACTTTGGGGGCCGGGCCTTTAGTTTCCCATTTTTTGATACCTCTGTATTCTACTTACCCTACCCCTAATAGTACCAGTTCCCCATAGCAAGCCCACTATGTTCATAACAAGTGGGGGCTGTCCGGGAGGAACGTTATTATTGTAAAAAATTAGATTTTTGAGTGCCAAAACTAAAAATTCTTGTTTCCGCAGAACGGTTGTGGGCTAGCCTAGGGTCCAGCTCATCTGGCGTAGAGACATTCTTTGCACTGACTGGACACCCAGCTGGATCTCTTCACGATTAAGGTTAGTGTGGCCTTGTGTTAGGGGCCGTGCAAATTTTTGTTTTTTTCCCATTTTTTAATTTTTAATTTTTTCTGTGGCTAGGAGCTAAAATTTTTAGTCATGTCATCTGAAATGCAGAGACTGGCAATGAACCCTTCAGTGATAGAGATAAAGAAGCTCAACAAAGCAAATTATTTATATGTTAGGCAAGGAATTTGGCCTAGAATTAAATGACGCAGATAGAAAGTGGACTTTGATGAATGAAATTTTACGGCATTGTATAGACCAAGAACTAGTGCCAAGTGATACAATTTTATGCGAGCCCAATTCAGGGGAAGTGCAGCTAGTAGAAATATAGAATTAGAATTAACACTAGCCAAGTTAAGACTGGCAGAGCAAGAGGCCAGAGTAGCAGAACAAAATGCTAAAGTGGAAGAGCAAAGGCTCAAAAATGAGGCGGCAAGAATGGTACCACCACTACTGGGGACTCGAACTCCAGACATTCTGATAAAAAACACAACTTGCCTGAATTTTCAGAGTCAGACCCTGAAAGATTTTTCAACCATTTTCAGAGACTAGCCATGTCCATGAACTGGCCAAGGGAAGAGTGGGTGAAAATCTTGCAGGGGCGGCTTAGGGGTAAAGCACAAGATATTTTTATTAATATGCCTGACGACGAGTGTTTTGTATATGATGAAGTCAGGGAAAGAATTTTGAGGGCGTACGAAATTACTCCTGAAGCTCACCGCCAAACTTATCGCAACCTTAGGCCCACTCACAACCAACCGTTCACTGAATTTGCCAATGAGCAAATTAGATTGTTGATAAATGGATTCGCTCGGCTAAAGCCGAAACATACCAGGCACTCAGAGAAATGTAGTCTTAGTAAACACTTTATAGATAGTATGCCAGAATATACATTCGCAATACCTTAGAGGAGGGTAGAGTTAAATTCTAAAATAGGGGACTTGGCCAAGATGGCAGAAAACTACCAGTTGGCGGGCAAAAGGCCCAATAAAAATAATTTTACCCCACAGAGTAACAAAACTTATACCACAGCCAGTCCAGACCAGCTCATTCTAAACCTTCACCTAATGCACCTTCTGTTTCAGACATAACTAACCCTGTTAAATTGTCTAGCCCCACGACACTAAAGAGTGAACCGAAGGGTAATTCGGTTAGTAATGTCTCTTCTCCCCGACGTTTCTGTGGTCATTGTAAAAGTTCAACCCACATATTAGCCGTTGTTGGCAACTGTACCCGGAAAAAAGACCCAATGCTCTCGTTGTGACACAGGGCTTGAGGCCTTCTGAAGGGTTAGGGAGTAAGACTTCCAACCCACAGTGGTTGGACCTGCTTACCCCATTCTTATCGAAAGGGAGACTACTTTGTCTGAGGGTTCTTCCTGGAGGGACGTGGTGATCTTCCGAGACACCGGTGCCATCCAGACTTTAATTTTAGAGAGTGCTTTGCAAGGTGCCAATACTCTCGACACTGGAGAGGTGGTACTGGTCGAGGGTGTCACTAGTGATACTCGAGCAGTACCCCTCCGTAAGGTTACCCTGGAATCTGATTTCCACAAGGGTATTTGTACAGTCGGAGTCACTTCGTACCTACCTTTCCCTAATGTTGATGTAATATTGGGTAATGATTTAGCCGGGGATAAGGTAGGGGACTCCAGACTGCCTGTTATGTTGCCTACCCCAAAGGTTTGCCTGGATTCACCCACCGCAGAGGATAATGTTGTGTACCCTGCGTGCGTGGTGACTAGGTCTATGGGACTTAAATGTAAGGGCAGCCCTGTGCTTGCCAAGGTGGTAAATCCCAAGGACACGAGGGACCTTCCGAGTGGTGAAAGCCCAGTGGACCTTGCGGACACATTCATGGCCCGACTCGATGACGGGGCCGAGGACATTGTGGAGAGCCTGCCACCACCGCCTACCGAGAGTAGTGGGGAGGTGGAGGAGAACACTGTTGAGCCTCGGCCAATGCATCTGACCAAGGCCTGGATGCCTCCTTGAGTGAGTTACAAAAGCTGACCCCAGTCTTGCAGATTGTCACGAGACAGCCGTCTCTAGGGAGGAAATTGTAGACGCAGCAACTGGGTACTACTACAATGATCGGATTTTGATGAGAAAATGGAGACCTCAGAGTGCTCCCTTGTCAAATGAGTGGGAGGTAGTCCACCAGGTTATGTTGCCGACCTGCTATAGAGAAAGAGTTTTGTCAGCTGCCCATGATGATCCTATGGGGGACATCAAGGCATTAATATTACGTATCACAAAATCTGCAAGTATTTTTTCTGGCCCAAGCTGAAAAGCGATGTGGCAAAATTTTGTAATGCATGTATTGCTTGTCAACTTGTTGGGAAACCAAACCAGACTCCACCTAAAGCTCCTCTTAAGCCTATTGTCGTGCCGGAGGAACCATTTTCTCATGTGGTAATGGACTGTGTTGGTCCATTACCTAGAACTAAGTCTGGTAATATTTACCTAATTACGATGATGTGTATCACGACTCGTTACCCAGAGGCTTTTGCTGTAAGGAACATCCGAGCAAAGACTGTTGTTGCTCGTATGTTGCATTTTTTTCCACTTTTGGACTGCCTCGGGGTGTGCAGACTGACAATGGTACTAACTTTAAGTCTGATATTTTTGAACAATTTGTAAGGACCATGGAATAACTCATAAGGTTTCCAGCCCATACCATCCACAGAGTCAGGGGGTCATTGAAGGTTCCATCTAACTCTGAAGCAGATGTTGAAGACATCGTGCGAGAGTTCCCATACCTTCTGGGACGAGAACTTGCCGTATGTTTTGTTTGCTGCTAGGGAGGGGTTGCAAAGTTCACTGGGTTTTCTCCTTTTGAGTTAGTCTTTGGCCATAAAGTTCGTGGACCCTTGCAAATGTTACAGGAGAATCTGTTAGGGAACGTAACGTTAACCGAAGGTTCGGCTTTCTTTGCGCAACACCACCAGAGACTCAAGGACTGCAAGGCTGCTGCCTAAAGTATCTTGGGAAGGCCAAGAAAATATGAAAGAACGAAAGAAA
>WNGS01141030.1:19516-31110 GCA_020271785.1 Procambarus virginalis
ATACGACAAGCAATTTTACCGGAGAGGCAACTTTTACAGGACAATACAACAGTTGTTCGTCCTGCAAAATTCGTTATCTGAGAGAAATGTTTGTGCTCCTAAAAGTTATTTGTCCTGTAAACTTTTGTATGTCCTGTAAAGTTGTAGTCCTGTAACGTAATTTGTCAGATAAAAGTTGTTTGTCCTGTAAAAGTTGATTGTCCTCTAAAATTTATTGTCCTGTAAAAGGGGCTTTGTCCTGTAAAAGTTGTGTTTGCCAGTGAAAATTATTCGTCCTGTAAAGGGTGTTTGTCCTGTAAAAGTGGTTTGTCCTGAAAAATGTGTTTTCCTGTAAAATTTGTTTGTCCGGTAAAAGTTGTTTGTCTTGAAAGTTGTTTGTCATGTGAAGATCTTTGTCCTGTAAAAGTTGTTGTCTGGTGAAAGTTGTTTGTTCTGTAAAGATGTTTGTTCTGTAAAGATATTTGTCCTGTAAAAGTTTTTTGTCCCGATTTTTTTGTGCTGTATAAGTTGTTTGTCCAGTAAAAGTTGTTTGTCTTTGTAAAAGTTGTTTGTCCAGTAAAAGTGGTTTGTCTGGTAAAAGTTGATGTCATGTAAAAGTATTTATCGTGTAAATTTTTTTTGTCCTGTAAAGTTGTTAGTCTTGTAAAGTTGCTTGTCTTGTAAAAGTTGTTTGTCCAGTGAAACTTGGTAGTGCTTTAAAGGTGTTCGTTCTGTAAAAGTTGTTTGTCCTGAAAGTTGTTAGTACTGTAAAGTTCCTTTCCAGTAAAGTTATTTGTCATGTAACAGATGTTTGTCCTGTAAAAATACTTGTAAACTTGTATTGTCCTGTAAAAGTTGCCTGCCCTGTAAAATTGCTTGTCATGTAAAAGTTGTTTGTCCTGCAAAGTTCGTTATCCTGTAAAAATGTTTGTGCACTAAAAGTTATTTGTCCTGTAAATTTGTATGTCCTGTAAGGTTGTTAGTCCTGTAAAGTTATTTGTCCTGTAAAAGTTGTTTGCCCTGTAAAAGTTGATTGTCCTCTAAAAGTTCTCTGTCCTGTAAAAGTGGTGTGTATTTCATAAGTTGTTTGTCCTGTAAAAGGAGTTTGTCCTGAAAGTTGCCTGTCCTCTAAAGTTGTTTGTCTTGTAAAAGTGGTTTATCCTGTAAAATTGGATTGTCCTGTAAAAGTTGTGTTGTCCTGAAAGTTGTTTGTCCTGTAAAGTTCTTTCTCCCGTAAAAAAATTCTGGTTGCAGTTGTTTGCCCTGTAAAAGTTGTTTGTCCTGAAAGTTGTTAGTACTGTAAAGGTCCTTTCCAGTAAAGTGATTTGTCATGTAACAGTTGTTTGTCCTATAAAAATATTTGTTCTGTAAACTTGTATTGTCCTGTAAAAGTTGCCTCTCCGGTAAAATTGCTTGTCGTATAACAGTTGTTCGTCCTGCAAAATTCGTTATCTTGAGAAAATGTTTGTGCTCTAAAAGTTATTTGTCCTGTAAATTTGTATGTCCTGTAAAGTTGTTAGTCCTGTAACGTAATTTGTCAGGTAAAAGTTGTTTGTCCTGTAAAAGTTGATTGTCCTCTAAAATTTATTTGTCCTGTAAAAGGGGGTTTGTCCTGTAAAAGTTGTTTGCCCAGTGAAAATTATTCGTCCTGTAAAGGTGTTTGTCCTGTAAAAGTGGTTTGTCCTGAAAAATGTGTTTTCCCTGTAAAATTTGTTTGTCCGGTAAAAGTTGTTTGTCTTGAAAGTTGTTTGTCATGTGAAGATCTTTGTCCTGTAAAAGTTGTTTGTCTGGTGAAAGTTGTTTGTTCTGTAAAGATGTTTGTTCTGTAAAGATGTTTGTTCTGTAAAGATGTTTGTCCTGTAAAAGTTTTTTGTCCCGAATTTTTTTTGTGCTGTATAAGTTGTTTGTCCAGTAAAGTTGTTTGTCTTGTAAAAGTTGTTTGTCCAGTAAAAGTGGTTTGTCTGGTAAAAGTTGATTGTCATGTAAAAGTATTTATCGTGTAATTTTTTTGTCCTGTAAAGTTGTTTGTCTTGTAAAGTTGCTTGTCTTGTAAAAGTTGTTTGTCCAGTGAAACTTGGTAGTGCTTTAAAGGTGTTCGTTCTGTAAAAGTTGTTTGTTGTGTAAAATTTGATTGTCCGTAAAATTGTTAAACTCTTGGAGACGTGGTTTTACCTGAAAGTTGAAGGAAATGTAAAGCTGTTGGTCTTGTAAAAGTTGTTTGTCCTGTAAATTTGTTGTCCTGTAAAATTTTTTTCTTATGTAAAAGTGGTTTGTCATGAAAGTTGTTTGTTTTGTAAAGTTTTTGTCCTGTAAAAGTTGTTTGTCCAGTGAAACTTTTTTGTCCTGTAAAGGTGTTTGTCCTGTAAAATGTTAACAGGACAAACACTGGGATGGACCCAACTTTATGGAAATTACGGTATGGTACATAACAACTTCGGTGGCAAACATCCTTGTACAGAAAACAACTTTACATGACAAACAACTTTACATTACTGACAACTTTTACAGGACATTCAAATTCAGGACATCAACTTTACAGACAAACACTTTACACAGACAACTTTGGAAAGGACAGGCATTTTACATGAAAAAACACTGTTACAGGATAATGCCTTTACGGATAAATGAACATACAGGACAACATCAGAGACACTGACTACTTTTCCAGACAAACAACTTTACATGCAACACTTCTTGTACAACAACAACGTTTACACATAGAGCAACGTTACTGGCAAATCTTATAGAGAAACAACTTTAGAGGACAAACAACTTTTACATAATACACATCACAGGACACCAAAATTTTACAGGTACAAACACTTTTACAGAATAAACAACGGGTATAGGACCAAACTTTGGTACGGGAACACTACATCACCAGACAACCAACTGTACATGACAAAGAACTGACAGCAACCAGGATTGGCAGGACAAATAACCGTTACAGGATAAACGACTTTTACCGGACAACACATTTCGGACGATCAACTTTTACAGGGCCAGCAAACTTTTTACAAAGTCAACCACAACGTTAGACCGACAAACATTGATACAGGGCAAACATTGATGCAGATAAACAACTGTTACAGGACAGAACACTTAATGGATTAAGAAGTTTCAGAAAACAACTTACATGACAAACAACTTTTGAAGGACAAAAACTTTTGAAGGACAACAACTTTTAGTAGTAACAAAATTACATGACAACACTTTATAGGACAACAATTGTACAGGTCAAACATCTTTTACAGAAAAACACTTTTACAGGACAACTAACATTACATGATAAAACATTTACAGAACAAACAACTTACATGATAACATTACATGATAAACAACATTTACAACAACACAAATTTTGCAGGACTAACAACTTTTAGAGCACAAACATTTTACAGATAACGAACTTTGCAGGAGAAACATTTTTTACAGGACAAACCATTTTACATGACAGGCAATTCTTAGTGGGCAAAGTTTTTTTTACAGGATAATCATCTTTTACATACAAAACAATTTACAGGACAAAACACTTTCGGACAAACTTTTTACAGGACAAACATTTTTACAGAAACATGTTACATGACAAACAACTTTACTGGAAATGAACACTATGGTACAAACAGCTTTCAGGGCAAACAACTTTACAAACAAGAAATTACATGACAAACACTTTACGGGCCGACAGCAAATTTTAGAGGACAAACAAAATTTTCTGGACAATCAACTTTTAAGGACAAGCAACTTTACTGACAAACAATTTTACAGGACAAACAACTTTACTGGTCAAACAACTTTCAGGACCAAACACATTCTCCAAGACTAACAACTTTTATAGGAAAAACCACCTATTACACGAAAAACAACTTTTAGAGGACAAAAAACTTTTAGAGGGCCAAACAACTTTACAGGACAAACAACTTTAACAGTTCAGAGACTTTCAGACCAACAACTTTTACACGCAAACCACTTTTATAGGTAATACAACTTTCAGAGCACAATCATAATTTACAGGACAAACAACTTTTACAGGAAAAATAATTTACAGGACAAACAACTTAACAGGACAAAAAACTTTACGACAAACAACTGTACGGCAAAACAACATCACAGTGATAACCACTTTGCAGAAAACCAACTTTTACAGGACCAAACAACCTTACAGGACAAGCATTTTTACTGGACAACAACTGTTATAAAACAACAATTCTGCAGAAAAAGAATTTACAGGTCCAACAATTTTACATGAAAACAAATTTAAGCAAGACAAACAAACTTTACTGACAAACAATATTTCATGACAATCAATTTACAGGACAAAAAACTTACAGGACAAACAACCTTTTCACATTATAAACAAACAGTTTCAGGACAAACAATTTTATGATAAACAGCTTTTACATGACAAACAACTTTACAGGACAAACAACTTAACAGGACAAAAAACTTTACTTGACAAACAACTTTACTTGACAAACAACTTTACTTGACAAACAACTTTACTTGACAAACAACTTTACTTGACAAACAACTTTACCGGACAAAGACCTTAACCATTACCTAAACACTCGCAAACATACCACTTTACAGGACAAAAAACAAATTTTACAGAGCAAACAAATTTTACACATGACAAACAACTATCCTTTCAAAACAACTTTCAAGACAACCGCTTTTACAGGAACAACCAACTTTACAGGTGACAACAACTTTAGAGGAAATCCACTTTTACAGACAAACTCTTTTACGGAAGAAATGTTACAGGACAATCGGTTCTTCTCAGGACAAATACTTTACAGGACTAACAACTTTACGGAACAACCACTATTCAGGCCACAAACTTTTGACAGTTCAAACCATTTTATAGGTAAACACATTTCTTAGAGCCACAAACATTTTTCCAGGATAAGAACTGTTACATGACAAAAAAATTGGAAATGAACTTTACGGTACAAACAACTTTCAGGGCAAAACCACTTTTACAGGACAAACAACTTTTAAAAGACAAACAACTTTACAAGACAAACAACTTTACAAGACAAACAACTTTACATGACAATCACTCTTTTAACCATAACACGACTTACCATTATTACAGGACACCACCATGTTTTCCCATTGACACACACAACTTAGACAGGGCAACTTTTAAGCCAAAATACTTTATTGGATAAAGAACTTTACAGGACAAAGCAACTTTCGGGACAAACCACTTTTACAGGACACTACTTTTACGGGACAACAAATTTTAAAGGACAAACAACTTTACAGTTCAGAGAACTTTCAGTATAAACCAAGTTTTTATTAGAAGAAACAACTTTAACAGACAAACAATTTTACAGGCAAACACTGTTACAGGACAGACACCTTTTACAGGCATTTGTCCCTGTAATGATCACAACAGTCTGATTACTGTCTGAATGACACCAAAAACTCAATTAAATTGAAATAATTGGGGATAATTAATTGTTAACCGACCTTACACACTAATAGGCCAACCAGCTCGTCACAAGTTCCGTCTACAACGTTTGTTTCTTCGTTTTGCATCCTTGATGAATCAGCGACATCAGTTAGAGGGCAATAAGTCTTGCCTTCTTTCTGACAGAAGAACAATAACATCCCCACAGAGGACTGACGCAGCTCCTGGGGAAGATATAAACCTTGTCCATATACAGGTTCTGCATTAGTGTTCATGATGTCCATAATGTGACTGTGTGGTATTTATTTTAAGTTTCTCTCTGCTCCTCCTTCTCAGATTGTGTATAGCTTCTCTTCTCCTTCTCCATCTAGGTCACCTTACCTTTCCTTGGTCGTGTATGCCCGCCTGCTATCCAGAAGCATCGCCCCAGTAAGTCTGCAGATAGTACCTATCCTTCTGACAGTGGTATACCTCAACGTCTAGCAGATACCCATCTGAGATTCGTGGATAATTCCTCATACGCTAATAACCGTAAATGACCTGTACTACATCTAGTGCAATACATGAAGTGGCGGAGCAAGTAATGCCATCTACTTCGAAGTGCATATGCCGCGCTACTTCTAAGCGTAGACCCGCTAAATCTTTTCTAGCATATCCGCCATCTACTTCTAGTGCAGGATTCCCTCTACGTTCTAGAATATAACTGGGCTACTTCTAGCATATCATACTAACGTTCTAGCATAATCCTCACTGCGTAGCGAGGCCTCACGGCTAGCTATTCTTACTACTGTGTAGCATAGCCTCTACTTCTAAGCATAAACCGCACTTCTAGGCTACTCCTCTACTGCGAGCAATATGCCCCCTACTTCGGCTATTCCCTCACTTGTTAGCAGAGGCCTCGACGTTTCTAGAAGTATTCCTCGGCACGTCCTAGCATATTATCCTCCCCGACCAGCAGATCCTACGGCGAGCAGAGGCCTCTACGCGAGCATACGCCCGCGACGTCCGCAGATGCCGCGACTGCGAGCTACTGCCTTCGAACGAGCTGAGCAATATGGCCCGACGACGGCGAGCTAGGCCGCCGACGTCGAGCGAGGCCTCTACGTCGAGCGTTATTCCCGCGACGAGGCTAGCAGGCCGGCGAACGCGATCAGAATGGCCGCGACGGCGAGCAGATTCTCTCTAACGGCTAGGCATTACCTCGGTCCATCCTCACCTCGACTGTGGGACGGGGCAACCCATAGAGGTACCCTCGGCCTTTCCTCGTAGGTTAACCCTCAACTACCATCCTAGGGGTGTACCTTACCCTCAACCCATCTAGGGGTGTACCATGACTCAGCGCATACAGGCCTAGATGCCATGTACAGCCGTCTCACGCTGGCACACGTCATCAGGCAGGGTGCAATGAACCTCCGTCAGCCGTGGTTAAAGGGTAGAGGACTCGCTCCCACAGACCTATCTCACGGCTGGACCACTTTTAACACGCTACATCCTAAGGGTACCGGTTCCTGCCTCATCTAGTGCGTGTGCCCCCTTCCACGATACGGTTAGCGAGCCCCGTTGGGTGGGCCGAACGCACAGCGCCTCTAGTTGCCCTCCTATTACGAGGGTTACCGGATGCGTGCAACTCCATCTAGGTGTTAACTACCAATCTTCTCAGACCATCGGCCTAATGGTGGTACACCATCGCATCTAACGGCATGGTCTGGGTGTACCGGCAGCACCACTACGGTTACCTCCTCCACACCACTATAGGGTGTATCCTTGCCCTCCCCATGCGAAGGTTGACCTTTGACCTCCCAGCTAGGGGGAACGAGCAGCCTACCTATAGAAATGACTTTATCCCACCACTCAGGGTGTACATTGCCATCCATCGAAGCATCATACCTGGTCCTCACCGAAACGAGGTGTACTAGTTTTCTCCAATCCAGTCTCAAGAGACTGTACCTCGCCTCACCATCTAGGGTGGACCTGTCCTCGACGCCATCTAGGGTGTACCTTTCCTTCTCAAACTGGTGTACTATCCTCCCATCTCGGGTGTACCTTGACCTTTTAATCAGTGTTGTACCTGTCCTCTATCCTCAAGGCCCCGTCCGCACCCAATTCTATGGTGTATACTGTACCGCCTCCAGGCTAGGTTCTACTTCTTCTCAAGCGTCATAGTGTACCTGTCTTCCCATCATGGTGCAATCATCTATATCAACTTCTAAGTTGTTACTTTTTTACCTCTTCCCTCACCGTCGAGGGGGAGTACACTCCACACATCGAGGGTGGACCTGTGCTCCATGCAGACGCGCGTACTCTCCTCACAACCTAACTGTTAACCTCCGTCCCTCTAAGTAATCCATAAGAAGAAAGAAAGAAATATGGTTGTAACCCATCTTTCCTCAAACATACTAACAGGTGTACCATGTCATTGGTCCATCAGAGGGTAGTATCCCTGTCCTCACCATCTAGGTTGGAACCGTCCGCATCCAGCTACAGTAACATGTTCCCTCAACCAATCTCGGGGGTTTTTGTCCTCACCATCTAGGGTGTAACTGTCCTCTCCATCTAGGGTGTATCTGTCCTCCAACATCCATCAGGGTTGCATTACTTCCTCCACACATCTAGGGTGTATCTGTTCTCACCATCTAGTGTGTTCCTTTTCCTTATCCTCGAGGGGGTACCGTTCCCTCCTTCCTCTATGCTGATTTGGTTGTTCTCACCATCTAGGGTGTACCCGTCCACTCACCATCTAGGGTGTTGCCTGTTCATCTATAAAACTTCCTTGCAAGGTGGAACCTGGTCCGCTTTCCACCAAGGGGGTACCGGGCCCTCTATTTCATCTAGGGTGTTTCCTTCCTCTATCCATCTGGTTTGCCTTGTCCTCTATTCCATCTAGTTGTTTTGATGTTCCCACCATCCTAGGAGTGTTCCGGCCTCCACCATCTAGGGTGTACCTTTGCCTCTTCCATCTAGGGTGTACCTTGTCCTCTCCATCAGGGTCCTGTCTCCTCGTGTGAGCGCATCGAGGGTATTGCTCTTGGCCTGCAATCTCTCTGCTAGGGTGGTTGCGGCATGGCTCGCCCTCTCCATCTAGGGTGTTGCTGTCCTCTCCATCTGGGGTGTTCCTGTCATCATGGTTCCATCTAAGTGGGGGTACCTGTACCTACATATGCATTAAGGTGTGTACCTGTCCGCACCATCTAGTGGTCGGGACCTGTCCCGCAGGTCTCAGCTAGGAGGGTACATGGCATCAAGAGGTCACATCTAGGGTGTGTATCTTGTGCCTCGTTCAGCTAGTGTAACATGTCCGCACATTCATATAGGGCGGGTCTGTCCTCTTCATCTAGCTATGTACCTGTCCTCTTCTTCTAGGGTGTACCTGTCCTCTTCTTCTAGGGTGTACCTGTCCTCTTCTTCTAGGGTGTACCTGTCCTCTTCTTCTAGGGTGTACCTGTCCTCTTCTTCTAGGGTGTACCTGTCCTCTTCTTCTAGGGTGTACCTGTCCTCTTCTTCTAGGGTGTACCTGTCCTCTTCTTCTAGGGTGTACCTGTCCTCTTCTTCTAGGGTGTACCTGTCCTCTTCTTCTAGGGTGTACCTGTCCTCTTCTTCTAGGGTGTACCTGTCCTCTTCTTCTAGGGTGTACCTGTCCTCTTCTTCTAGGGTGTACCTGTCCTCTTCTTCTAGGGTGTACCTGTCCTCTTCTTCTAGGGTGTACCTGTCCTCTTCTTCTAGGGTGTACCTGTCCTCTTCTTCTAGGGTGTACCTGTCCTCTTCTTCTAGGGTGTACCTGTCCTCTTCTTCTAGGGTGTACCTGTCCTCTTCTTCTAGGGTGTACCTGTCCTCTTCTTCTAGGGTGTACCTGTCCTCTTCTTCTAGGGTGTACCTGTCCTCTTCTTCTAGGGTGTACCTGTCCTCTTCTTCTAGGGTGTACCTGTCCTCTTCTTCTAGGGTGTACCTGTCCTCTTCATCTAGGGTGTACCTGTCCGCTCCATTGTAGGGTGGAACCGCTCCTCTTTCATCTAAGGTGTACCTGTCCTCTTCATCTAGGGTGTACTTGTCCTCATCATTTATGGTGTACCTGTCCTCACCATCTAAGGTGTATATGGCCTCGGTACCATCCTATGTGTACCTGTCCTCTTCCATCTAGGGGTGTACATGTCCGCTTGCTCGAGCGTGTAAACCTGTCCTCTTCTCTGAGGCTGTACTCGTCCTCACTCATCTAGGGTGTACCTGTTCCCTCTCCATTACAAGGGTGTCCTGTCCGCTGTCATTCTCTAGGGTGTACCTGTCCTCGTCATCTAGTGTGTGAAACTTACTCTGTCATCATTTTGTTAGGTGTACCGTGTCGTCCAGCCATCTACTAGGTGGACCTTCTCACCATCTAGGGTGTACCTGTCGTCTCCAAATCTCCTCATAGGGGTTTACCTGTCCTCGTTCATCAGGAGGTGTAGCCACGCCTCCTTCATACTAGGGTGTAGCCTGACACCTCACCATCACGGGGTACCTGTACCTCTTTCATCTAGGGTGTACCCTGTTCCGTCACCATCTGGTGGTAACGCTGTCCTTTAATGCTAGGGTTGTAACCGGCTGTACTCAACTCAATCTAGGGTCGTATCACTGTCCCTCACCCTCTAGGGTGGGACCTGCCTCTTCATCTAGGGTGTTCCTGTCCTCACCATCTAGGGTACCGGCCTCTTCAGCGTAGTGTGGGTACGGCTCCGCGAGGACTCTATCTAGTGTGGAACCTGGTCCTTACACCATCCTAGGAGGGTGTACCTGTCCTCACCAGCTAGGGTGTACCCGGTCCTCTTCATCTGGGTGTATCCGCGCCTCTCACTCTAGGGTGTACCTGTCCCGCAGCATTCACTAGGGTGTGTTGTCATGTCCGGCCGTCACCTAGGGTGTTCCGTCCACGTTACGCTGGGTGTTTTGCGTCCTCTCCATCTAGGGTGTCCCTGTCCTCTTCATCTAGGGTGTTCCTGTCCTCTCCATCCAGGGAGTACCTGTCCTCTCCATCTAGGAGGTTCCTGTCCTCTCCATCTATGGTGTACCTGTCCTCTTCATCTAGGTGTCCTGTCCGCACCATCTAGGGTGTACCTGTCCTCTTCATCTAGGCTGTACCTGTCCTCTTCATCTAGGCTGTACCTGTCCTCTTCATCTAGGCTGTACCTGTCCTCTTCATCTAGGGTGTACCTGTCCTCTTCATCTAGGCTGTACCTGTCCTCTTCATCTAGGCTGTACCTGTCCTCTTCATCTAGGCTGTACCTGTCCTCTTCATCTAGGCTGTACCTGTCCTCTTCATCTAGGGTGTACCTGTCCTCACCATCTAGGGTTCCTGTCCTCTTCATCTAGGGTGTACCTGTCCTCTTCATCTAGGGTGTACCTGTCCTCTTCATCAAGGGTGTTCCTGTCCCTCTTCATCATGTGGGTGTCTCCTGTCCTCCTTCTCAGGGTGTTTGCTGTCCTCGACTCTCCATTAGGGCTGTTCCTTCATCTCCATCTAGGGTGTTCCTTTCCCTTCATACTAGGTTGTACTTCCCCTCTCCATCTAGGTTTCCTTTCCTCCCTCCACTAGTTGTACCTGTCCTCAAGCTCCATCTAGGTGCGTCAAAGCCTGCCAGGTCCTTCTAGGGGTCGTTACCTGTCCTCCACTCCATCTTGTGTACCGTCTCTCCATCTAGGGTGGTACCAAGACCTGTCCTCGAGCTCCATCCTAGTGTGTGTCACCTGTCCTCGTCATCTTAGGGTGTACCTGTCTCGCCATCCATGCTAGGGAGTTGTAACTCGTGTTCTCTCATTCCTCCAGCGGGTGTTTCCTTCATGACTCTCCAGCTCTAGGGTGCAACCTGTCCGTCAATCCATCTAGGGTGCACCCTGTCCTTCTCCATCTAGGGTTTACATTTCCCTTTCATCTAGGGTGTACCTTTCCTCTCCACATCATCTAGGGTGTACCTGTCCTCGTCATCCTAGGGTGTACCTGTCCTCTCCTTCTAGGTTGTACCTGTCCTCTCCATGCTAGGTGTCAACCTTGTCCTCTTCATGCTAGGGTGTACCTGTCCGTCTTCTCTATGGTGTACCTGTCCTCATTCATCTATGTGGTGGTTACCTGTCCCTTCAACTAGGGGTGCCCTGCCTTCTTCATCCTAAGGTTTACCTGGCCCCATTCTCTAGGTGTGATACCTGTCCTCATTCACTAGGGTTGTACCTG
>WNGS01141030.1:37830-50092 GCA_020271785.1 Procambarus virginalis
CACCCTAGATGAAGAGGACAGGTACACCCTAGATGGTAGGACAGGTACACCCTAGATGGTGAGGACAAGTACACCCTAGATGAAGAGGACAGGTACACCCTAGATGGTGAGGACAGGTACACCCTAGATGAAGAGGACAGGTACACCCTAGATGGTGAGGACAGGTACACCCTAGATGAAGAGGACAGGTACACCCTAGATGAAGAGGACAGTTACACCCTAGATGGAGAGGACAGGTACACCCTAGATGGTGAGGACAGGTACACCCTAGATGGCGAGGACAGGTACACCATAAATGATGAGGACAGGTACACCCTAGATGAAGAGGACAGGTACACCCTAGATGAAGAGGACAGGTACACCCTAGATGGAGAGGACAGGTACACCCTAGATGGTGAGGACAGGTACACCCTAGATGGTGAGGACAGGTACACCATAAATGGTGAGGACAGGTACACCCTAGATGAAGAGGACAGGTACACCCTAGATGAAGAGAACAGGTACACCCCTAGATGGAGAGGACAGGTACACCCTAGATGGAGAGGACAGGTACACCCTAGATGAAGAGGACAGGTACACCCTAGATGAAGAGGACAGGTACACCCTAGATGGAGAGGACAGGTACACCCTAGATGGAGAGGACAGGTACACCCTAGATGAAGAGGACAGGTACACCCTAGATGAAGAGGACAGGTACACCTTAGATGAAGAGGACAGGTACACCCTAGATGAAGAGGACAGGTACACCCTAGATGAAGAGGACAGGTACACCCTAGATGAAGAGGACAGGTACACCCTAGATGAAGAGGACAGGTACACCCTAGATGAAGAGGACAGGTACACCCTAGATGGAGAGGACAGGTACACCCTAGATGGAGAGGACAGGTACACCCTAGATGGTGAGGACAGGTACACCCTAGATGAAGAGGACAGGTACACCCTAGATGGAGAGGACAGGTACACCCTAGATGGAGAGGACAGGTACACCCTAGATGGAGAGGACAGGAACACCCAGATGGAGAGGACAGGTACACCCTAGATGGAGAGGACAGGTACACCCTAGATGAAGAGGACAGGTACACCCTAGATGGAGAGGACAGGTACACCCTAGATGGAGAGGACAGGTACACCCTAGATGGAGAGGACAGGAACACCCCAGATGGAGAGGACAGGTACACCCTAGATGGAGAGGACAGGTACAACCTAGATGGAGAGGACAGGAACACCCTAGATGGAGAGGACAGGTACACCCTAGATGAAGAGGACAGGAACACCCTAGATGGAGAGGACAGGAACACCCTAGATGGAGAGGACAGCAACACCCTAGAGGAAGAGGACAGGAACACCCTAGATGAAGAGGACAGGAACACCCTAGATGAAGAGGACAGGTACACCCTAGAGTGAGAGGAGAGGTACACCCTAGATGAAGAGGACAGGTACACCCTAGATGGTGAGGACAGGTACACCCTAGATGGTGAGGACAGGTACACCCTAGATGGTGAGGACAGGTACACCCTAGATGAAGAGGACAGGTACACCCTAGATGGTGAGGACAGGTACACCCTAGATGAAGAGGACAGGTACACCCTAGAGGGTGAGGACAGGTACACCCTAGATGGTGAGGACAGGTACACCCTAGATGAAGAGGACAGGTACACCCTAGATGGTGAGGACAGGTACACCCTAGATGAAGAGGACAGGTACACCCTAGATGGAGAGGACAGGTACACCCTAGATGGAGAGGACAGGTACACCCTAGATGAAGAGGACAGGAACACCCTAGATGGAGAGGACAGGAACACCCTAGATGGAGAGGACAGCAACACCCTAGAGGAAGAGGACAGGAACACCCTAGATGAAGAGGACAGGAACACCCTAGATGAAGAGGACAGGTACACCCTAGAGTGAGAGGAGAGGTACACCCTAGATGAAGAGGACAGGTACACCCTAGATGGTGAGGACAGGTACACCCTAGATGGTGAGGACAGGTACACCCTAGATGGTGAGGACAGGTACACCCTAGATGAAGAGGACAGGTACACCCTAGATGGTGAGGACAGGTACACCCTAGATGAAGAGGACAGGTACACCCTAGAGGGTGAGGACAGGTACACCCTAGATGGTGAGGACAGGTACACCCTAGATGAAGAGGACAGGTACACCCTAGATGGTGAGGACAGGTACACCCTAGATGAAGAGGACAGGTACACCCTAGATGGTGAGGACAGGTACACCCTAGATGAAGAGGACAGGTACACCCTAGATGAAGAGGACAGGTACACCCTAGATGGAGAGGACAGGTACACCCTAGATGGTGAGGACAGGTACACCCTAGATGGTGAGGACAGGCACCCTAGATGATGAGGACAGGTACACCCTAGATGGAGAGGAAGGTACACCCTAGATGGAGAGGACAGGTACACCCTAGATGGAGAGGACAGGTACACCCTAGATGGAGAGGACAGGTACACCCTAGATGGAGAGGACAGGTACACCCTAGATGGAGAGGACAGGTACACCCTAGATGGAGAGGACAGGTACACCCTAGATGGTGAGGACAGGTACACCCTAGATGGAGAGGACAGGTACACCCTAGATGGTGAGGACAGGTACACCCTAGATGGAGAGGACAGGTACACCCTAGATGGTGAGGACAGGTACACCCTAGATGGAGAGGACAGGTACACCCTAGATGGTGAGGACAGGTACACCCTAGATGAAGAGGACAGGTACACCTAGATGGAGAGGACAGGTACACCCTAGATGAAGAGGACAGGTACACCTAGATGGTGAGGACAGGTACACCCTAGATGGAGAGGACAGGTACACCCTAGATGGAGAGGACAGGTACACCCTAGATGTGAGGACAGGTACACCCTAGATGGAGGGACAGGTACACCCTAGATGAGGGACAGGTACACCCTAGATGGAGAGGACAGGTACACCCTAGATGGTGAGGACAGGACACCCTAGATGGAGAGGACAGGTACACCCTAGATGGAGAGGACAGGTACACCCTAGATGGAGAGGACAGGTACACCCTAGATGGAGAGGACAGGTACACCCTAGATGGAGAGGACAGGTACACCCTAGATGGAGAGGACAGGTACACCCTAGATGGAGAGGACAGGTACACCCTAGATGGAGAGGACAGGTACACCCTAGATGAAGGACAGGTACACCCTAGATGGAGAGACAGGTACACCCTAGATGGAGAGGACAGGTACACCCTAGATGGAGAGGACAGGTACACCCTAGATGGAGAGGACAGGTACACCCTAGATGGAGAGGACAGGTACACCCTAGATGGTGAGGACAGGTACACCCTAGATGGAGAGGACAGGTACACCCTAGATGGAGGACAGGTACACCCTAGATGGTGAGGACAGGTACACCCTAGATGGGAGGACAGGTACACCCTAGATGAGAGGACAGGTACACCCTAGATGGTGAGGACAGGTACACCCTAGATGGAGAGGACAGGTACACCCTAGATGGTGAGGACAGGTACACCTAGATGGTGAGGACAGGTACACCCTAGATGGAGAGACAGGTACACCCTAGATGGAGAGGACAGGTACACCCTAGATGAGAGGACAGGTACACCCTAGATGGAGAGGACAGGTACACCCTAGATGGAGAGGACAGGTACACCCTAGATGGAGAGGACAGGTACACCCTAGATGGAGGACAGGTACACCCTAGATGGAGAGGACAGGCACCCTAGATGGTGAGGACAGGTACACCCTAGATGGAGAGGACAGGTACACCCTAGATGGAGAGGACAGGTACACCCTAGATGGTGAGGACAGGTACACCCTAGATGGAGAGGACAGGTACACCCTAGATGGTGAGGACAGGTACACCCTAGATGGAGAGGACAGGTACACCCTAGATGAGAGGACAGGTACACCCTAGATGTGAGGACAGGTACACCCTAGATGGAGAGGACAGGTACACCCTAGATGGTGAGGACAGGTACACCCTAGATGTGAGGACAGGTACACCCTAGATGGTGAGGACAGGTACACCCTAGATGGAGGACAGGTACACCCTAGATGGTGAGGACAGGTACACCCTAGATGGAGAGGACAGGTACACCCTAGATGGTGAGGACAGGTACACCCTAGATGGTGAGGACAGGTACACCCTAGATGGAGAGGACAGGTACACCCTAGATGGAGAGGACAGGTACACCCTAGATGGTGAGGACAGGTACACCCTAGATGGAGAGGACAGGTACACCCTAGATGGAGAGGACAGGTACACCCTAGATGGAGAGGACAGGTACACCTAGATGGAGAGGACAGGTACACCCTAGATGAGAGGACAGGTACACCCTAGATGGAGAGGACAGGTACACCCTAGATGGAGAGGACAGGTACACCCTAGATGGTGAGGACAGGTACACCCTAGATGGAGAGGACAGGTACACCCTAGATGGTGAGGACAGGTACACCCTAGATGGAGAGGACAGGTACACCCTAGATGGTGAGGACAGGTACACCCTAGATGGAGAGGACAGGTACACCCTAGATGGTGAGGACAGGTACACCCTAGATGGAGAGGACAGGTACACCCTAGATGGTGAGGACAGGTACACCCTAGATGGTGAGGACAGGTACACCCTAGATGGTGAGGACAGGTACACCCTAGATGGTGAGGACAGGTACACCCTAGATGGAGAGGACAGGTACACCCTAGATGGAGAGGACAGGTACACCCTAGATGGAGAGGACAGGTACACCCTAGATGGTGAGGACAGGTACACCCTAGATGGAGAGGACAGGTACACCTAGATGGAGAGGACAGGTACACCCTAGATGGTGAGGACAGGTACACCCTAGATGGAGAGGACAGGTACACCTAGATGGAGAGGACAGGTACACCCTAGATGGAGAGGACAGGTACACCTAGATGGAGAGGACAGGTACACCTAGATGGTGAGGACAGGTACACCCTAGATGGAGAGGACAGGTACACCCTAGATGGAGAGGACAGGTACACCCTAGATGGAGAGGACAGGTACACCCTAGATGGAGAGGACAGGTACACCTAGAGGGAGAGGACAGGTACACCCTAGATGGTGAGGAACAGGTACACCCTAGATGGAGAGGACAGGTACACCCTAGATGGTGAGGACAGGTACACTAGATGGGAGGACAGGTACACCCTAGATGGAGAGACAGGTACACCCTAGATGAAGAGGACAGGTACACCCTAGATGGATGAGGACAGGTACACCCTAGATGGAGAGGACAGGTACACCCTAGATGGAGAGGACAGGTACACCTAGATGGTGAGGACAGGTACACCTAGATGGAGAGGACAGGTACACCCTAGATGGTGAGGACAGGTACACCCTAGATGGAGAGGACAGGTACACCCTAGATGGAGAGGACAGGTACACCCTAGATGGAGAGGACAGGTACACCCTAGATGGTGAGGACAGGTACACCCTAGATGGAGAGGACAGGTACACCCTAGATGGAGAGGACAGGTACACCCTAGATGGAGAGGACAGGTACACCTAGATGGAGAGGACAGGTACACCCTAGATGGAGAGGACAGGTACACCTAGATGGAGAGGACAGGTACACCCTAGATGGAGAGGACAGGTACACCCTAGATGGTGAGGACAGGTACACCCTAGATGGAGAGGACAGGTACACCCTAGATGGAGAGGACAGGTACACCTAGATGGAGAGGACAGGTACCCCTAGATGGTGAGGACAGGTACACCCTAGATGGGAGGACAGGTACACCTAGATGGAGAGGACAGGTACACCCTAGATGGTGAGGACAGGTACACCCTAGATGGAGAGGACAGGTACACCCTAGATGGTGAGGACAGGTACACCCTAGATGGTGAGGACAGGTACACCTAGATGGTGAGGACAGGTACACCCTAGATGGAGAGGACAGGTACACCCTAGATGGTGAGGACAGGTACACCCTAGATGGTGAGGACAGGTACACCCTAGATGGTGAGGACAGGTACACCTAGATGGTGAGGACAGGTACACCCTAGATGGAGAGGACAGGTACACCCTAGATGGTGAGGACAGGTACACCCTAGATGGAGAGGACAGGTACACCCTAGATGGTGAGGAGGTACACCCTAGATGGAGAGGACAGGTACACCCTAGATGGAGAGGACAGGTACACCCTAGATGGAGAGGACAGGTACACCCTAGATGGAGGACAGGTACACCTAGATGGAGAGGACAGGTACACCTAGATGGTGAGGACAGGTACACCCTAGATGGAGAGGACAGGTACACCCTAGATGGTGAGGACAGGTACACCCTAGATGGAGAGGACAGGTACACCCTAGATGGAGAGGACAGGTACACCCTAGATGGAGAGGACAGGTACACCCTAGATGGAGAGGACAGGTACACCCTAGATGGAGAGGACAGGTACACCCTAGATGGTGAGGACAGGTACACCCTAGATGGTGAGGACAGGTACACCCTAGATGGTGAGGACAGGTACACCCTAGATGGGAGGACAGGTACACCCTAGATGGTGAGGACAGGTACACCCTAGATGGTGAGGACAGGTACACCCTAGATGGAGAGGACAGGTACACCCTAGATGGTGAGGACAGGTACACCCTAGATGGTGAGGACAGGTACACCCTAGATGTGGGAGACAGGTACACCCTAGATGGTGAGGACAGGTACACCCTAGATGGTGAGGACAGGTACACCCTAGATGGTAGGACAGGTACACCCTAGATGGTGAGGACAGGTACACCTAGATGGAGAGGACAGGTACACCCTAGATGGAGAGGACAGGTACACCCTAGATGGAGAGGACAGGTACACCTAGATGGAGAGGACAGGTACACCCTAGATGGAGAGGACAGGTACACCTAGATGGAGAGGACAGGTACACCCTAGGGGAGAGGACAGGTACACCCTAGATGGTGAGGACAGGTACACCCTAGATGGAGAGGACAGGTACACCCTAGATGGAGAGGACAGGTACACCCTAGATGGAGAGGACAGGTACACCCTAGATGGAGAGGACAGGACCCTAGATGGAGAGGACAGGTTACCCTAGATGGTGAGGACAGGTACACCCTAGATGGTGAGGACAGGTACACCCTAGATGGTGAGGACAGGTACACCCTAGATGGAGAGGACAGGTACACCCTAGATGGAGAGGACAGGTACACCTAGATGGAGAGGACAGGTACACCCTAGATGGTGAGGACAGGTACACCCTAGATGGTGAGGACAGGTACACCTAGATGGTGAGGACAGGTACACCTAGATGGTGAGGACAGGTACACCCTAGATGGTGAGGACAGGTACACCTAGATGGAGAGGACAGGTACACCCTAGATGGAGAGGACAGGTACACCCTAGATGGTGAGGACAGGTACACCCTAGATGGTGAGGACAGGTACACCCTAGATGGTGAGGACAGGTACCCTAGATGGAGAGGACAGGTACACCCTAGATGGAAAGGACAGGTACACCCTAGATGGAGAGGACAGGTACACCCTAGATGGAGAGGACAGGTACACCCTAGATGGAGAGGACAGGTACATCCTAGATGGTGAGGACAGGTCACCCTAGATGGTGAGGACAGGTACACCCTAGATGGTGAGGACAGGTACACCCTAGATGGAGAGGACAGGTACACCCTAGATGGAGAGGACAGGTACACCCTAGATGGTGAGGACAGGTACACCCTAGATGGTGAGGACAGGTACACCCTAGATGGTGAGGACAGGTACACCCTAGATGGTGAGGACAGGTACACCCTAGATGGTGAGGACAGGTACACCCTAGATGGTGAGGACAGGTACACCCTAGATGGAGAGGACAGGTACACCCTAGATGGTGAGGACAGGTACACCCTAGATGGAGAGGACAGGTACACCCTAGATGGTGAGGACAGGTACACCCTAGAGGGTGAGGACAGGTACACCCTAGATGGAGAGAACAGGTACACCCTAGATGGTGAGGACAGGTACACCCTAGATGGTGAGGTCTGGTACACCCTAGATGGTGAGGACTGGTACACCCTAGATGGAGAGGACTGGTACACCCTAGATGGTGAGGACTGGTACTCCCTAGATGGAGAGGACTGGTACACCCTAGATGGTGAGGACTGGTACACCCTAATGGAGAGGACAGGTACACCCTAGATGGAAAGGACAGGTACACCCTAGATGAAGAGGACAGGTAATCCCTAGATGGAGAGGACAGGTACACCCTAGATGGAGAGGACAGGTACACCCTAGATGGTGAGGACAGGTACACCCTAGATGGTGAGGACAGGTACACCCTAGATGGTGAGGACAGGTATTCCCTAGATGGAGAGGACAGGTACACCCTAGATGGAGAGGACAGGTACACCCTAGATGGAGAGGACAGGTACACCCTAGATGGAGAGGACAGGTGTACACCCTAGATGGAGAGGACAGGTACACCCTAGATGGTGAGGACAGGTACACCCTAGATGGTGAGGACAGGTACACCCTAGATGGTGAGGACAGGTACACCCTAGATGGTGAGGACAGGTACACCCTAGATGGTGAGGACAGGTACACCCTAGATGTGAGGACAGGTACACCCTAGATGGAGAGGACAGGTACACCCTAGATGGTGAGGACAAGTACACCCTAGATGGTGAGGACAGGTACACCCTAGATGGAGAGGACAGGTACACCCTACATGGTAGGACAGGTACACCCTAGATGGTGAGGACAGGTACACCATAGATGGAGAGGACAGGTACACCCTAGATGGAGAGGACAGGTACACCCTAGATGGAGAGGACAGGTACACCCTAGATGGAGAGGACAGGTACACCCTAGATGGAGAGGACAGGTACACCCTAGATGGAGAGGACAGGTACACCCTAGATGGAGAGGACAGGTACACCCTAGATGGAGAGGACAGGTACACCCTAGATGGTGAGGACAGGTACATGCTAGATGGTGAGGACAGGTACACCCTAGATGGTGAGAACAGGTACACCCTAGATGGAGAGGACAGGTACACCCTAGATGGAGAGGACAGGTACACCCTAGATGGTGAGGACAGGTACACCCTAGATGGTGAGGACAGGTACACCCTAGATGGTGAGGACAGGTACACCCAAGATGGTGAGGACAGGTACACCCTAGATGGTGAGGACAGGTACACCCTAGATGGTGAGGACAGGTACACCCTAGATGGTGAGGACAGGTACACCCTAGATGGAGAGGACAGGTACACCCTAGATGGAGAGGACAGGTACACCCTAGATGGTGAGGACAGGTACCCTAGATGGTGAGGACAGGTACACTCTAGATGGTGAGGACAGGTACACCCTTGATGGTGAGGACAGGTACACCCTAGATGGTGAGGACAGGTACACCCTAGATGAAGAGGACAGGTACACCCTAGATGGAGAGGACAGGTACACCCTAGATGAAGAGGACAGGTACACCCTAGATGAAGAGGACAGATACACCCTAGATGGAGAGGACAGGTACACCCTTGATGAAGAGGACAGGTACACCCTAGATGGAGATGACAAGTACACCCTAGATGGTGAGGACAGGTACACCCTAGATGAAGAGGACAGGAACACCCTAGATGGAGAGGACAGGACACCCTAGATGGAGAGGGCAGCAACACCCTAGATGGTGAGGACACAACACCCTAGATGGAGAGGACAGGAACCTCCTAGATGGAGAGGACAGGTACACCCTGGATGGAGAGGACAGGTACACCCTAGATGGTGAGGACATGTACACCCTAGATGGAGAGGGCAGGTACACCCTAGATAGTGAGGACAGGTACACCCTAGATGGAAAGGACAGGTACACCCTAGATGGTGAGGACAGGTACTCTCTAGATGGAGAGGACAGGTACACCCTAGATGGAGAGGACAGGTACACCCTAGATGGAGAGGACAGGTATACCCTAGATGGTGAGGACAGGTACACTCTTGATGGAGAGGACAGGTACACCCTAGACGGAGAGGACAGGTACACCATTGATGGTGAGGACAGGTACGCCCTAGATGGAGAAGACAGGTACACCCTAGATGGAGAGGACAGGTACACCCTAGATGGTGAGGACAGGTACACTCTAGATGGAGAGGACAGGTACACCCTAGATGGAGAGGACAGGTACACCCTAGATAAGGAGGACAGGTACACTCTAGATGGAGAGGACAGGTACACCATTGATGGTGAGGACAGGTACACCCTAGATGGAAAGGACAGGTACACAGTAGATTGTGAGGAGAGGTACGCCCTAGATGGTGAGGACAGGTACACCTAAATGGAGAGCTCAGGTACTCGCTAGATGGTGAGAAGAGGTACACCCTAGATGGTGAGGAGTGGTTCTCCCTAGAAGGTGAGGAGAGGTAAAAACTAGAAGGTAATTAGAGATTCACCCTTGATGGTGAAGACAGGTACACCCTAGATGTTGAGAAGAAGTACACCTTAGATGGAGAGGACAGGTACACCCTAGATGTTGAGAAGAAGTACATCTTAGATGGAGAGGACAGGTACACCCTAGATGAAGAGGACAGATACACCCTAGATGGAGAGGACAGGTACACCCTAGATGAAGAGGACAGGTACACCCTAGATGAGATGACAGGTACGCCCTAGATGGTGAGGACAGGTACACCTAGATGAAGAGGACAGGAACACCTAGATGGGAGGACAGGACCACCCTAGATGGAGAGGCAGCAACACCCTAGATGGTGAGGACACAACACCCTAGATGGAGAGGACAGGAACACCCTAGATGGAGAGGACAGGTACTCCTAGATGGAGAGGACAGGTACACCCTAGATGGTGAGGACATGTACACCCTAGATGGAGAGGCAGGTACACCCTAGATAGTGAGGACAGGTACACCCTAGATGGAGAGGACAGGTACACCCTAGATGGTGAGGACAGGTACTTCTAGATGGAGAGGACAGGTACACCCTAGATGAAGAGGACAGGTACACCCTAGATGGAGAGGACAGGTACACCCTAGATGGTGAGGACAGGTACACTCTAGATGGAGAGGACAGGTACACCCTAGATGGAGAGGACAGGTACACCATTGATGGTGAGGACAGGTACACCCTAGATGGAGAAGACAGGTACACCCTAGATGGAGAGGACAGGTACACCCTAGATGGTGAGGACAGGTACACTCTAGATGGAGAGGACAGGTACACCCTAGAGGAGAGGACAGGTACACCCTAGATAAGGAGGACAGGTACACTCTAGATGAGAGGACAGGTACACCATTGATGGTGAGGACAGGTACACCCTAGATGGAAAGGACAGGTACACAGTAGATGTGAGGAGAGGTACGCCCTAGATGGTGAGGACAGGTACACCCTAAATGGAGAGCTCAGGTACTCGCTAGATGGTGAGAAGAGGTACACCCTAGATGGTGAGGAGTGGTTCTCCCTAGAAGGTGAGGAGAGGTAAAAACTAGAAGGTAATTAGAGATTCACCCTTGATGGTGAAGACAGGTACACCCTAGATGTTGAGAAGAAGTAACACCTTAGATGGAGAGGACAGGTACACCCTAGATGTTGAGAAGAAGTACATCTTAGATGGAGAGGACAGGTACACCCTAGATGGAGAGGTCAGGTACACCCTAGATTGAGAGGACGGTACACCCTAGATGGAGAGGTCAGGTACACCCTAGATGGGAGGATAGGTACACCCTAGATGGAGAGGACAGGTACACCCTAGATGGAGAGGACAGGTACACCCTAGATGGAGAGGACAGGTAACCCTAGATGGAGAGGAAAGGTACACCATAGATGGAGAGGTCAGGTACACCCTTGATGGGAGGATAGGTACACCCTAGTTGGAGAGGACAGGTACACCCTAGATGGAGAGGACAGGTACACTAGATGAAGAGACAGGTACACCCTAGATGGAGAGGACAGGTACACCCTAGATGGAGAGGACAGGTACACCTAGATGGAGAGGACAGGTACACCCTAGATGGAGGGACAGGTACACCCTAGATGGAGAGGACAGGTACACCCTAGATGGAGAGGACAGGTACACCCTAGATGGAGAGGACAGGACACACTAGATGGGAGGACAGGTACACCCTAGATGGAGAGGACAGGTACACCTAGATGGAGAGGACAGGTACACCTAGATGGAGAGGACAGGTACACCCTAGATGGAGAGGACAGGTACACCCTAGATGGAGAGGACAGGTACACCCTAGATGGAGAGGACAGGTACACCTAGATGGAGAGGACAGGTACACCC
>WNGS01141040.1:0-14155 GCA_020271785.1 Procambarus virginalis
CCACAAAGAGGTGTGTGAAGAACTCAACAAAAGGTTCCAGGAGGTCTTTATAATAGAACAGGGAGAAGTCACGGCGTTAGGAGAGGTGGCAGCAAACCAGGTGACCTTGGAAAGGTTCGAAATTATAAGAGATGAGGTCAAGAAGCACCTATTGGAGCTGGATGTGAGAAAAGCTGTTGGGCCGGACGGAATCTCACCATGGGTATTGAAAGAGTGTGCAGGAGCACTTTGCTTGCCACTCTCCATAGTGTATAGTAGGTCACTGGAAGTGGGAGACCTACAAGAAATATGGAAGATTGCTAATGTAGTACCAATATACAAAAATGTGACAGACAAGAGGCACTGAACTACAGGCCATGTCCTTAACTTGTATACCATGCAAGGTGATGGAGAAGATTGTGAGAAAAAACCTAGTAACACATCTGGAGAGAAGAGACTTCGTGACAACCCATCAACATAGGTTCCGGGAGGGTAAATCTTGCCCTACAGGCTTGATAGAATTATACGATCAGGTGTCAAGGATTAAGCAAGAAAGAGAAGAATGGGCGGACTGCATTTTTTGGACTGTCGGAAAGCCTTTGACACAGTACCCCATAAAAGGTTGATGCATAAGCTGGAGAAACAGGCAGGAATAACTGCTAGGGCGCTGCAGTGAATAAGGGAGTACCTAAGCAATAGGAAGCAGAGAGTTACAGTGAGGGGTGAGACCTGAGAATGGCGTGAAGTCACCAGTGGATTTCCACAGGGCTCTGTACTTGGACCTATCCTGTTTCTGATATACATAAATGATCTCCCGAGGGTATAGACTCATTCCTCTCAATGTTTGCTGACGACGCCAACATTATGAGAAGGATTAAGACAGAGGAGGACAGCTTGACGCTTCAAGAAGACCTAGACAAACTGCAGGAATGGTCGAACAAATGGCTGTTAAAGTTTAACCCAAGCAAATGTAATGTAATGAAGATAGGGGTAGGAAGCAGGAGACCAGATACAAGGTATCATTTGGGAGATGAAATACTTCAAGAGTCAGAGAGAGAGAAAGACCTGGGGGTTGATATCACGCCAGACCTGTCCCCTGAAGCTCATATCAAGGGGATAACATCAGCAGCATATGCCAGGTTGGCTAACATAAGAATGGCCTTTAGAAACTTGTGTAAGGAATCTTTCAGAACATTATATACCACATATGTCAGACCAATCCTGGAGTATGCGGCACCAGCATGGAATCCATATCTAGTCAAGCATAAGACTAAACTGCAAAAGGTTCAAAGGTTTGCCACCAGACTAGTACCCGAGCTGAGAGGCATGAGCTACGAGGAGAGACTATGGGAATTAAACCTCATTTCGTTGGAAGACAGAAGAGTTAGGGGGAACATGATCACCACATTCAAGGTTCTCAAGGGAATCGATAGGGTAGATAATGACAGGCTATTTAACACAAGGGACACACGCACTAGGGGACACAGGTGGAAACTGAGTGCCCAAATGAGCCAGAGAGATATTAGAAAGAACTTTTTTAGTGTCAGAGTGGTTGACAAATGTAGCATTAGGAAGTTTTGTGGTGGAGGCTGACTTCATACACAGTTTCAAGTGTAGATATGATAGAGCCCAATAGGCTCAGGAACCTGCACACCTGTTGATTAACGGTTGAGAGGCGGGACCAAAGAGCCAGAGCTCAACCCCCGCAAGCACAATTTGGTGAGTACAATTAGGTGAGTACACACACACAATTTATGTGTGTAAATCACGAAAATAAACACTTTATTAAAAAGTGACAGTGTCAGACCACGTATGAAGGATTAAGACAAGAATTTCCTTACGAACTTTCGTATTTAATGATACATTAAATAGGTCGGGAAATTAGATAAACGACGATTAGAATAGCTGCATCACACATAATATTTACCACTTCGCAACACATAATATTTACCACTTCACAACACATAATATTTACCACTTCACCACACATAATATTTACCACTTCACCACATATAATATTTACCACTTCACCACATATAATATTTACCACTTCACAACACATAATATTTACCACTTCACCACATATAATATTTACCACTTCACCACATATAATATTTACCACTTCACCACACATAATATTTACAACTTCACCACACATAATATTTACCACTTCACCACACATAATATTTACCACTTCACCACACATAATATTTACCACTTCACCACACATAATATTTACCACTTCACCACACATAATATTTACCACTTCACCACACATAATATTTACCACTTCACCACACATAATATTTACCACTTCACCACACATAATATTTAATACTTCACCACATATAATATTTACCACTTCGCAACACATAATATTTACTACTTCACCACACATAATATTTACCACTTCACCACACATAATATTTACCACTTCACCACATATAATATTTACCACTTCACCACACATAATATTTACCACTTCACGTCACAAAAACCAGTTACCAAGCAACAAAAATCAGGCAAGAAACAGAGGGGTGGGAAGATTGCGTATTTTTGGATTACAAGAAATCCATTGACACAGTACCACACAATATACTAAAGCACAAGCTGGAGATGTAGGCAGGAATGAAAGGGAAGGTACTCCACCGGATAAGGGAGTACCTAAGCAACAGAAGGCATCGTGTCACTGTGAGGTGCGATAGCTCATTGGCGAGGCATCACCAGCGGAGTCCCAAGGGTTTCAGTCCTTGGACCTATGCTGTTTTTGTTATATGTAAATTATCTCCCAGATGGTATAGAATCGGTTTTCTCATTGTTCGCTGATGATGCCAAAAATATGAGGAGGATTAAGAAAGAGGAAGGTAGTATGAAGCTACAAGATGACCTAGACAAAATGAATGAAGGTCCAACAAAGGGCTACTAAAGTTCAATCCGAGTAAATGTAAGGTAATGAAACTAGGTGGTAGTAACAAGCCAGACACTTGATACCGAATGGGAGACGAAGCCCTTCATGAAACGAACAGAGGGAAAAATCTAGGAGTTGATGACTCCTGACAGCTGAGTGGACAGTGCTTCGGATTCGTAGTCCTGAGGTTCCGGGATCGCTGCCCAGTGGAGGCGAAGAGAAATGGGTCTGGAATCTGTTCACCAGTTTATTGACAGTTGAGAGGCGGGACCAAAGAGCCAGATCTCTACCCCTGCAAGAACAAATTGGTTAGTACAACTAGGTGAGTACCCATAATATTTACCACTACACCACACATAATATTTACCATAGCATCTTACAAATATTTACTCTTGCACTACATAAAATTGCATGAACAAAAAGGATTTATATAATTTACAAAATTTTTTAACATATTTATATTAATTATTAAAAAAACACTTGCCTAAGTTATTAAATAACCATCTCCAGTGAACCACTTTGGCGGAAAAAATCAATTCCCTAAACGAGTTTTATTACTCTAATCAAAATTTATTGAAGAAAATTTGTTAATTTTTATGTGATTATATATTATAACTATATTTGTAAAAATGTTTATGTTGAAAACCGAAATATAAGTTTAATATTATAGAACGATTTTGAAATTGAAACAGTAACTTAGTGAAATATAATTAACTGCAAAATATTACCAAACAAATAAATATTATTTATATTATTTGAAGACTTATCTCTTATACACAATTGTTTAAAATGTTAATCGCGAAAATTATATCCTCAAGAGAAATTTTCAGAATTTGCTCCACAATCTGAAACAAAACTAAATAAACATTTTAATTTTCTTTTTACACTCAAAATGTCAACCTGGCCAAATCGATCCACAGTTTTGATGTTCACGAGGCGGTGAACCGCACCTGGGGAGTGGAGACTAACGGCACCTATAGCGGCATGGTTGGCATGCTCCAGAGGGAGCAAATGGAGCTCTCCACCGTAGCCGCCCCCACGGCAAGGCGCCTCAGAGTTGTGAATCATATTATGGCTTATCCTTCTGACACCTTCACAATAGCTTCTCTTAAGCCAACGCTGCTGCCAAAATACCTCGCCCTTATACGACCATTTAAAGGTAAATTTCAATCTAATGTTGTTGGGGGAGAAATATGAACTTAGGAGTCAGAAAAGAGCATGTTCATGCATATGGTTATTACTGTCAAATGCAACCCAAAAAAAGTTTTTCTTAACAATTATGTTTGCCGTTTCTCATATTTACTCACCTGTATTTACAAAGAAGATTTGGTGTTCGTTTGTTGTCATAAGAGAGAGGAAACACAGTATGTGAAGACAAATCGTTGCCAGAATCACAAAATATTATAGATTTTATTTATTACACTGTAAGTACACACACACACACACACACAAACATATATATAATATTATATATATATATATATATATATATATATATATATAATATTATATATATATATATATATATATATATATATATATGCAGAATAACCACATGTGAAAAATAGAAATGCTTAACGCGTTTTCGGCTAATTCGCCTTCATCAGAGCAAAGTAGAATGAAGATCTTTCATTCTACTTTGCTTGCTCTGATGAAGGCGAATTAGCCGAAAACGCGTTAAGCATTTTCTATTTTTCACATGTGGTTATTCGCATAATTGGATCAGTGTTTTTGTGATCATTGTTGCATATATATATATATATATATATATATATTATATATATATATATATATATATATATATATATATATAAGATATATATAATATATATATATATATATATATATATTGGTAGCAGTCTTTCCTGTAGACATATATTATTAAATATGACCGAAAAAGTAAGATTAATAATTCTAACACGAATTTTCTCTATATTTCTTATGTTTCTTTTCACTGTCGATGGTAATTGAAAAATCAGTTCTCCAAAATTCATTTTTATTTCTAGTCTGACGCGACGCTAGAATGCGTTTCGTAATAACTTATTACATTTTCAAAGACTTTAGGTACACACACCACAACTAACACTAAACAGTTTAACAGCTTTCATTTAATACCTGCATTTCGGTGAGGTGATATGTTACAATAGTTTTGGATGAGGTGAAAACAAACTTTCAACACAAGCCAGAACACGAAACAATGGGTATAAGCTAAAGGGAAGAATGGAAGTAACTGCAGAGGGCCTATTGGCGCATATTTCTTGATGCTTCTATATTGGAGCGTAGTCTTGAAGTGGTAGAATATAATTGTGCATTAATTGCTGTTGATTGCTGGTGTTGACTTCATAATGTGTAGTGCCTCGCAGATATCAAGCCGCCTGCTATCGCTGTACCTATCGATGATTTCCGTGTTTTTTGTTAATACTTCTCTGGTGATAGTCTGGTTGTGGGAAGAGATTATATGTTCCTTGATAGAGCCCTGTTGCTTATGCATCGTTATCGCCTTGAAAGAGATGTTGTTGTCTTTCCTATATACTGAGTTCTTTGAGCTTACAGTCCCCAAGTGGGCATTTGAAGGCATAGACGACATTGGTCTCTTTCAAAGGGGTCTGCTTTGTGTCTGGAGAGTTTTCATGAGTTGGTTGGCAGTTTTCTTTTTTTTATAGTAAATCGTCAGTTGTATCTTCTGATTTTTGTCTGTAGGGATACGTTTCTATTAACAATATATTTCAGGACCCTTTCCTCCGTTTTATGAGCTGTAGAAAAGAAGTTCCAGTAAAATAGTCTAATAGGGGGGTTCAGGTGTTGTATAGTTGTCTCTTCAGAGGTTGCATGGCGTTTCACCTTCCTTCTTATGATGTCTTCAACGAAACCATTGGAGAAGCCGTTGTTGACTAAGACCAGCCTTATCCTACAGAGTTCTTCATCGACTTGCTTCCATCCTGAGCTGTGGCTGAGAGCACGGTCGACATAAGCGTTAACAAACTCCTCTTGTACCTGTCTGGGCAGTCACTGTTGGCATTGAGGCACATTCCTTATCGACATTGACATTGAGGCACACTTATCTACACTAAGGAAACAAACACAGGAATGTGCTCAATGCCAACAGTGACTGCCCAGACAGGTACAAGAGGAGTGTTGTTAACGCTATATGGACCGTGCTCTCAGCCACAGCTCAGGATGGAAGCAAGTCGATGAAGAACTCTGTAGGATAAGGCAGGTCCTAGTCAACAACGATTCTCCAATGCTCATAAAAAGGAGGAAAGGGTCCTGAAAGATATTGTTAATAGAAACGTTATCCCTACAGACAAAAATCAGAAGATACAATTGACGATTTACTATAAAAAAAAGAAAACTGCCAACCAACTCATGAGAAACTCTCCAGACACAAAGCAGACCCCTTTGAAAGAGACCAATGTCGTCTATGCCTTCAAATGCCCACTTGGGGACTGTAAGTGTCCTAGGTGTCCTGTTTGCGAACTTCTACATGGGTACTATCAAGAAAAAAGTCTTAGTCGACTTGAACTTGAAACCGGCCATATACAGCAGGTATGTTGACGACATTTTTACACAGGTACCTGATGTCAGACATCTGCAGGAGCTGAAAGAGGCATTTGAGCAGAATTCTGTGTTGCGTTTCACTTACGAGATGGAGAAGGATGGGAAGCTACCCTTTCTAGATGTAACAGTCATGGAAAGGAGCGGAGGATTCCACACTGCAGTCTACACTAAGGAAACAAACATAGGAATGTGCCTAAATGCCAACAGTGACTGCCCAGACAGTCACTGTTGACACTGTGACAGACAGTCACAAACAAGAGGAGTGTTGTTAACGCTTATGTCGACCGAGCTCTCAGCCACAGCTCAGAATGGAAGCAAGTCGACGAAGAACTCTGTAGTGTAAGGCAGGTCCTAGTCAACAATGGCTTCTCCAATGGGTTCATTGAAGACATCATAAGAAGGAAAGTGAAACGCCATGCATCCTCTGATGAGACAACTAATACAACACCTATACCCCCTATTAGACTATTTTACAGGAACTTCTTCTCCACAGCTCATAAAACGGAGGAAAGGGTCCTGAAAGATATTGTTAATAGAAATGGTATCCCTACAGACAAAAATCAGAAGATACAACTAACGATTTACTATAAAACCAAAAAAACGGCCAGCCTACTCATGAGAAACTCTCCAGACACGGCGCAGAACGCTCTAAAGAGAGAAAACGTCGTCTATGCCTTCAAATGCCCTCTTGGGGACTGTAAGCCTAAAAAAACTCAGTATATAGGCAAGACAACAACATCTCTTTCCAGGCGTTTAACGATGCATAAGCAACAGGGCTCCATTAAGGAACATATATTCTCTTCCCACAACCAACCATCACCAGAGAAATCTTAACAAAGAACACAGAATCATTGATAGATACAGCGACAGCAGGCGGCTTGACATCTGCGAGGCACTACACATCAAGAAGTCAACACCAGCAATCAACACCAATTAACGCACAACTATATTCTACCCACTTCAAGACTCCGCTCCAATATAGAAACATCAAGAAATATGGGCAATAGGCCTTCTACAGTTCTATTTGTACGCAACTTCTACAATCTATACCCCATATTCCATGTTCTGTGTTTCACCCCCCACTATTGTATTACATCACCTCCCCCAAATGCAGGTATAAGAGCCAATGTTGTTNAAAGTCCTAAGCAGAATACAATTAAAAACATGATTCTGATAGAGGAGGTGATCAACCACACCCAAATTACACTTGTTCTCCCACCGCGGGAAGAGCTTACCTTAAAAATAGTGATAGAAGGTCTCCCGATGGAAAAGGCTGCCTATGGCCCAACACTCCTAAGGCGCATCATAGAAAAGCAAATGTGCAGCATTGCAGTAGCAGGAGCCACCCACATCCTCGCAGAGGGATCAGTTGACACAGAATATGAGAGTGCTGGCGCTGCTCTTTGCACGGACAGCAAACCGGAATATTGAAGACTGGGATGATTAGTATCATCAACCCAAACTAAGATGTTTGCCATACAACAGGCAATCGCATATGTGATTGCACAAAACACTCAAAATGCAAACGTACACACAGACTCAAAAGCTGCACTTCAAATATTAGGAAAAAAATCAGCGGAAAGACAACGTGAAAATAATTACCACCATTTTGTATCTTGGGGCAGTAGCTAAAGGCAAAAGACTCAACATAACCCTAAACTGGATCCCATCCCATGTTGGAATCCCATTAAATGATAAAACCGATGAAATTCCTAAATTGGCAACTCGTCATTCAGTGATACATAAAACAATCCAACCCAGCCTAGAGTACATAAAACATCATCACCAAAAATATCTCACACCTCAACAAAGCCCATCTACACTAGAGAGTAGCAGAAGGTTCGCTGTCTACAATATGGTATCTTCAGGCCACTAAGCTAGAAGGTTAAATATCCCAAAAGGAATCCACATGGAAATAGCAGTTCGGTTATATAGACTACGTCTAGGTTACAGATGTAACTTGGAGATTGATGAACCCCGAAGGACAGAATGTATCTTCTGCCATACAATCACAGAAAACCGGCATTGGAGCTACGACTATCAGTAAGTATA
The DNA here is from genome assembly GCA_020271785.1 of Procambarus virginalis. Lineage (NCBI taxonomy): Eukaryota > Metazoa > Arthropoda > Malacostraca > Decapoda > Cambaridae > Procambarus > Procambarus virginalis. The sequence continues at coordinate 8,498 of WNGS01141040.1, forward strand.
GTATAGTATACCACTTATAAAGTATACCACTTCACCACACACAAAATTTAACATTCCAGGAGATAGTGGCTACTTCACTATCTCCTAGAATGTCAAGCAACCAACGACCTTAGAAGAGCTTTCAGAGTCCCTGATTCCTGCAGTAACCACCCTGAAGCCATCAACACTGCAACTCTTCTGGTCAGATTAGGTGTCAAGCAGCTGGACACCCTCATAAAGACTGTCAAGCAGTATCCTCCCCCGCGATAGCAACCTGACTATTTAAATGCGACCTCAGCACACTATAAATTTACTAAAAAAAAATACTACCACTTACGGCTACTCATGCTCGTGCCACCTCTTGGGTAGCTTTACCTTCATTAGTCAATCAATCCATCTGTAAATCCATCCTTCTCAAAATGTATTATTAAATTAACACTATCGGTCACCGGACAGGCGCGCGGTCAACTTAAGGGTCATACACCCGACGTGCCGGCGAGCTTGCGGGTAAGCGCGCGGTGACACCTAAATGTGTATACTCGTTTCAGCTTTCTCACCTTAATTCTCGTGCTACGTCGCTCGTTTTGGTATCATTGTGTTCGCAATTAAATTCCCTACAGATGTGTATGAATATTATGTACAAAAGTTTGGAGTGCCTCCCCGCAGAAAAGCCTAAAGTTACCCGTGAACGAGCACCAATTTGTACACTGCAACCTAATGTGTATACTTGTTCAGTTCGATAACATCAATATTCGTGTTATGTCTTTCATTTTGGTATCAAATTGTTCGCAATAAAAAGGCGCTTATTTTAAAACTAGTCCCATAATAATAGAGCATTAACTGGAATTTTAACAAATATTTTAATTCTGGAAGCTCATCATCACAAAATTATTTATATCTTTCCAGTGTTCTGACATAAATTTTTGTTACATCTTTCATTTTGGTATCAAATTGTTCGCGACGTAAAGGCGCGCATTTTAAAACTAACCCCAACATAATAGCACAATAAATAGAATTTTGACAAATATTTTAAAATTTTGACCAAAAGCCTATTTATAATCATATGTGTTCAGACATCAAGTTTCATGTTACATCTTTCATTTTGGTATCAAATTGTGCGCATTCTAAAGGCACTTATTTTGATACTATCCCTAGGTCGATTGGATAAAAAATGAATTTTATACAAATATTTTTGTAGTGGACGCAAGTCCGGTCCAAAGTTAGGACTCAGGAGAAAAATAATGGACGCGAGTCCGGTCCAAAGTGACCGATAGTGTTAAATACGAAAGTACTTAAGGAAATTCTTGTCTTAATCCTTCCTACGTGGTCTGACACTGTCACATTTTTCATCATGTGTTAATTTTCGTGATTTACACACAAACACACACACACACACACACACACAATTTGATGGGAAGATAGATGGGGGAACAGAGACCCACACGGAGGCCCAGACACATGGAGAGCTAAGCTGCTGGATGTGGCAACAAGAAACTTTCTAAGTCAACACGTCAAGGGACCGACAAGAATGAGAGGAGGGGATGAACCAGCCTTGCTTGATTTGATATTTACCCTAAATGAGTCGGATATAAGGGAAGTTAAGTTGGAAGCCCCCTTGGGAATGAGTGATCATAGTGTATTGAGCTTTGAGTACCTGGTTGAGCTAGGAATTATCACCCCCAAAAAAGAACTGGGAACCAAAGGGCTGGCGTACCGAAAGGGAAACTATGAGGAGATGAATAAATTCCTATGGGATATACATTGGGACACAGAACTCGGAACCAAGTCCGTACAAGACATGATGGACTATGTCACCCAAAAATGTCAGGAGGCTGTAAGCAGGTTTGTCCCAGCCCAACAGGAAAAAACAGAGAAGCAAAGGAAGAATCCGTGGTTTAATAGGGAATGTATGAAAGCAAAGGAGCTGAACAAAAGGGCATGGAGGAACTTCCGTAATAACAGAACACCAGAAAGTAGAGAGAGATACCAGAGAACCAGGAACGAGTATGTCAGTGTGAGAAGAGCAGCTGAGAAAAGGTATGAAAATGATATAGCTAACAAAGCCAAGACTGAACCAAAGCTACTACACAGTCACATCAGGAGGAAGACAACAGTGAAGGAACAGGTGATTAAACTTAGGGTGGGCGAGGACAGGTACACAGAGAATGACAAAGAGGTGTGTGAAGAACTCAACAAAAGGTTCCAGGAGGTCTTTACAATAGAACAGGGAGATATCACGGCGCTGGGAGAGGTGGCAGCAAACCAGGTGACCTTGGATAGGTTCGAAATTACAAGAGATGAGGTCAAAAAGCACCTATTGGAGCTGGATGTGAGAAAAGCTGTTGGGCCGGATGGAATCTCGCCATGGGTATTGAAAGAGTGTGCAGGAGCACTTTGCTTACCACTCTCCATAGTGTATAGTAAGTCACTGGAAACGGGGGACCTACCAGAAATATGGAAGACTGCTAATGTAGTACCAATATACAAAAAGGGTGACAGACAAGAGGCACTGAACTACAGGCCAGTGTCCTTAACTTGTATACCATGCAAGGTGATGGAGAAGATTGTGAGAAAAAACCTAGTAACACATCTGGAGAGAAGAGACTTCGTGACAACCCATCAACATGGGTTCAGGGAGGGTAAATCTTGCCTTACAGGCTTGATAGAATTCTACGATCAGGTGACAAGAATTAAGCAAGAAAGAGAAGGGTGGGCGGACTGCATTTTTTGGACTGTCGGAAAGCCTTTGACACAGTACCCCATAAAAGGTTGATGCATAAGCTGGAGAAACAGGCAGGAGTAACAGGTAGGGCGCTCCAGTGGATAAGGGAGTACCTAAGCAATAGGAAGCAGAGAGTTACAGTGAGGGGTGAGACCTCAGACTGGCGTGAAGTCACCAGTGGAGTCCCACAGGGCTCTGTACTTGGACCTATCCTGTTTCTGATATACGTAAATGATCTCCCAGAGGGTATAGACTCATTCCTCTCAATGTTTGCTGACGACGCCAAAATTATGAGAAGGATTAAGACAGAGGAGGACAGCTTGAGACTTCAAGAAGACCTGGACAAGCTGCAGGAATGGTCGAACAAATGGCTGTTAGAGTTTAACCCAAGCAAATGTAATGTAATGAAGATAGGGGTAGGAAGCAGGAGACCAGATACAAGGTATCATTTGGGAGATGAAATACTTCAAGAGTCAGAGAGAGAGAAAGACCTGGGGTTGATATCACGCCAGACCTGTCCCCTGAAGCTCATATCAAGAGGATAACATCAGCAGCATATGCCAGGTTGGCTAACATAAGAACGGCCTTTAGAAACTTGTGTAAGGAATCTTTCAGAACATTATATACCACATATGTCAGACCAATCCTGGAGTATGCGGCTCCAGCATGGAGTCCCTATCTAGTCAAGCATAAGACTAAACTGGAAAAGGTTCAAAGGTTTGCCACCAGACTAGTACCCGAGCTGAGAGGTATGAGCTACGAGGAGCGACTGCAGGAATTAAACCTCACTTCGTTGGAAGACAGAAGAGTTAGGGGGGACATGATCACCACATTCAAGATTCTCAGGGGAATCGACAGGGTTGATAAAGACAGGCTGTTTAACACAAGGGGCACACGCACTAGGGGACACAGGTGGAAACTGAGTGCCCAAATGAGCCACAGAGATATTAGAAAGAACTTTTTTAGTGTCAGAGTGGTTGACAAATGGAATGCATTAGGAAGCGATGTGGTGGAGGCTGACTCCATACACAGTTTCAAGTGTAGATATGATAGAGCCCAATAGGCTCAGGAAACTGTACACCTGTTGATTGACGGTTGAGAGGCGGGACCAAAGAGCCAGAGCTCAACCCCCGCAAGCACAACTAGGTAAGTACAACTAGGTGAGTACACACACACTGATACAGTACCACACAAGAGGCTAGTGAAAAAGCTGGAGATGCAGGCCGGTGTGAAAGGGAAGGCACTCCATTGCATAAAGGAGTACCTAAGCAACAAGAGACAACGAGTCAGTGCGAGGGGTGAGGTCTCAGATTGGCGAGACGTTTTAAATGGAGTCCCGCAGGGGTCAGTCCTTGGACGTATACTGTTTCTGATATATATAAATGATCTCCCAGAGGGTATAGAATCGTTTCTCTCAATGTTTGCCGATGATGCAAAAATTATGAGGAGGATTGAAACAGAGGATGATAGTAAGAGGCTACAAGATGACCTAGACAGACTGAGTGAATGGTCCAACAAATGGCTGTTGAAGTTCAACCCGAGTAAATGCAAAGTAATGAAACTAGGCAGTGGAAACAGGAGGCCAGATACAGGATACAGAATAGGAGATGAAGTACTTAATAAAACGGACAGAGAGAAAGATCTAGGAGTTGATATCACACCAACCTGTCTCCTGAAGCCCACATAAAAAGAATAACGTCTGCGGTATATGCGAGGCTGGCTAACATCAGAACAGCGTTCAGAAACCTGTGTAAGGAATCATTCAGAATTTTGTACACCACATATGTGAGACCAATCCTGGAGTATGCGGCCCCAGCATGGAGCCCGTACCTTGTCAAGCACAAGACGAAGCTGGAAAAGTCCCGAGGAATGCCACTAGACTAGTCCCGGAACTAAGAGGCATGAGTTACGAGGAAAAGCTGCGGGAAATGCACCTTACAACCCTGGAAGACAGAAGAGTAAGGGGAGACATGAACACAACCTACAAAATCCTCAGGGAAATCGAGCGGGTAAACAAGGATAAACTATTTAACACTGGTGGAACGCGAACAGGGGGACACAGGTGGAAACTGATTACCCACATGAGCCACAGGGACGTTAGAAGGAACTTTTTCAGTGTCAGAGTAGTTAACGGATGGAATGCATTAGGCAGTGATGTGGTGGAGGCTGACTCCATACACAGTTTCAAATAGGAATTTAATTTCAAATTTGTTTTCTTTAGCAGCTAAAACATTCATTCGAATATCACTGACTATTTTCTGGGTGTCACTACTATGTGCGTTCAATGCCAGGAGTGCATCATGATGGTACATGATGTACCATCACATGTTGGCATCTCAAGGCATGACACTTGATATGCTTGCAAAGACAGCCTGTAGAAAATCAGTGGTAGAAATTGATATGGGTATTTCATTAGCAGTGACAAAGAGAATACTTAAACATATCTAATGAAGATCTCACCGACCTAACAAATTCACAAAGACCTGAAAGTTGTAGCATTAGTATTATGATAGATATCGTGAGGAGACATTCACATATGGGACTAATAGAACAAGAACCCTGCAATGTGGTGTTATAGTGGTCAGAATACGCTGGGATATAGACGTATCTGGCAGCTTTCTCAAAACCCAAATGTCGAGTACACAATGTGTCAACTTTGTGAAAGAGAAAAACATGCACTCTCTTGAACATTATATTGTAGAATGTCCCATACTGGCTGACTTTCGCCCTCCTGGCTAAGGTATGCTGAACTCTGTAATTACTATGAGTACGGAACACTTGATGATATATTGGACTTGTATCCAAGATTGACCATGTAATAGATTAATTATACAATGTATATGATGTAATCTATAACCTGAGCTGTAAGCACCTTAATCACCTTCAGTGATTAAGTGCTTAATGCACACTAGTTTCTTATCAGCTATCTCACCTGTCAGAGTAAATGAGACAAATGT
>WNGS01141058.1:0-10061 GCA_020271785.1 Procambarus virginalis
GAGGGGAAATGCTTGCTGATCCTCGGTTCCGGTCCGGAAGCGGAGGAGCTTCAAGCGATCCAAAACCTTTTAGGCATTTGTCTTGTATATTTTTGTAACCTTTAAATACACATTAAAGCATATACATATATATATATATATGTCGTACCTAGTAGCCAGAAACTCACTTTTGGCCTACTATGCAAGCCCCGATTTGCCTAAAGCCAAGTTCCTGAATTAATATATTCTCTAATTTTTTTCTTATGAAAAGAAAAGCTACCCATTTCATTATGTATGAGGTCAATTTTTTTTATTGGAGTTAAATTAACGTAGATATATGACCGAACCTAACCAGACCCTACCTAACCTAACCTAATCTATCTTTATAGGTTAGGTTAAGATAGGTAGCCGAAAAAGTTAGGTTAGGTTAGGTTAGGTAGGTTAGGTAGTCGAAAAACAATTAATTCATGAAAACTTGGCCTATAGGCAAATCGGGCCTTGCATAGTAGGCTGACAAGTGCGTTCTGGCTACTAGGTACGACATATGTATATATATATATATATATATATATATATATATATATATATATATATATATAATATATATTTATATATAATATATATATATTATATATATATATATATAATATATACTATATATATTATATTATATATATATATATAATATAATATATATATATATAAATATATAATAAATATATATAATATATATAAATATATATATATATATATATATATATATATATATATATATATATATATATATATATATATTGTGACGGTAAAGTAGTGGAGTATGGTGTTCGGCAGTCCTTCAATGACAGGTGTCAAAGCCAGGCCACATATAACAAAAAGGAAAAAAAAGAATGACTGCTTGTCTGGTAGTCTGTGGTAAGGTAAGGGAAGAGACACGAAACACAAAATAATAAAAAATGAATTCAATTATTCTAGAAAACAAATTTAAATAAAGACAAATTCTTGGCTGAGCAACGTGAATAGATAACAAGTGAAAAGAACTAACATAAAAATGAATTACATTAACAGGAGGACAATATGAAACACAAATGAAATATAAAATGGTCAATATATAAAATGGTGCTGGGAATATATGCACGAGCTATAAACCGCTATTTTGATCACACGAGGTGAATCAACTAGGAGTTCACAGCTTAAGAGCACAAGATATTCTGATGGTGGTACTGCAAGTCGACCCGACGTCGCCTTGGCGTGGAACGTGGTTTGTGCAGGGCTGAAGTGGCGTGTTCTCGAACGGCCAATGAGAATGCAGGAAGACCCACAACTCGGTAGTTTGATACTGGGTGCAGCAGTTTGAAGGGTCGGTGCTGAGAAGAGGTGTACAGGAGTGGGGGGGGGGTAATGCAGGTGCGTGTGGCTGTCTTGACATATGTTTAAGCTACTGTAGAACGGATCTTGAATGTAGCTGGGAACGTGACGAATATAGGGAGGAGCAGGCTCAATCTCTTGGAAGAGATTATCGTCACAATATATATATATATATATATATATATATAAATATATATATATAATATATATATATATATATATTATATATTATATACACACGATTAACTCTACGGTACACTACTCATACATATTCATCTACTACTATTGCTCACCTGTTCAACACTCCTCTTCCTATACTTACCCTACATGTCCCACGTACCCCCACATGCCGCTCCCCCCAATCCAACATGATTCTACCCAGTGTCAAGTGCCGCACGACCGGAGGGCATGCACGCACACCCCCCAGGAACTCCCAGAACCCTTGAGGACTAGACACCTGTGCACTACCTGAGCAGGGGGCCTAATGGGCTACCGGCTCAGGTGGTGCATACGGTTCTAGTCCTAATTTACGCTACTACCCTACACCTAAATACCTCCCACACTGTGGGACTCCCGGCAGCTCCCGGCAGAAGAAGGCTGCCCTGAGGAAAGAAGAAAGGGAACGAGAGGCTACCCTACTCGTGAGCGTGAGCGAGAGCAGCTTGAAGCAAAAAACGTGACCGGAGATACAACAGGAGTACAGTAAACAGCAAGCTGATAGTGCTCTCTAATATCGTCGACAAGACTCGCTTTGGAAACTACCCACCACACTCAGCGCCAACAAGCTACCGATAGTCTTCCCGTAAGTTTCAATGTCTCCCATGCAAGTAAGTTAATGCCACCATTCGTTGAGACAGAGATCGATGTATTTTTCACCACTTTTGAGACCCTAGCTAAAAAACTTAGCTGGCCTGCAGATCAATGGTCTACCCTTCTCAGAGTGCATCTCACAAGTAGAGCTGCAGTTACTCTCAGTACCTTAGCGTCTGAGAATGACTACCAGACCCTGAAGCAAGCAGTTTTGGACGCCTACCTTCTCTCACACCGAAAGCTACAGACGAAAATTCCGTGATTATCTAAAGGCAAGTACCACCACCTTTTAGAATTTGCCAATACAAAGAAAAGATATTTCATGAAATGGCTGGAAGCAGCACATGTCTCTACATTTTCAGAACTCGTCAACCTCATTCTAGTTGAGGAATTCTTGAGACGTGTTCCCCCTTCCGTCCGTTTATATTTAGCAGACAAAGAAGAAACCGACTACATCAAATGTGCGAAGTCGGCTGACACCTACAGCCTCATCCACCGGCTAACACCAGACCCACCTCCCAGTAAGAAGTCTTGGTATAGTTATGATAAAGTGAGTACCGATCAAGCGAGCTCTCAATTGTATTGTAAGTATTGCAAACTCTATGGACATACCATGGATAAATGTGGAAAGCTCAATACAAAGGCAATAATGAAACTACTAAACCCAAACCGACTCCTCCTAAGTCCGGTAAGCCTGTGATGAATGTTGGTGTTCCTGTTAATGATCTTTCTCTCTTCAGCAAACACCTGTATCCTGGAACTGTCTCTGCCAACGGTACAGATTCGGAGGGACGTTTCAAATTGAAGATCTTGAGGGACACAGCGGCTCTTCAGTCAATAATATTGAAATCGGCTGTGCCTAACATCACCTACACCGGGGAAACCGTCCTTATCACTGACCTCACTGCTACCACTCCGTATCCACTCGCCAGAGTCCACCTGGATTCCTTTCGTGACCGGTGAAGTCCAAGTCGCCATCAGGAAAAGCCTTTTCCCATGTCTGGAGTGCAACTTCTCCTGGGCAATGACTTGGCAGAAGATCTGCAACCGTCCAACCTGATCATCATGGACAAACCCCAGGTGTGTACCTCTGTAATGGATAATCCCATCTTTGAGTATGTTCCAGCAGAGGTCCAAGAAAGTGATGAAGTTTCTCCTCCGGTTTTGGTGACCACCCATGCACAAGCTGCACGCCCGCAACCAGCTGACTCTACTGCTACCGCTGTCCCTCAAGACCCTCAGAATCTACCACCGAATCTTACTATGTTGGAGTTTCGTAAGTTACACAGGGAGGATCCTTCATTAACACCATTATTCTTCCAGGCTGAGACTCAAATTGACAGTATTCCTGGGTTCTTCCTAGAGAATCAATTGCTCTGCCGCAGGTACAGACCCAGTAAGCTGAAGGAGGATGACGATTGGGCAAATGTCGAACAACTAGTGGTTCCCAACAGCCTACGGCCCGATATTCTACACCTGGCCCACGGAGCACTTTTTCACTATGGTTTTAACAAAACCTACCACGGAATCAGACAAGACTACTACTGGGCAGGTATGGTTAAAGAAGTCAAAAGTTACGTGCAACAGTGTCATACATGTCAGATGGCAGGTAAACCTAACATCTCTATTCCCAAGGCTCCGTTAACTTCTATCCAGGTGCCTGCGGAACCTTTCCACAGGCTCATCATAGACTGTGTTGGTCCTTTACCCCGGACGAGTTCTGGCAACGCCTATATACTAACTATCCTGTGTCTTACCACCAGATTCCCCATAGCAGTTCCTGTAAAGAACATTACGGCTGCTACTGTGGTGAAACAACTATTGAAGATCTTCACCCAGTATGGATTTCCAAGAGAAGTTCAAAGTGACTGTGGCACCAACTTCACCAGTGATCTCTTCAAGAAGACACTGGAAGAGTTCAACATCACACAGGTATTGTCCAGCCCCGATCATCCTGCTTCACAGGGTTCTCTTGAACGTAGTCATCAGACTATTAAAACACTCCTAAAGAAATGTTGCAATGAAATCTTGAAAGAATGGGATAAACAACTTGAACTCATCATGTGCAGTTTCAGAAGTCTCCCCAATGAGTCTCTAGGAGTATCTCCTTATGAGATGCTCTATGGACGTAAGTGCCATACTCCTCTCAAAGCCATTAAAGACTCTCTACGTAATGCCACCTTCAGTGACCCTCAGAATGTGCCCCAGTTTCTTCGAAACTTAAAGCACATTCTAGAGAGAGTACGTAAATTTGCTAATGACAATCTATTGAAAGCTCAGGAGAGGATGAAAGCTCATTTTGACCAACGCAGCAAAATAAGGAAATTTAAACCTGGAGACTTCGTGTTGGCATATTTTCCTATCCCAGGTTCTCCATAGCAAAATAAGTTTTCAGTACGCTACCGCATCAAGGAGTGCAGAAACAACCATAACTACGTTCTTGAGACTCCAGATAGGCGGCGGAGAACCCAGTTGTGCCACGTCAACCTCCTGAAGCAGTATCAAGGTACTCCCCCCCACTGTATTAGTATCATTTTCCACATTTAAAATTCCATACCTCCACAGTGAGACCTTCCCTGATTTTCCCTTCGAAAGCACTAACACTGAGTCAGTGCCTTCCAACTCGGAAATCCTAACTGATCTTCATAAATATTTGCAGGACTGTAATAGTGCTCCTATCATCAGAATCTTCAAGGAACATCAGAAGTTGTTCAACGATGATCCACAGGAGTGTAATTTGGTTCAGCACGACATCCAGCTACACCCTGACACCCGGCCGATTCGTCAACCTTTCTACCGAATCAGCCCGAGCAAAAAGGAAGTTATGCGTGCTGAAGTACAGTACCTCCTGGATCATGGGCTGGCCACCCCTTGTGAGTCCCCCTCGGGCCTCGCCCGGCATCTTGGTGCCGAAACCCCACGGTAAAGTGAGGCTGTGTACTGAATACAGGAAACTGAACCTTGTGACTGTTACTCATATACATAAAACAATAAGATGCAACCTTAAAGATACATATACCAGTAGCACAAAACGTTTTGACTAGGGGGTAAACGTATCCTAACTCCCCAACTCTACACTCCCTCCATGGCAGCTCACTACCGTCTTCAACCACCAAATTACCATTTCCAGCCTGCCTGCTTCTGATTGGTGACCCGCCGACTGCACACCTGCACCTCTGCACCTCAGCGCCCTCTGCCTAGCCGATGTCTGGGCTTGAACCAGTCATTGAAGTTAGAATATCTTGTGCCCTCAAGCTGAAAACAACTAACTGATATACGCTCTGTCTATTGGTGGATGTTCTCAGCTAGCGCCTTATTCTCAGCACCTGTTTATTTCATTTTGTCTTTATTTTATTCATAGAGTAACGTCATCCCTGTTCTTAATTTTTATGTTATATTTTTTGACTTGTTTGTTTGTACTGCACATAGCAAAGGGATTCTCTTTGTTCATAATTTGTTTTCAATTTAATTAGAGTTTCATTGTTCATACTATGTGTTTTGCATGTCTTACCTTACTTTACTACAGACAACAGCAAGCAGTTTTTCTTTTTTTGTAAATGTGATAGGCATTGACACCAGCCATTAGGAGGACTGCCGAACATCTACACTCCTTCATTTTTCCATCACAAAATATATATATATATATATAATATATATATATATATATATATATATATATATATTATATATATATATATATATATATATATATATATATATATGTTGTACCTAGTAACCAGAATGCACTTCTCGGCCTACTATGCAAGGCCCGATTTTCCTAATAGGCTGAGAGATTTTCTATATTTTCAATAAAATGTTTCCAGTCCGTTTATTTTAAATATTTTTATTATATTATATTAAGTACATAAATTATTGATTTAGTTATGTTAGTTTATGTTAGGTTAGTGTGGTGTCTGTGTATAGCTGAGATAGTCTTGGTAGTAAGGTTGATGTAAAGTCATTCCTGGTTACTGACTTTAATACTTAAAAGCGATTACATGATAGAGTAGCTCCCAAGCTTGGCAGGCGTCCTGTGTGCTCTTGTTTACGTCCTCCGGTCTAGTGGCGTCCAGCCGCAGCACATAGAAAACGGATGGTACCATTTTCTGTGAACATGACATCCCTCCTTTTCTTTAAAAGAATGAATACAGGATGTCTACCATGCTTGTAGCACAAAGCAAAGTTATTGACACAAAGTAAGTTATTAACATATCAAGAGATATTGCATATATTTAACATTAATTAAACACACAAAGAATTTAAACAATCTTTACCACAAAGGATTTCAATGTTAAAAATACATATGCAATGTTAAACAAACATGAAAGAAACTGTAATACAAAGTTACAAAATATTGAATGAGAGATCTGCATTATTCAAACAATATTAAATTAGTTCAGCACAACAAGTAAATACTTTGCATTACATAGGAACACAATTAATCATCATATCGTGTAGGGCGTTTAACATGACGTTTTGGACGAGAGTCCTTAAATACAAAACATCCCTCGATGAATTGTTTATCGAGTTATAACTCATTTTTTCTTTTTCTTTTGCACGACTTTGCACTTCATCATTTTCTACACTATTTGGAATCACTTTGAAATAAGCCATATTACGTGTTATACTATGATCTCTATTACTCGCTGTTACCATAGTTCCTTTTACACTAATCACTTTATATGGTTTTGTATCATACGGCATATCTAGCTTTCCCTCTTTTTCTTTTTAACGAGAACAGTATCTCCAACCTTTATGAATTGTTCCTTTGCACGTTGATCATGAGCAATTTTCATTTTGCCCTTCGCTAGTGCATCCTTCTGAGCGAGACGTTTATCCGTTACCTTGGCTGGCATGACAGGTAGTGCGATTCTCATAGGACGTCCAAATAAAAGTTCGCCAGGCGACTTGCCCAGTGTTCCATGCGGTGTTGCACGGTAGTTCCTGAGAAAAGCATACATAGCTTGTTTCCAGGATCGTCCTTCGGCATGAGCACAGCGTACAGCTTTCATGAGAGGTTGCATGAATCTCTCTACTTCTCCATTTGCTTGAGGATGTAGTGGCATCACACGGCGGTGTTTGAATCCAATATGCTCAGCAAAGTTGACAAAGTCTTGTCCATTAAATGGCGGTCATTGTCTGTCTTGACAACTTCAGGAATGCCAAAGTTTGAAAAGATCTTGTCGAGCTTCGGGATGACAGCCTTTGCAGATGTGGAAGTGATGATTTCTACTTCTGGATAACGTGAGTGATCATCAATGACTACCATCAAGTACTCTCCAGTGGTAGCGGTCCACAGAAGTCCATCGATACTTCCATCCATGGTGCAGCAGGTAGTGGTGAAGGTTGTAGAGGTGTGGTCTTGAAGTATCCACTGCAGCTTGGCAAGGGACACAGGCATCATGCATGTCCTTAGCTTGACGATCAATGCCAGGAAACCACACCTTTTCTCGTAGCAGCTGTTTGGTCCTTACAAGACCTTGGTGTCCTTGATGTGCAAGCTTCAGAGCACGTTGCTGGAGAACAGCTGGAATGACGATACGAGTACCTCGCAGCACGGTGTCGCGTTGTTGCGTAACACTTAATTCTGTCTGGATGCGTTCAAGTGCTTTGAATGCATCTTGGTCAACTCCTGAGGGTGGGATGCGTGGAAACTTTTTCTTAGTCAATGCATCCACTGTTGCTTGCAGAGTTGGGTCCTCTAGGGTTGCAGTACGGATTTCATCAAGAGTGAGAGCCTTAGGGACTGCATCACAGGTTACAGAGTGTACATATTCCTCGGCAACTTGCTGATGCTTGGTGATGGTGAAACTGTTGGCAGGATGTCGACTGATGTAATCAGCGGGGATTGCCTGCACCTGGCTTGTATTTCACCGTAAAGTGTATGGTTGCAGACGAAGAGCCCATCTCTCAATGCGAGCTGGTGGTTTGGACTTTGGATTATTGAAGATGGTCTCCAACGGTTTGTGGTCAGTGACTATCGTGGTAAAGGGTGCACCAAGCAGATACACATTGAAGTGTTCACAGCCCCATACAAGAGCAAGAGCTTCCTTCTCTGTCTGACTGTATCGTTGCTCAACATCTGTGAGAGAACGGCTGGCGTAGGCAATACTACTCTTGAATCTGGTTGACCAGGTTTGTGTGGGCTAACACAGCACCTAAACCAACAGGACTAGCATCCACCGTTAACTCAGTGTCCATTGATGGATCAAAGTATGCAGCAGTCGCATTTTCTACTAGTGCATCTTTCACAGCATCAAATGCATTTTGCTCGATATCGCTCCAGTACCATGATGCATTTTTCTTCAGGAGCTCACGTAGAGGCTTCGTAATAGTAGCAAAATCTGGAATGAAGCGAGAACAGTAGTTTGCCATTCCCAGAAAACTATGTACTTCAGTGGATGTTGAAGGAGGTGCAGCATTCTTGATATCTGCAACTTTCTTAGGATCTGGAGACAGACCTTTGTCACTAAGTACATGTCCAAAGAATTCAATTTTATGTTGATTGAACTCACACTTTGCTCGGCTTAGCGTCAAATTCTTTTCTCGTAAGCGTTGCAATGTTGCACGAAGAGCTTTGTCGTGTTCAGCTTGGGTACGGCCATAAACAATGATGTCATCAGACATGTTGTCAGCATTAGGTATATCTTGCAATACCTGGCTGATGATGTGCTGGAATACTTCAGCAGCACTGTTAATACCAAAACTCAGGCGCTTGTACCTATACAGACCTCGATGTGTCGTAAACGTTGTGATGAATCGACTCTCATCATCAAGTTCAAGCTGATGATAGCCCTTGTTTAAATCTAACTTGCTAAATACAGTTGCACCATTCAAGCGGTATATCATATCATCTACAGTGGGTGTAGGATGGCGTTCACGCATTATTGCCTTGTTGGGAACACGCATGTCTACACAAATGCGTATCTCATCTGGATTCTTCGGCTTTGGTGGAGTGACAATTGGGCTTACCCATGGTGTTGGGCCTGCTGTTACCGGTTCAATGATATCTAGTTCTATCAGCCTATCCAGTTCGGCATCGACTTTCTTGCGAGTATGGAATGGTTGTCGGCGATGTGGTTGGGCAACTGGAATTACATCTGGGTTGATATGCAGATGTACCTTGCTATCAGTATAACAACCTATGGATTTAAACGATCAGAAAATTCAGCAACAATAGCATCAACATTGTTTGCAGATTCCACTGCTACAGCATTAGAAAGCTGAAGTAGCCCCAATTTGGTTGAAGTCTTGTAACTGAGTAAAGACTCCTTTGCATTCCTAACAACATGGAATGTAGTAATGAGCATTGCATTCTTTGACTTAATCTCTGCAGTGAAAGTTCCAATCACTGGTAAGGCTACCTTTGAAGCATAGGCAGTGGCTTTGCCATTATAGTTTTCAAGCTTTGGAATGTTGTTTTAAATTTTCATAGTGGCACTCAGCAATGGTGTCAATGTTTGATCCAGTGTCAATAGAATTTTGAGACAAATGCCAGCAATGTATAACTATAGTCTCTGGGTTGTTTGGAAGATCATTCCATTGTGATTGATGTACTCTAAATATAATCAATCACATTCACTGTCATCTGAGACTGGTTGTAATGAAATGTTGTCTTGTATATTATTAACATTCTTGATTTGAGGTGCAATATGTGTTTGCCACCTCGACTCCTAACTTGATCCTCGTACATTGCTTTTATTTATTGATTGTGGTTTCTTTAGTGCGGAACGACACATAGCACCAAAATGACCTAGTTTTCTACACTCATAGCACTTCTTACCTTGTGCAGGACAAACATTATCTTGGTGTGGGTAGTCTCCTCCACAATTGTAACATTTATTGTTGACAACCTCTGATGTGAGTCGTTGTGACTGCTTGAGTCTTGTTCCATGACTCCAGTTGTG
>WNGS01141068.1:0-12633 GCA_020271785.1 Procambarus virginalis
AAGTACGATAGAATTTTTTTATTATTTTCCCGTGCTCAAGGGACACAAATTAACATGTTTACAAGACGAAAAAAAAATTTAAATTTTTTTTCTTGCACACAGGGATGTAAATGTCCTCAGGACTCCTTAGCAGCGGAAGGGTTAAATGAGCATGCGGATGCTGCTGCTAGAAAGGCTATCCGCTCTTGTCCCGTTTCTCATGAAGATATTCCTTTTTCCGACCTTTACCGTTATTCATTCCTCCATCTTTGCCCATTGGCAGGGTTGTTGGTCTTCTGTTGTTGGTAACAAACTGCGTACTCTTAAGTATTGATCCCCCCCCCCCCCGTGGCCTTCCTCCTGCCACCATAACCGGCGGTGGGAAACGGCTCTAGTGAGGATGCATCTTAGCTATACTCGCTGACACTTAAAGGAGCGCTGCCCAGCTCTTTATTGTCCAAATTGCATTGTACATCTTACCGTCGTGCATATCCTTGATCTTCTGACTTTCAAGACGAGCGTGTGTCTTACTTTTTGACCGTTCTTCGCGGTCACTTGTCCTTCGATAGAATTCTTGGTGAATCAAATACTTTTGATATCGTTCACCTTATGCGTCTGTTCTTGTATTGGCATCTTTGGTGATATTTAGTGCCCTCTGATTATTCCGTGTGTTTGATGGTGCTACATAGCCTTCCCAGTTTGGTGCCTTCTTTTGATAAGTAATTACATCTAGTCGTCGTTCGTAACCCTCGTCTCCCGTCTATGTGGATTCATGGAATTAACGTAAGATTGAGGAGGTAAGAAAATTATTGTACTTGGGGGATTAGGGTTCATCAATTGGATATTAAGGTTTATAACCGGAGTATCACTTTTTCCTTGTTTTAGTGGGGTGGTTAATCTCTCTAGATTATAAACCATTTATAGTATTGAATATTTGCTGGGATTTTTTCCCTAGGGGACGTGCCATACCTAACCCCACTGTTTAACTCCGTGACCTTAGATATTGACCCCCACAGAACAAGCTCTAATCTATTAGAACTGGCAACTAGAATTTAACTAACAAATGCATTGTAGATTTACAAGGTAGTGTGTTGAAGGCGTCGACCTGTGCGCGTCTACGCTCTCCATTCTAAGCTGTACTACAGTCCCCAATTACCCCCAGATGACGTAAAACATCACCTACAGGTAGCTAAGTACATGGAGACCAAGCACGTCATAAGACATCGACAGTAACCAACTCACTCAACTCATTTACTTGCAAACAAAATTCAAAACTTTTCCTATTGCGAGTATCAGTGCCTGCTGCCCACCACCGTCCTTCCGGATGCATGTTTAGGCTACAATATATTCTTCATACCCGTACACAACCAATCATGACTTTCAAAAGCAAGTTTGTGCACGGAAATAATAACCACAAATCTCCAAGCCTTCCTTCCAGAACAACACCGACAGCTGTCGTTTCTCGCCCTCAGTGGTCAGTGGCGGCGCTGCTCTCCCCTCAACACCCTCACCGAGTGTGGGGGAATGTGTCCTCATAAACGTCTGCAAATTCCTTGCTAACATCCCACTTCATGCTACTTCAAGCTTGCTGCTAGTCCCTCGCCTCATACTCGCTGGCCAGGCCTTGGGCTGAGAGGACGTGCGCGCCTTCTCTCCCCTCGAGGGCTTAAGTCCCTCGTCTCCAGCCTTGTGCTGTGATCGTCGGGGCGGTATCGTCACAATACTACTGTGCTGCTGAGTGTTCCGACACTATTGCATAAGTCACTAGTATCAGAGGAACCCTAGAGTGAACTAGTGAGTGGCGCCTGAGGCTTGGAGGCAGGCCAGCCTGCCCCCACCGCTCCCTTATGGGAAACCTACCAAACATTAGTGTCTGATGCATTGCTGGTGTTAATAACACAGCATCACCTGTACAGTGTACCTGGGACTCACTGTAAGACTCTCTAACAAGAACCACAGGGCATCAACAGCTTCAGGCAAGGAGAGTGGTGGGACCATAACCTGACCCCCACGGGCCTCTGACCCTTGCGGTTAGAACACTGACCCAACGGTCTGCTCTATCCCTCCCCAGGCGGAAGGTTGACAGCCGCCAACACTTCAATGATGCCAGCTTTGTACAGAGCACCTGTATATTCCTAGTTATAAGACTTATCTTCCCCACTTTCTCTTATTCTTCTCACTTCGCCATTTCAACAGGTCAAGTGGAACGGTCCAGTGGCCCTTGCGGTTACCTGTAAAATCTGGGGGGCCTCTTGACTTGGGCATCTGTTCACCCTTCTAGCAGGGTTAGGCTGTCTTACGGGACATTCTGTCCACACATAGGAGAATAAGTCACCGAGGGCTACTCTCAGACCCACAGAGTGCTCTACCCCTCAGGTTTATGACTGTTGGCGCTCATGACTGGTAGGGCATGCTGCTTGCTCTGCCATTTGTCATGTTATTCATCATCACATGGCCATAATTGGTATTAACCAGGTATCGGACGATATTATTTCAAATTAATGTCGCCTGAAGAAGCAGTAATGGAGGAGGTAGCTGCCGGGCCGTCAGGGCTCTCCCCGACCATGACCAGTGACACTGTCACCCTGCCACCCAGTGATGGGTTTGTGACCGTGTTAAGTAAACGCCAGAGAAGGAAACAAAAGCTTGGTGAACAGCAGGGTGGACGACGGCCACTAGCACCAAGGACATTGTACACGCGCCTGGCCTTCCCTAAAGGCACGAGTGTAGCTGAGAAGATTGTTTGGAGCAAGGAACTGAGCAAGGCATACAAACCTGGCTCTATAGACCTGCGACGTCCACATGTCAACTCCCCATATGTGTACGTTTCAAGACAGAATAAGCATGTTGTGGGTGCTCTTCAGCAAGGAACAATAGGTGGTATAAAGTTCTCCCTTCAAGATGATCCATCACGAAACAAGAAGATGGATGAATACCTGGTCTACAGATACCATCACGAGTATCCACTAGATTGGGTCTATGAATTAGATGGGGTTCACAAAGCAAGAAGATTGTCCAAAAATGGTAAACCTTCCAATCAATTAGTCATAGTCTGGAAGAAGCCTGATCCGCCACCTAAAAAGTATTGGTTTGGTGGGATGTATGCGCCCCCCAGCACGTTCAGGGTGTGGGAGCCGAACCCTGTGGAGTGTTACGAGTGCTGTGGCAGTGGCCACATAGCTAAGCACTGCCAGTGCTCCACACCCAAGTGTGCTCTCTGTTCCGGTCCTCATCCACTGAAGGACTGTCAGTATAAGAAGACCAGAGACCAAAGAAAGCAGGATCAGGAGCAACAGAACACTGTAACAACAAAAGCAGGGCAACAACCTGAAACTGTGACTCCAACTAAACCGCCGCTGAAATGTTTCAGATGTGGTACGGAAGGAGTCACCATCTGGCACTCAGACTGTACCAAACGGCCAGCCTTCCTTGGCACAAGGAGGCAAGTGCCCGAGACACAAGTGCTTACTGATGCCGGCTCTAGTACTGTTGACCCACCCCATAATGGTGACAGTACCAGCAACGCCCCTGACAACACACAACAGCCTGGGGCAATAGTTAATGGACAGTTGGCAGCCTTGCAAGCACAGGTAGCAGAACTGACTGAAATTATAGAGACGCTACGTCGGCCCCCTTCACAAGAGATACAGCAGCCTCCACACTGCTGTGTCACAGCCGTGGCCCGCGCCGGTAAAGGTACCTGCGGTGGTGGTGACGGCGGCGGCGGCGGCAGCAGAGAAGGGACTAACAACGGAGGCGGTGGCAGCGACGTCGTCAGTCAACTCAAGGATGACAGCAGTGTTAGTGACGCAGAAACATTAACTGGAAGAGGAAGTCGATCTGCATCACCATATTTTAAAATGATTCATGACCTTAACGAACGCGCTCAAGCCAAGTACAAGAATGAAAAAGATAATATTCTGAGTGACAGTAATTATGCCGTACGACTTAGAGAACATTCACTCGCGGACCATCCCGAGTTGCACAGTGATCAAGAAACTGATGATGTCACCAGATGTTCCTGACGACACCAAACGCCAGGTTGGTGTGGCTCTTTACGTCGTAGAGTCACTTATTGACACATTGTGGAAGTGGGACAAGGACAACAGTGGGACCACCAGTCCCAGGGAGGAACAACACCAAGACGATGGCTGCTGTTGACACAAGGACCATTAAGTTTCTAAGTTGGAACATTCGTAGCATCAACAAAAGACTGAATGACCTAATTGCACATGTTACCAGTAACAACATAGATATAATTGCTATACAGGAGCCCTACACGTCCAACATGATAAACAAAACCCCACCAAAAATCAGAGGGTATGCATCCTATAATAACAGTAACGCCACAGGCCTATTAACATACATCAGGAGTGATTTACCGCATATTCTTGTGAGCACGTCACACAATGTGTACACACAGTACCATCACTTTCATGTACAAACTGCAGCAGGCCACTTCTCATTCTTCAACGTATATGCCAGAAGCCAGAAACTCAATGTAGCATTGTTCCCGGATCTAGACAATCATGGGACAATATACATGGGAGATTTTAATGCTAGACATATTATGCTGGGAGACAGTACTAACAACGATAATGGATGCAAATTTATCAAATATGTTTATGACAACAGATTAACTGTGTATACTACGGATACCCAAACTCATTTATTGGGCGGCAGACTTGATTATGTAATGGGTAGAAACCTTGTGCAAGATAGGATGGAATGTTCGTTGGTAAATCACTTAGTTAGTGATCACTATGCAGTCTCTGCTTCCTATGAGGTACCTAATGAGGTGATGTACCTAATAGACATCAGAGACGGAAAATGAATATTCCATATGGTTTGCATAACCACTATTATTTGTATGTCAAACTGGTATCAAGATTACACAATAACGAATGTAGAAGCCTTCTCCAGAGATCTCGTTGATACAATTACTACCTACTACGACACATGGGTGTGTTGGGGAACAAGTCGTAAGCCTAGCAGAAGTGGACAACACCTACCACCACCCAAGTGGGTCCTTGACCCCGTATTTGTTAAAGAACATGAACGAGTAAAGCAACTTGGAGATACATACAAACGAACCAAAGCACAAGGTGACTTGCATGCATTTCTAGTTGCAAATAGAGAGGTGAGAGACATGAGCAACGTCATACGTAATAAACATTGGGAAGAGTTCCTACAAAGTATAAATGAGCAAACAACACTTGTTGAAGTTTGGGAAAAGATACGAAAAATCTCTAGAAGCAACCCAACCAAACCACTGCACCACAGCCCACTAGAACAAGCAAACATTCTCCTTGATCAATGGGCACTAACATCGAGCTACGACTCGCTTCCAATTAACATACAGCACAAACTTGATGACACGTCCCAACAGACAACGAACCATCAATCTTGCCTGTACAGCTATCGACGTGTCGGACCTTAATGATGTAACTGAATGGGAATTAAATCATGCACTAAAGATGGGAAAATCAACTGCTCCTGGAGAGGACGGTATTACTTACAGTCTACTGAGATTAGTCTCACAAGTACCAGGTAATCCACTATTAGTGTTGTACAGAATGAGTTTACGTGAAGGAGTATTACCTGATGCTTGGACACAGTGTCATTGTTCCCATCCCCAAACCACACTCAGATAATTATAGACCCATATCTCTAACATCGTGTGTCTGTAAAGTGCTTGAACGCATCGTCCTTAACCGACTCATGTATCGTATACAGGGGCACCTGTCACCTCAACTGTTTGGATTTATGCCTGGGCTCAGTACACAACACTGTTTTGCTGAATACTTCGCACATATTGAAGCTTCCCCTCAAACAGTCTTCATCGACCTAGCAGCAGCTTTTGATACAGCAAACAGAGAAATTATACTGGAACAGCTTGCCGAGCTGGGAATACAAGGAAAATTACTGAAATGGATAAAGGGCTATTTGTCTAATCGAACAGCATATGTTTTGTTTAATGGTGTTAAAAGCACAGAGAGCAAACACTTTGAACTGGGAACTCCACAAGGAGGGGTCCTCAGCCCCCTGTTGTTCAACGTTCTGATGCATAAACTTATTAAAGATCTTCCAACTAATAATGAAGACACTGTCATTTGTTATGCTGATATATGTTTACAGGCTGCCTCCGAGCTTAGAATGCAAGTTCTGCTCGATGCTTTTGCTACTAGAGCTGAGGAATGTGGCCTCCTTATCTCTGTACAGAAAACTCGTGCCCTCATTTCATGTGGTATTCCACCAGCCAATTATCATATAGATCACTAAGCATACTTATGGTCCAGGGAAAGGGTGTTTTAATGGAACAAGAACAGCCAAGCTGGTACTTCATCGCAATATTCCTTCATCGATGTCGGTAGAGGGTCATTATATTAAGTTTATATACCATGGCCAGCTGCAAACTTGTTTTAGGTGTGGGCGTCCTGGTCACATGGCTGCTGCCTGCCAGGTGGGGGCTTCAGAACGAATCAACATTTTTCGTGAAAATGACTTTCCGCCATTAATAGAGGACAGTGTATCAGGTAATGAACCCGCTGTTGTCCATACTGCCGTGCCAGGTGAGGTAGACGGAGTGACCCACACCTCTGTAAGTGACACGTCTGTGGGAGTGATTCCCAGTGCAACTGCGGCCTGTGCAGGTGACTTAGGTCAGGATGATAAAGGTAATGCAGAACCGGAATGTGCTGACGACACTGCTCAGGACGATTTATCTGCTCTCGTTCAACCTGGTGAGGGTGAGGTCAGTGTGGACAATATACGTGTGGACGCCCATGACATAGGCGCTGACGCTGCGCTGACGCTGCGCTGAGCGATGACAACGGCGGCGCTGACCTTGGTAAGGTGACGATGGAAAAAGTACCTGGTTGTCAACTGGATGTGGTGGATGACTCCATGGAGGATAGTGATGTAGAACTGCCTGTAACGAAGGCAACTCCACCCTCTTCAGTATGGTCTGATAGCAAGGGTAAGGGTGGTGTGAAGGCTGGTTCTGCACCCAGTCATGTGAAGAAACGTAGGAGACCATCAACTCGGAGTATTGAGCAGGTTGTTACCGTTGACGTTCACCGTGACCAAGGCCAGGAAGAGTCACCGCCGCGTAGCGAGGGCACAGTACGAACAGTGCGTGGGGATCATGGTAACGAGCACAGTGATAAGGTATGGTGGGATCTTGTGGAACATGAACAGAGTCGTGACGCGAGTGCAAATATTAAACTTAGATTTCGGAAAGGAAAAGCAGACACTACGCTAGTGTCAAGTGAGGTTTCGATGGATAAAGGGTAATTTTTGGTTTCTCTCATATAACATTCGGGAAGCCTGTTAACTTTAATTGTGCTACTTTGAACGTTAATGGGCTCAATTGTCGAAATAAACTGTTGTTTAGCTCATGCTCGGAGAATTTGTTTACTGAGACTTATATAAAATATATGTAAATGTCATAATTTCCCCTGTGTTTTAATGTAAAATTATTCTCCAAATTTTGTAAATAGTTTAACGGAAATTAAGTAACATTCAGGGGTTTTTACAGATATTCTATACTTTTGGGAAACTTGTTCACTACGAATTGCAATGTCAACTTGTCTTGTAACACTTTTATATACTTTAATTTATGCTGTATTTCTTAAATAAAGATTAAAACAAAAAATAATTGTCGAAATAAACAGTTGTTTAGCTCATGCTCGAAGAATTTGTTTACTGAGACTTATATAAAATATATGTAACTGTCATAATTTCCCCTGTATTTTAATGTAAAATTATTCTCCAAATTTTGTAAATAGTTTAACGGACATTAAGTTTAACATTTAGGGGTTTTTACAGATCATATTCTGTACTTTTGGGAAACTTGTTCACTACGAATTGCAATGTCAACTTGTCTTGTAACACTTTTATATACTTTAATTTATGTTGTATTTCTTAAATAAGATAAAAAAAAAATTATCATATAGATGGGCGAGCACTTGAGAACTGCGAGTCTTACAGATACCTTGGTGTCCCCATTAACGACCCTGGTACTGTGGTGTCTGTGTATAGCTGAGATAGTCTTGGTTGTAAGGTTGATGTAAAGTCATTCCTGGTTACTGACTTTAATACTTAAATAACTACATGATAGAGTAGCTCCCAAGCTTGGCAGGCGTCCTGTGTGCTGTTTACCTTCTCTAGTGGCGTCCAGCCGCCGCACATAGAAAACGGATGGTACCATTTTCTGTGAACATGACATCCCTCCTTTTCTTTAAAAAGAATGAATACAGGATGTCTACCATGCTTGTAGCACAAAGCAAAGTTATTGACACAAAGTAAGTTATTAACATGTCAAGAGATATTGCATACATTTAACATTAATTAAACACACAAAGAATTTAAACAACTTTACCACAAAGGATTTCAATATTAAAAATACATATGCAATGTTAAACAAACATGAAAGAAACTGTAATACAAAGTTACAAAATATTGAATGAGAGATCTGCATTATTCAAACAATATTAAATTTAGTTCAGCATAACAAGTAAATACTTTGCATTACATAGGAACACAATTAATCATCATATCGTGTAGGGCGTTTAACATGACGTTTGGACGAGAGTCCTTAAATACAAAAACATCCCTCGATGAATTGTTTATCGAGTTATAACTCATTTTTTCTTTTTCTTTTGCACGACTTTGCACTTCATCATTTTCTACACTATTTGGAATCACTTTGAAATAAGCCATATTACGTGTTATACTATGATCTCTATTACTCGCTGTTACCATAGTTCCTTTTACACTAATCACTTTATATGGTTTTGTATCATACGGCATATCTAGCTTTCCTCTTTTTTCTTTTTAACGAGAACAGTATCTCCAACCTTTATGAATTGTTCCTTTGCACGTTGATCATGAGCAATTTTCATTTTGCCCTTGGCTAGTGCATCCTTCTGAGCGAGACGTTTATCCGTTACCTTGGCTGGCATGACAGGTAGTGCGATTCTCATAGGACGTCCAAATAAAAGTTCGCCAGGCGACTTGCCCAGTGTTCCATGCGGTGTTGCACGGTAGTTCCTGAGAAAAGCATACATAGCTTGTTTCCAGGATCGTCCTTCGGCATGAGCACAGCGTACAGCTTTCATGAGAGGTTGCATGAATCTCTCGACTTCTCCATTTGCTTGAGGATGTAGTGGCATCACACGGCGGTGTTTGAATCCAATATGCTCAGCAAAGTTGACAAAGTCTTGTCCATTAAATGGCGGTCCATTGTCCGTCTTGACAACTTCAGGAATGCCAAAGTTTGAAAAGATCTTGTCGAGTTTCGGGATGACAGCCTTTGCAGATGTGGAAGTGATGATTTCTACTTCTGGATAACGTGAGTGATCATCAATGACTACCATCAAGTACTCTCCAGTTGGTAGCGGTCCACAGAATCCATCGATACTTCCATCCATGGTGCAGCAGGTAGTGGTGAAGGTTGTAGAGGTGTTGGTCTTGAAGTATCCACTGCAGCTTGGCAAGGGACACAGGCATCATGCATGTCCTTAGCTTGACGATCAATGCCAGGAAACCACACCTTTTCTCGTAGCAGCTGTTTGGTCCTTACAAGACCTTGGTGTCCTTGATGTGCAAGCTTCAGAGCACGTTGCTGGAGAACAGCTGGAATGACGATACGAGTACCTCGCAGCACGGTGTCGCGTTGTTGCGTAACACTTAATTCTGTCTGGATGCGTTCAAGTGCTTTGAATGCATCTTGGTCAACTCCTGAGGGTGGGATGCGTGGAAACTTTTTCTTAGTCAATGCATCCACTGTTGCTTGCAGAGTTGGGTCCTCTAGGGTTGCAGTACGGATTTCATCAAGAGTGAGAGCCTTAGGGACTGCATCACAGGTTACAGAGTGTACATATTCCTCGGCAACTTGCTGATGCTTGGTGATGGTGAAACTGTTGGCAGGATGTCGACTGATGTAATCAGCGGGATTGCCTGCACCTGGCTTGTATTTCACCGTAAAGTTGTATGGTTGCAGACGAAGAGCCCATCTCTCAATGCGAGCTGGTGGTTTGGACTTTGGATTATTGAAGATGGTCTCCAACGGTTTGTGGTCAGTGACTATCGTGGTAAAGGGTGCACCAAGCAGATACACATTGAAGTGTTCACAGCCCCATACAAGAGCAAGAGCTTCCTTCTCTGTCTGACTGTATCGTTGCTCAACATCTGTGAGAGAACGGCTGGCATAGGCAATTACTACTCTTGAATCTGGTTGACCAGGTTTGTGTTGGGCTAACACAGCACCTAAACCAACAGGACTAGCATCCACCGTTAACTCAGTGTCCATTGATGGATCAAAGTATGCAGCAGTCGCATTTTCTACTAGTGCATCTTTCACAGCATCAAATGCATTTTGCTCGACATCGCTCCAGTACCATGATGCATTTTTCTTCAGGAGCTCACGTAGAGGCTTCGTAATGGTAGCAAAATCTGGAATGAAGCGAGAACAGTAGTTTGCCATTCCCAGAAAACTATGTACTTCAGTGGATGTTGAAGGAGGTGCAGCATTCTTGATATCTGCAACTTTCTTAGGATCTGGAGACAGACCTTTGTCACTAAGTACATGTCCAAAGAATTCAATTTTATGTTGATTGAACTCACACTTTGCTCGGCTTAGCGTCAAATTCTTTTCTCGTAAGCGTTGCAATGTTGCACGAAGAGCTTTGTCGTGTTCAGCTTGGGTACGGCCATAAACAATGATGTCATCAGACATGTTGTCAGCATTAGGTATATCTTGCAATACCTGGCTGATGATGTGCTGGAATACTTCAGCAGCACTGTTAATACCAAAACTCAGGCGCTTGTACCTATACAGACCTCGATGTGTCGTAAACGTTGTGATGAATCGACTCTCATCATCAAGTTCAAGCTGATGATAGCCCTTGTTTAAATCTAACTTGCTGAATACAGTTGCACCATTCAAGCGGTAAATCATATCATCTACAGTGGGTGTAGGATGGCGTTCACGCATTATTGCCTTGTTGGGAACACGCATGTCTACACAAATGCGTATCTCATCTGGATTCTTCGGCTTTGGTGGAGTGACAATTGGGCTTACCCATGGTGTTGGGCCTGTTACCGGTTCAATGATATCTAGTTCTATCAGCCTATCCAGTTCGGCATCGACTTTCTTGCGAGTATGGAATGGTTGTCGGCGATGTGGTTGGGCAACTGGAATTACATCTGGGTTGATATGCAGATGTACCTTGCTATCAGTATAACAACCTATGGATTTAAACCGATCAGAAAATTCAGCAACAATAGCATCAACATTGTTTGCAGATTCCACTGCTACAGCATTAGAAAGCTGAAGTAGCCCCAATTTGGTTGAAGTCTTGTAACTGAGTAAAGACTCCTTTGCATTCCTAACAACATGGAATGTAGTAATGAGCATTGCATTCTTTGACTTAATCTCTGCAGTGAAAGTTCCAATCACTGGTAAGGCTACCTTTGAAGCATAGGCAGTGGCTTTGCCATTATAGTTTTCAAGCTTTGGGAACTGTTTTTAAATTTTTCATAGTGGCACTCAGCAATGGTGTCAATGTTTGATCCAGTGTCAATGAGAATTTTGAGACAAATGCCAGCAATGTATACTATAGTCTCTGGGTTGTTTGGAAGATCATTTTGTGATTGATTGTACTCCAAATATAATCACATTCACTGTCATCTGAGACTGGTTGTAATGAAATGTTGTCTTGTATATTATTAACATTCTTGATTTGAGGTGCAATATTGTGTTTGCCACCTCGACTCCTATGACTTGATCCTCGTACATTGCTTTTATTATTGATTGTGGTTTCTTTAGTGCGGAACGACACATAGCACCAAAATGATTTAGTTTTCTACACTCATAGCACTTCTTACCTTGTGCAGGACAAACATTATCTTGGTGGGGTAGTCTCCTCCACAATTGTAACATTTATTATTGACAACCTCTGATGTGAGTCGTTGTGACTGCTTGAGTCTTGTTCCATGACTCCAGTTGTGATGTGGTTCTCGGCTCAATTTAATGTTAGGTTTGGCATGATATCTTCTATGATCATGGTGTACTCCCTGAACCTTACATACTTCATGACTGTTAGTAACAGTGGCAGAACCGTTGTTGGCACTGCACTCCATGGCACGAGCATCACGTGCAGCATCTTCCATTCGACGAGCCATATCCAGTATCTTGGTAAGAGAACTTTCATCATCAACAAGTTCTAGAGCTCTTCGACGAAGACGTGTAGATGTGCATGTTTCAATTATTTGCTGTTTGATTTCTTTGTCAACATCAGCAAACTCACAATGGGTTGCTAAACCCTGCAGACGTGTATGGTATTGATCAACAGTTTCATTAGAGAGTTGTTTTGCTCTCCTGAAATGCATAATTTCCATAGCAGTATTTTGCCTTGGTTTGAAATGCTCAGTTAATTTGGCCTTGGCAGTGTCATAATTTGGCACCACCAGTATCTTTCAGTGTATCAAAGATATCACAAACTCTATCACCTGCATAATGAAGCAGAAAGGCACGCTTTCTTTCAGCACTTTTGATGTCAGAAACTATCAACAAATTTTCAAACCTTTTAAGCCATTTGACCCACCTCTGTGACAGGTTTGTCTGGTCACAGTCAGGATCAAAATGCA